>BLKR01001070.1:100000-344831 GCA_011170035.1 Teleogryllus occipitalis | reverse complement strand
ATATTTTTCAGTTTGATACACAACCTGCACAAAAGTAAAGTATTGACGAAGAAAGAGTTAAAATCCATAAAATACTGACTAAAGAAGAAAATTTTCGTTTATTTGGAATAACATTACCACCTGACTTATACTTTTCGTTCACTGTGTTAGGCCGTCGTACAATTCTAGTGGTAGGGACACTAATTTAAGCACCGCATAATCAAACACTGCAATTTGCTCAGTCTCTATTGTCGTTAGAGAAAATATACTATGAACAGAGCCAATTTCCCTACGCGAAAGGATATTTTGCAACATTAAGTTACTCACGAGGGTGATTTTAGAGCCAGTTCTACTGATGGGCAAAAAATACACGTCGCGGGAAGTACCGTGCGGCAGTATATAGGGAGTAACCTTCGAACTCACTTACGTACTTACTTCGGTAGTACATATACTAAAATTGGAACGATACAGAGAAGATTAGCATGGCCCCTGCGAAAGGATGACACGCAAAATCGTGAAGCGTTCCACATTTTTAGTGACTTCACCTTTCGTCAATTTCAAATCGCAATGTCCTTCAATTTTTCCTTTATATAAAATAGTACGTCGTAAGAAAAAAAAATGTAAAATCGAGAGCCGAAAATAGTACGGAAATTGCCAAGAAGAAGTATTTTAAAAGGGCCGTTTGGTTTGTGGGTATAATTATGCTGCACCTGTAGTTACCGGTGCACACAGCCGCCGTTGCTTTGTTCGAACCTCTGCAAAGAGAAATACTTTTGCAGATTGAAAAATGCTTCATTGTTTACACACGTATTGAAATAGAATTCCATGAGCGTTGCAAATTCTACTAGAAATATTTCCTTCTGTCGTGTTACTAGGTTGGCTGCAACATTTCGTTTATACCTTTCTCATTTCCGAATTAAATTGCTGCACTTATATATTCAAAAGGTTTACGTACACCTAAACCAAATGTTAGAATTGCATTTTATTATACAAACAAATAATGCTTAAACCTACAACCGAAACAACACAATTAGTAAATATCATGCATAAAAATTATTTAACGCCAAATATTTCTACCTACAGTTGAAACTAAGAAAGAGTCCTTCAAACATTTTCTTGTTTATAATAACCCAACAAAAGTAAAGTATTGATCAAGAAAAGACAAAATCCATAATACTGACTAAAGAAGAAAATTTTTTGTCAATTTGGAATAACATTACCACCTGACTTTCACTTTTCGTTCACTGTGTTAGGCCATCGTACAATTCTAGTGGTAGGGACACTAATTTAAGCACCGCATAATCAAACACTGCAATTTGCTCAGTCTCTATTGTCGTTAGAGAAAATATACTATGAAAAGAGCCAATTTCCCTACGCGAAAGGATATTTTGCTACATTAAGTTACTCACGAGGGTGATTTGAGAGCCAGTTCTACTGATGGGCAAAAAATACACGTCGCGGGAAGTACCGTGCGGCAGTATATAGCGAGTAACCTTCGAACTCACTTACGTACTTACTTCGGTAGTACATATACTAAAATTGGAACGATACAGAGAAGATTAGCATGGCCCCTGCGCAAGGATGACACGCAAAATCGTGAAGCGTTTCACATTTTTAGTGACTTCACCTTTCGTCAATTTCAAATCGCAATGTCCTTCAATTTCTCCTTTATATAAAATAGTACGTCGTAAGAAAAAAAATGTAAAATCGAGAGCCGAAAATAGTACGGAAATTGCCAAGAAGAAGTATTTTAAAAGGGCCGTTTGGTTTGTGGGTATAATTATGCTGCACCTGTAGTTACCGGTGCACACAGCCGCCGTTGCTTTGTTCGAACCTCTGCAAAGAGAAATACTTTTGCAGATTAAAAATTCTTCATCGTTTACACACGTATTAAAATAGAATTCCATGAGCGTTGCAAATTCTACTAGAAATATTTCCTTCTGTCGTGTTACTAGGTTGGCTGCAACATTTCATTTATACCTTTCTCATTTCCGAATTAAATTGCTGCACTTATATATTCAAAAGGTTTACGTACACCTAAACCAAATGTTAGAATTGCATTTTATTATACAAACAAATAATGCTTAAACCTACAACCGAAACAACACAATTAGTAAATATCATGTATAAAAAATTATTTAACGCTAAATATTTCACTTTACAGTTGAAACTAAGAAAGAGTCCTCGTAATATTTTTCAGTTTGATATACAACCTGCACAAAAGTAAAGTATTGACTAAGAAAGAGTTAAAATCTATAAAATACTGACTAAAAAAGAAAATTTTCGTCAATTTGGAATAACATTACCACCTGACTTTCACTTTTCGTTCACTGTGTTAGGCCATCGTACAATTCTAGTGGTAGGGACACTAATTTAAGCACCGCATAATCAAACACTGCAAATTGCTCAGTCTCTATTGTCGTTAGAGAAAATATACTATGAACAGAGCCAATTTCCCTACGCGAAAGGATATTTTGCTACATTAAGTTACTCACGAGGGTGATTTGAGGGTTAGTTCTACTGATGGGCAAAAAATACACGTCGCGGGAAGTACCGTGCGGCAGTATATAGCGAGTAACCTTCGAACTCACTTACGTACTTACTTCGGTAGTACATATACTAAAATTGGAACGATACAGAGAAGATTAGCATGGCCCCTGCGCAAGGATGACACGCAAAATCGTGAAGCGTTCCACATTTTTAGTGACTTCACCTTTCGTCAATTTCAAGTCGCAGTGTCCTTCAATTTCTCCTTTATATAAAATAGTAGGTCGTAAGAAAAAAAATGTAAAATCGAGAGCCGAAAATAGTACGGAAATTGCCAAGAAGAAGTATTTTAAAAGGCCGTTTGGTTTGTGGGTATAATTATGCTGCACCTGTAGTTACCGGTGCACACAGCCGCCGTTGCTTTGTTCGAACCTCTGCAAAGAGAAATACTTTTGCAGATTGAAAAATGCTTCATCGTTTACACACGTATTGAAATAGAATTCCATGAGCGTTGCAAATTCTACTAGAAATATTTCCTTCTGTCGTGTTTCTAGGTTGGCTGCAACATTTCATTTATACCTTTCTCATTTCCGAATTAAATTGCTGCACTTATATATTCAAAAGGTTTACGTACACCTAAACCAAATGTTAGAATTGCATTTTATTATACAAACAAATAATGCTTAAACCTACAACCGAAACAACACAATTAGTAAGTATCATGTATAAAAAATTATTTAACGCAAAATAGTTCACTTTACGGTTGAAACTAAGAAAGAGTCCTCTTAATATTTTTCAGTTTTATACACAACCTGCACAAAAGTAAAGTATTGACGAAGAAAGAGTTAAAATCCATAAAATACTGACTAAAGAAGAAAATTTCCGTCAATTTGGAATAACATTACCACCTGACTTTCTCTTTTCGTTCACTGTGTTAGGCCATCGTACAATTCTAGTGGTAGGGACACTAATTTAAGCACCGCATAATCAAACACTGCAATTTGCTCAGTCTCTATTGTCGTTAGAGAAAATATACTATGAAAAGAGCCAATTTCCCTACGCGAAAGGATATTTTGCAACATTAAGTTACTCACGAAGGTGATTTTAGAGCCAGTTCTACTGATGGGCAAAAAATACACGTCGCGGGAAGTACCGTGCGGCAGTATATAGGGAGTAACTTTCGAAGTCACTTACGTACTTACTTCGGTAGTACATATACTAAAATTGGAACGAAACAGAGAAGATTAGCATGGCCCCTGCGCAAGGATGACACGCAAAATCGTGAAGCGTTTCACATTTTTAGTGACTTCACCTTTCGTCAATTTAAATTCGCAATGTCCTTCAATTTCTCCTTTATAAAAAATAGTACGTCGTAAGAAAAAAAAATGTAAAATCGAGAGCCGAAAATAGTACGGAAATTGCCAAGAAGAAGTATTTTAAAACGGCCGTTCGGTTTGTGGGTATAATTATGCTGCACCTGTAGTTACCGGTGCACACAGCCGCCGTTGCTTTGTTCGAACCTCTGCAAAGAGAAATACTTTTGCAGATTGAAAAATGCTTCATTGTTTACACACGTATTGAAATAGAATTCCATGAGCGTTGCAAATTCTACTAGAAATATTTCCTTCTGTCGTGTTACTAGGTTGGCTGCAACATTTCGTTTATACCTTTCTCATTTCCGAATTAAATTGCTGCACTTATATATTCAAAAGGTTTACGTACACCTAAACCAAATGTTAGAATTGCATTTTATTATACAAACAAATAATGCTTAAACCTACAACCGAAACAACACAATTAGTAAATATCATGTATAAAAAATTATTTAACGCAAAATATTTCACTTTACGGTTGAAACTAAGAAAGAGTCCTCGTAATATTTTTCAGTTTGATACACAACCTGCACAAAAGTAAAGTATTGACGAAGAAAGAGTTAAAATCCATAAAATACTGACTAAAGAAGAAATTTTTCGTCAATTTGGAATAACATTATTACCTGACTTTCACTTTTCGTTCACTGTGTTAGGCCATCGTACAATTCTAGTAGTAGGGACACTAATTTAAACACCGCATAATCAAACACTGCAATTTGCTCAGTCTCTATTGTCGTTAGAGAAAATATACTATGAAAAGAGCCAATTTCCCTACGCGAAAGGATATTTTGCAACATTAAGTTACTCACGAGGGTGATTTTAGAGCCAGTTCTACTGATGGGCAAAAAATACACGTCGCGGGAAGTACCGTGCGGCAGTATATAGCGAGTAACCTTCGAACTCACTTACGTACTTACTTCGGTACTTATACTAAAATTGGAACGATACAGAGAAGATTAGCATGGCCCCTGCGCAAGGATGACACGCAAAATCGTGAAGCGTTCCACATTTTTAGTGACTTCACCTTTCGTCAATTTCAAATCGCAATGTCCTTTAATTTCTCCTTTATATAAAATAGTACGTCGTATGAAAAAAAATGTAAAATCGAGAGCCGAAAATAGTACGGAAATTGCCAAGAAGAAGTATTTTAAAAGGGCCGTTTGGTTTGTGGGTATAAATATGCTGCACCTGTAGTTACCGGTGCACACAGCCGCCGTTGCTTTGTTCAAATCTCTGCAAAGAGAAATACCTTTGCAGATTGAAAAATGCTTCATCGTTTACACACATATTGAAATAGAATTCCATGAGCGTTGCAAATTCTACTAGAAATATTTCCTTCTGTCGTGTTACTAGGTTGGCTGCAACATTTCATTTATACCCTTCTCATTTCCGAATTAAATTGCTGCACTTATATATTCAAAAGGTTTACGTACACCTAAACCAAATGTTAGAATTGCATTTTATTATACAAACAAATAATGCTTAAACCTACAACCGAAACAACACAATTAGTAAATATCATGTATAAAAAATTATTTAACGCAAAATATTTCACTATACGGTTGAAACTAAGAAAGAGTCCTCGTAATATTTTTCAGTTTGACACACAACCTGCACAAAAGTAAAGTATTGACGAAGAAAGAGTTAAAATCCATAAAATACTGACTAAAGAAGAAACTTTTCGTCAATTTGGAATAACATTACCACCTGACTTTCACTTTTCGTTCACTGTGTTAGGCCATCGTACAATTCTAGTGGTAGGGACCCTATATTAAGCACCGCATAATCAAACACTGCAATTTGCTCAGTCTCTATTGTCGTTAGAGAAAATATACTATGAAAAGAGCCAATTTCCCTACGCGAAAGGATATTTTGCAACATTAAGTTACTCACGAAGGTGATTTGAGGGCCAGTTCTACTGATGGGCAAAAAATACACGTCGCGGGAAGTACCGTGCGGCAGTATATAGCGAGTAACCTTCGAACTCACTTACGTACTTACTTCGGTAGTACATATACTAAAATTGGAACGATACAGAGAAGATTAGCATGGCCCCTGCGCAAGGATGACACGCAAAATCGTGAAGCGTTCCACATTTTTAGTGACTTCACCTTTCATCAATTTCAAATCGCAATGTCCTTCAATTTCTCCTTTATATAAAATAGTACGTCGTAAGAAAAAAAATGTAAAATCGAGAGCCGAAAATAGTACGGAAATTGCCAAGAAGAAGTATTTTAAAAGGGCCGTTTGGTTTGTGGGTATAAATATGCTGCACCTGTAGTTACCGGTGCACACAGCCGCCGTTGCTTTGTTCGAATCTCTGCAAAGAGAAATACTTTTGCAGATTGAAAAATGCTTCATCGTTTACACACGTATTGAAATAAAATTCCATGAGCGTTGCAAATTCTACTAGAAATATTTCCTTCGGTCGTGTTACTAGGTTGGCTGCAACATTTCATTTATACCATTCTCATTTCCGAATTAAATTGCTGCACTTATATATTCAAAAGGTTTTCGTACACCTAAACCAAATGTTAGAATTGCATTTTATTATACAAACAAATAATGCTTTAATCTACAACCGAAAAAACACAATTAGTAAATATCATGTATAAAAAATTATTTAACGCAAAATAGTTCACTTTACGGTTGAAACTAAGAAAGAGTCCTCGTAATATTTTTCAGTTTTATACACAACCTGCACAAAAGTAAAGTATTGACGAAGAAAGAGTTAAAATCCATAAAATACTGACTAAAGAAGAAAATTTTCGTCAATTTGGAATAACATTACCACCTGACTTTCACTTTTCGTTCACTGTGTTAGGCCATCGTACAATTCTAGTGGTAGGGACACTATATTAAGCACCGCATAATCAAACACTGCAATTTGCTCAGTCTCTATTGTCGTTAGAGAAAATATACTATGAAAAGAGCCAATTTCCCTACGCGAAAGGATATTTTGCTACATTAAGTTACTCACGAGGGTGATTTGAGAGCCAGTTCTACTGATGGGCAAAAAATACACGTCGCGGGAAGTACCGTGCGGCAGTATATAGCGAGTAACCTTCGAACTCACTTACGTACTTACTTCGGTACTTATACTAAAATTGGAACGATACAGAGAAGATTAGCATGGCCCCTGCGCAAGGATGACACGCAAAATCGTGAAGCGTTCCACATTTTTAGTGACTTCACCTTTCGTCAATTTCAAATCGCAATGTCCTTCAATTTTTCCTTTATATAAAATAGTACGTCGTAAGAAAAAAAATGTAAAATCGAGAGCCGAAAATAGTACGGAAATTGCCAAGAAGAAGTATTTTAAAAGGGCCGTTTGGTTTGTGGGTATAATTATGCTGCACCTGTAGTTACCGGTGCACACAGCCGCCATTGCTTTGTTCGAACCTCTGCAAAGAGAAATACTTTTGCAGATTAAAAATGCTTCATCGTTTACACACGTATTGAAATAGAATTCCATGAGCGTTGCAAATTCTACTAGAAATATTTCCTTCTGTCGTGTTACTAGGTTGGCTGCAACATTTCGTTTATACCTTTCTCATTTCCGAGTTAAATTGCTGCACTTATATATTCAGAAGGTTTACGTACACCTAAACCAAATGTTAGAATTGCATTTTATTATACAAACAAATAATGCTTAAACCTACAACCGAAACAACACAATTAGTAAATATCATGTATAAAAAATTATTTAACGCAAAATATTTCACTTTACGGTTGAAACTAAAAAAGAGTCCTCGTAATATTTTTCAGTTTGATACACAACCTGCACAAAAGTAAAGTATTGACGAAGAAAGAGTTAAAATCCATAAAATACTGACTAAAGAAGAAAATTTTCGTTTATTTGGAATAACATTACCACCTGACTTATACTTTTCGTTCACTGTGTTAGGCCGTCGTACAATTCTAGTGGTAGGGACACTAATTTAAGCACCGCATAATCAAACACTGCAATTTGCTCAGTCTCTATTGTCGTTAGAGAAAATATACTATGAACAGAGCCAATTTCCCTACGCGAAAGGATATTTTGCAACATTAAGTTACTCACGAGGGTGATTTTAGAGCCAGTTCTACTGATGGGCAAAAAATACACGTCGCGGGAAGTACCGTGCGGCAGTATATAGGGAGTAACCTTCGAACTCACTTACGTACTTACTTCGGTAGTACATATACTAAAATTGGAACGATACAGAGAAGATTAGCATGGCCCCTGCGAAAGGATGACACGCAAAATCGTGAAGCGTTCCACATTTTTAGTGACTTCACCTTTCGTCAATTTCAAATCGCAATGTCCTTCAATTTTTCCTTTATATAAAATAGTACGTCGTAAGAAAAAAAAATGTAAAATCGAGAGCCGAAAATAGTACGGAAATTGCCAAGAAAAAGTATTTTAAAAGGGCCGTTTGGTTTGTGGGTATAATTATGCTGCACCTGTAGTTACCGCTGCACACAGCCGCCGTTGCTTTGTTCGAACTTCTGCAAAGAGAAATACTTTTGCAGATTGAAAAATGCTTCATCGTTTACACACGTATTGAAATAGAATTCCATGAGCGTTGCAAATTCTACTAGAAATATTTCCTTCTGTCGTGTTACTAGGTTGGCTGCAACATTTCATTGATACCTTTCTCATTTCCGAATTAAATTGCTGCACTTATATATTCAAAAGGTTTACGTACACCTAAACCAAATGTTAGAATCGCATTTTATTATACAAACAAATAATGCTTAAACCTACAACCGAAACAACACAATTAGTAAATATCATGTATAAAAAATTATTTAACGCTAAATATTTCACTTTACAGTTGAAACTAAGAGAGAGTCCTGGTAATATTTTTCAGTTTGATACACAACCTGCACAAAAGTAAAGTATTGACGAAGAAAGAGTTAAAATCCATAAAATACTGACTAAAGAAGAAAATTTTCGTCAATTTGGAATAACATTACCACCTGACTTTCACTTTTCGTTCACTGTGTTAGGCCATCGTACAATTCTAGTGGTAGGGACACTAATTTAAGCACCGCATAATCAAACACTGCAATTTGCTCAGTCTCTATTGTCGTTAGAGAAAATATACTATGAAAAGAGCCAATTTCCCTACGCGAAAGGATATTTTGCTACATTAAGTTACTCACGAGGGTGATTTGAGGGCCAGTTCTACTGATGGGCAAAAAATACACGTCGCGGGAAGTACCGTGCGGCAGTATATAGCGAGTAACCTTCGAACTCACTTACGTACTTACTTCGGTAGTACATATACTAAAATTGGAACGATACAGAGAAGATTAGCATGGCCCCTGCGCAAGGATGACACGCAAAATCGTGAAGCGTTCCACATTTTTAGTGACTTCACCTTTCGTCAATTTCAAATCGCAATGTCCTTCAATTTCTCCTTTATATAAAATAGTACGTCGTAAGAAAAAAAATGTAAAATCGAGAGCCGAAAATAGTACGGAAATTGCCAAGAAGAAGTATTTTAAAAGGGCCGTTTGGTTTGTGGGTATAATTATGCTGCACCTGTAGTTACCGGTGCACACAGCCGCCGTTGCTTTGTTCGAACCTCTGCAAAGAGAAATACTTTTGCAGATTGAAAAATGCTTCATCGTTTACACACGTATTGAAATAGAATTCCATGAGCGTTGCAAATTCTACTAGAAATATTTCCTTCTGTCGTGTTACTAGGTTGGCTGCAACATTTCGTTTATACCTTTCTCATTTCCGAATTAAATTGCTGCACTTATATATTCAAAAGGTTTACGTACACCTAAACCAAATGTTAGAATTGCATTTTATTATACAAACAAATAATGCTTAAACCTACAACCGAAACAACACAATTAGTAAATATCATGTATAAAAAATTATTTAACGCAAAATATTTCACTTTACAGTTGAAACTAAGAAAGAGTCCTCGTAATATTTTTCAGTTTGATACACAACCTGCACAAAAGTAAAGTATTGACGAAGAAAGAGTTAAAATCCATAAAATACTGACTAAAGAAGAAAATTTTCGTCAATTTGGAATAACATTACCACCTGACTTTCACTTTTCGTTCACTGTGTTAGGCCATCGTACAATTCTAGTGGTAGGGACACTAATTTAAGCACCGCATAATCAAACACTGCAATTTGCTCAGTCTCTATTGTCGTTAGAGAAAATATACTATGAAAAGAGCCAATTTCCCTACGCGAAAGGATATTTTGCAACATTAAGTTACTCACGAGGGTGATTTTAGAGCCAGTTCTACTGATGGGCAAAAAATACACGTCGCGGGAAGTACCGTGCGGCAGTATATAGGGAGTAACCTTCGAACTCACTTACGTACTTACTTCGGTAGTACATATACTAAAATTGGAACGATACAGAGAAGATTAGCATGGCCCCTGCGCAAGGATGACACGCAAAATCGTGAAGCGTTTCACATTTTTAGTGACTTCACCTTTCGTCAATTTCAAATCGCAATGTCCTTCAATTTCTCCTTTATATAAAATAGTACGTCGTAAGAAAAAAAATGTAAAATCGAGAGCCGAAAATAGTACGGAAATTGCCAAGAAGAAGTATTTTAAAAGGGCCGTTTGGTTTGTGGGTATAATTATGCTGCACCTGTAGTTACCGGTGCACACAGCCGCCGTTGCTTTGTTCGAACCTCTGCAAAGAGAAATACTTTTGCAGATTGAAAAATGCTTCATCGTTTACACACGTATTGAAATAGAATTCCATGAGCGTTGCAAATTCTACTAGAAATATTTCCTTCTGTCGTGTTACTAGGTTGGCTGCAACATTTCGTTTATACCTTTCTCATTTCCGAATTAAATTGCTGCACTTATATATTCAAAAGGTTTACGTACACCTAAACCAAATGTTAGAATTGCATTTTATTATACAAACAAATAATGCTTAAACCTACAACCGAAACAACACAATTAGTAAATATCATGTATAAAAAATTATTTAACGCAAAATATTTCACTTTACAGTTGAAACTAAGAAAGAGTCCTCGTAATATTTTTCAGTTTGATACACAACCTGCACAAAAGTAAAGTATTGACGAAGAAAGAGTTAAAATCCATAAAATACTGACTAAAGAAGAAAATTTTCGTCAATTTGGAATAACATTACCACCTGACTTTCTCTTTTCGTTCACTGTGTTAGGCCATCGTACAATTCTAGTGGTAGGGACACTAATTTAAGCACCGCATAATCAAACACTGCAATTTGCTCAGTCTCTATTGTCGTTAGAGAAAATATACTATGAAAAGAGCCAATTTCCCTACGCGAAAGGATATTTTGCAACATTAAGTTACTCACGAGGGTGATTTTAGAGCCAGTTCTACTGATGGGCAAAAAATACACGTCGCGGGAAGTACCGTGCGGCAGTATATAGGGAGTAACCTTCGAACTCACTTACGTACTTACTTCGGTAGTACATATACTAAAATTGGAACGATACAGAGAAGATTAGCATGGTCCCTGCGCAAGGATGACACGCAAAATCGTGAAGCGTTTCACATTTTTAGTGACTTCACCTTTCGTCAATTTCAAATCGCAATGTTCTTCAATTTCTCCTTTATATAAAATAGTACGTCGTAAGAAAAAAAATGTAAAATCGAGAGCCGAAAATAGTACGGAAATTGCCAAGAAGAAATATTTTAAAAGGGCCGTTTGGTTTGTGGGTATAATTATGCTGCACCTGTAGTTACCGGTGCACACAGCCGCCGTTGCTTTGTTCGAACCTCTGCAAAGAGAAATACTTTTGCAGATTGAAAAATGCTTCATCGTTTACACACGTATTGAAATAGAATTCCATGAGCGTTGCAAATTCTACTAGAAATATTTCCTTCTGTCGTGTTACTAGGTTGGCTGCAACATTTCGTTTATACCTTTCTCATTTCCGAATTAAATTGCTGCACTTATATATTCAAAAGGTTTACGTACACCTAAACCAAATGTTAGAATTGCATTTTATTATACAAACAAATAATGCTTAAACCTACAACCGAAACAACACAATTAGTAAATATCATGTATAAAAAATTATTTAACGCTAAATATTTCACTTTACAGTTGAAACTAAGAAAGAGTCCTCGTAATATTTTTCAGTTTGATACACAACCTGCACAAAAGTAAAGTATTGACTAAGAAAGAGTTAAAATCTATAAAATACTGACTAAAGAAGAAAATTTTCGTCAATTTGGAATAACATTACCACCTGACTTTCACTTTTCGTTCACTGTGTTAGGCCATCGTACAATTCTAGTGGTAGGGACACTAATTTAAGCACCGCATAATCAAACACTGCAATTTGCTCAGTCTCTATTGTCGTTAGAGAAAATATACTATGAAAAGAGCCAATTTCCCTACGCGAAAGGATATTTTGCAACATTAAGTTACTCACGAGGGTGATTTTAGAGCCAGTTCTACTGATGGGCAAAAAATACACGTCGCGGGAAGTACCGTGCGGCAGTATATAGGGAGTAACCTTCGAACTCACTTACGTACTTACTTCGGTAGTACATATACTAAAATTGGAACGATACAGAGAAGATTAGCATGGCCCCTGCGCAAGGATGACACGCAAAATCGTGAAGCGTTCCACATTTTTAATGACTTCACCTTTCGTCAATTTCAAATTGCAATGTCCTTCAATTTCTCCTTTATATAAAATAGTACGTCGTAAGAAAAAAATGTAAAATCGAGAGCCGAAAATAGTACGGAAATTGCCAAGAAGAAGTATTTTAAAAGGGCCGTTCGATTTGTGGGTATAATTATGCTGCACCTGTAGTTACCGGTGCACACAGCCGCCGTTGCTTTGTTCGAATCTCTGCAAAGAGAAATATTTTGCAGATTGAAAAATGCTTCATCGTTTACACACGTATTGAAATAGAATTCCATGAGCGTTGCAAATTCTACTAGAAATATTTCCTTCTGTCGTGTTACTAGGTTGGCTGCAACATTTCATTTATACTTTTCTCATTTCCGAATTAAATTGCTGCACTTATATATTCAAAAGGTTTACGTACACCTAAACGAAATGTTAGAATTGCATTTTATTATACAAACAAATAATGCTTAAACCTACAACCGAAACAACACCATTAGTAAATATCATGTATAAAAAATTATTTAACGCAAAATAGTTCACTTTACGGTTGAAACTAAGAAAGAGTCCTCTTAATATTTTTCAGTTTTATACACAACCTGCACAAAAGTAAAGTATTGACGAAGAAAGAGTTAAAATCCATAAAATACTGACTAAAGAAGAAAATTTTTGTCAATTTGGAATAACATTACCACCTGACTTTCACTTTTCGTTCACTGTGTTAGGCCATCGTACAATTCTAGTGGTAGGGACACTATATTAAGCACCGCATAATCAAACACTGCAATTTGCTCAGTCTCTATTGTCGTTAGAGAAAATATACTATGAAAAGAGCCAATTTCCCTACGCGAAAGGATATTTTGCTACATTAAGTTACTCACGAGGGTGATTTGAGAGCCAGTTCTACTGATGGGCAAAAAATACACGTCGCGGGAAGTACCGTGCGGCAGTATATAGCGAGTAACCTTCGAACTCACTTACGTACTTACTTCGGTACTTATACTAAAATTGGAACGATACAGAGAAGATTAGCATGGCCCCTGCGCAAGGATGACACGCAAAATCGTGAAGCGTTCCACATTTTTAGTGACTTCACCTTTCGTCAATTTCTAATCGCAATGTCCTTCAATTTTTCCTTTATATAAAATAGTACGTCGTAAGAAAAAAAATGTAAAATCGAGAGCCGAAAATAGTACAGAAATTGCCAAGAAGAAGTATTTTAAAAGGGCCGTTTGGTTTGTGGGTATAATTATGCTGCACCTGTAGTTACCGGTGCACACAGCCGCCGTTGCTTTGTTCGAACCTCTGCAAAGAGAAATACTTTTGCAGATTAAAAATTCTTCATCGTTTACACACGAATTGAAATAGAATTCCATGAGCGTTGAAATTCTACTAGAAATATTTCCTTCTGTCGTGTTACTAGGTTGGCTGCAACATTTCGTTTATACCTTTCTCATTTCCGAATTAAATTGCTGCACTTATATATTCAAAAGGTTTACGTACACCTAAACCAAATGTTAGAATTGCATTTTATTATACAAACAAATAATGCTTAAACCTACAACCGAAACAACACAATTAGTAAATATCATGTATAAAAAATTATTTAACGCAAAATATTTCACTTTACGGTTGAAACTAAGAAAGAGTCCTCGTAATATTTTTCAGTTTGATACACAACCTGCACAAAAGTAAAGTATTGACGAAGAAAGAGTTAAAATCCATAAAATACTGACTAAAGAAGAAATTTTTCGTCAATTTGGAATAACATTATTACCTGACTTTCACTTTTCGTTCACTGTGTTAGGCCATCGTACAATTCTAGTAGTAGGGACACTAATTTAAACACCGCATAATCAAACACTGCAATTTGCTCAGTCTCTATTGTCGTTAGAGAAAATATACTATGAAAAGAGCCAATTTCCCTACGCGAAAGGATATTTTGCTACATTAAGTTACTCACGAGGGTGATTTTAGAGCCAGTTCTACTGATGGGCAAAAAATACACGTCGCGGGAAGTACCGTGCGGCAGTATATAGGGAGTAACCTTCGAACTCACTTACGTACTTACTTCGGTAGTACATATACTAAAATTGGAACGATACAGAGAAGATTAGCATGGCCCCTGCGCAAGGATGACACGCAAAATCGTGAAGCGTTCCACATTTTTAGTGACTTCACCTTTCGTCAATTTCAAGTCGCAATGTCCTTCAATTTTTCCTTTATATAAAATAGTACGTCGTAAGAAAAAAATGTAAAATCGAGAGCTGAAAATAGTACGGAAATTGCCAAGAAGAATTATTTTATAAGGGCCGTTTGGTTTGTGGGTATAATTATGCTGCACCTGTAGTTACCGGTGCACACAGCCGCCGTTGCTTTGTTCGAACCTCTGCACAGAGAAATACTTTAGCAGATTGAAAAATGCTTCATCGATTACACACGTATTAAAATAAAATTCCATGACCGTTGCAAATTCTACTAGAAATATTTCCTTCAGTCGTGTTACTAGGTTGGCTGCAACATTTCATTTATACCTTTCTCATTTCCGAATTAAATTGCTGCACTTATATATTCAAAAGGTTTACGTACACCTAAACCAAATGTTAGAATTGCATTTTATTATACAAACAAATAATGCTTAAACCTACAACCGAAACAACACAATTAGTAAATATCATGTATAAAAAATTATTTAACGCAAAATATTTCACTTTACGGTTGAAACTAAAAAAGAGTCCTCGTAATATTTTTCAGTTTGATACACAACCTGCACAAAAGTAAAGTATTGACGAAGAAAGAGTTAAAATCCATAAAATACTGACTAAAGAAGAAAATTTTCGTTTATTTGGAATAACATTACCACCTGACTTATACTTTTCGTTCACTGTGTTAGGCCGTCGTACAATTCTAGTGGTAGGGACACTAATTTAAGCACCGCATAATCAAACACTGCAATTTGCTCAGTCTCTATTGTCGTTAGAGAAAATATACTATGAACAGAGCCAATTTCCCTACGCGAAAGGATATTTTGCAACATTAAGTTACTCACGAGGGTGATTTTAGAGCCAGTTCTACTGATGGGCAAAAAATACACGTCGCGGGAAGTACCGTGCGGCAGTATATAGGGAGTAACCTTCGAACTCACTTACGTACTTACTTCGGTAGTACATATACTAAAATTGGAACGATACAGAGAAGATTAGCATGGCCCCTGCGAAAGGATGACACGCAAAATCGTGAAGCGTTCCACATTTTTAGTGACTTCACCTTTCGTCAATTTCAAATCGCAATGTCCTTCAATTTTTCCTTTATATAAAATAGTACGTCGTAAGAAAAAAAAATGTAAAATCGAGAGCCGAAAATAGTACGGAAATTGCCAAGAAGAAGTATTTTAAAAGGGCCGTTTGGTTTGTGGGTATAATTATGCTGCACCTGTAGTTACCGGTGCACACAGCCGCCGTTGCTTTGTTCGAACCTCTGCAAAGAGAAATACTTTTGCAGATTGAAAAATGCTTCATCGTTTACACACGTATTGAAATAGAATTCAATGAGCGTTGCAAATTCTACTAGAAATATTTCCTTCAGTCGTGTTACTAGGTTGGCTTCAACATTTCGTTTATACCTTTCTCATTTCCGAATGAAATTGCTGCACTTATATATTCAAATGGTTTACGTACACCTAAATCAAATGTTAGAATTGCATTTTATTATACAAACAAATAATGCCCAAACCTACAACCGAAACAACACAATTAGTAAATATCATGTTTAAAAAATTATTTAACGCTAAATATTTCACTTTACAGTTGAAACTAAGAAAGAGTCCTCGTAATATTTTTCAGTTTGATACACAACCTGCACAAAAGTAAAATATTGACTAAGAAAGAGTTAAAATCTATAAAATACTGACTAAAGAAGAAAATTTTCGTCAATTTGGAATAACATTACCACCTGACTTTTACTTTTCGTTCACTGTGTTAGGCCATCGTACAATTCTAGTGGTAGGGACACTAATTTAAGCACCGCATAATCAAACACTGCAATTTGCTCAGTCTCTATTGTCGTTAGAGAAAATATACTATGAAAAGAGCCAATTTCCCTACGCGAAAGGATATTTTGCTACATTAAGTTACTCACGAGGGTGATTTGAGGGCCAGTTCTACTGATGGGCAAAAAATACACGTCGCGGGAAGTACCGTGCGGCAGTATATAGCGAGTAACCTTCGAACTCACTTACGTACTTACTTCGGTACTTATACTAAAATTGGAACGATACAGAGAAGATTAGCATGGCCCCTGCGCAAGGATGACACGCAAAATCGTGAAGCGTTCCACATTTTTAGTGACTTCACCTTTTGTCAATTTCAAGTCGCAATGTCCTTCAATTTCTCCTTTATATAAAATAGTACGTCGTAAGAAAAAAAATGTAAAATCGAGAGCCGAAAATGGTACAGAAATTGCCAAGAAGAAGTATTTTAAAAGGGCCGTTTGGTTTGTGGGTATAATTATGCTGCACCTGTAGTTACCGGTGCACACAGCCGCCGTTGCTTTGTTCGAACCTCTGCAAAGAGAAATACTTTTGCAGATTGAAAAATGCTTCATCGTTTTTACACGTATTGAAATAGAATTCCATGAGCTTTGCAAATTCTACTAGAAATATTTCCTTCTGTCGTGTTACTAGGTTGGCTGCAACATTTTATTTATACCTTTCTCATTTCCGAATTAAATTGCTGCACTTGTATATTCAAAAGGTTTACGTACACCTAAACCAAATGTTAGAATTGCATTTTATTATACAAACAAATAATGCTTAAACCTACAACCGAAACAACACAATTAGTAAATATCATGTATAAAAAAATATTTAACGCTAAATATTTCACTTTACAGTTGAAACTAAGAAAGAGTCCTCCTAATATTTTTCAGTTTGATACACAACCTGCACAAAAGTTAAGTATTGACAAAGAAAGAGTTAAAATTTATAAAATACTGACTAAAGAGGAAAATTTTCGTCAATTTGGAATAACATTACCACCTGACTTTCACTTTTCGTTCACTGTGTTAGGCCATCGTACAATTCTAGTAGTAGGGACACTAATTTAAGCACCGCATAATCAAACACTGCAATTTGCTCAGTCTCTATTGTCGTTAGAGAAAATATACTATGAAAAGAGCCAATTTCCCTACGCGAAAGGATATTTTGCAACATTAAGTTACTCACGAGGGTGATTTTAGAGCCAGTTCTACTGATGGGCAAAAAATACACGTCGCGGGAAGTACCGTGCGGCAGTATATAGCGAGTAACCTTCGAACTCACTTACGTACTTACTTCGGTAGTACATATACTAAAATTGGAACGATACAGAGAAGATTAGCATGGCCCCTGCGCAAGGATGACACGCAAAATCGTGAAGCGTTCCACATTTTTAGTGACTTCACCTTTCGTCAATTTCAAATCGCAATGTCCTTCAATTTTTCCTTTATATAAAATAGTACGTCGTAAGAAAAAAAATGTAAAATCGAGAGCCGAAAATAGTACGGAAATTGCCAAGAAGAAGTATTTTAAAAGGGCCGTTTGGTTTGTGGGTATAATTATGCTGCACCTGTAGTTACCGGTGCACACAGCCGCCGTTGCTTTGTTCGAACCTCTGCAAAGAGAAATACTTTTGCAGATTAAAAATTCTTCATCGTTTACACACGTATTGAAATAGAATTCCATGAGCGTTGCAAATTCTACTAGAAATATTTCCTTCTGTCGTGTTACTAGGTTGGCTGCAACATTTCGTTTATACCTTTCTCATTTCCGAATTAAATTGCTGCACTTATATATTCAAAAGGTTTACGTACACCTAAACCAAATGTTAGAATTGCATTTTATTATACAAACAAATAATGCTTAAACCTACAACCGAAACAACACAATTAGTAAATATCATGTATAAAAAATTATTTAACGCAAAATAGTTCACTTTACGGTTGAAACTAAGAAAGAGTCCTCTTAATATTTTTCAGTTTTATACACAACCTGCACAAAAGTAAAGTATTGACGAAGAAAGAGTTAAAATCCATAAAATACTGACTAAAGAAGAAAATTTTCGTCAATTTGGAATAACATTACCACCTGACTTTCACTTTTCGTTCACTGTGTTAGGCCATCGTACAATTCTAGTGGTAGGGACACTATATTAAGCACCGCATAATCAAACACTGCAATTTGCTCAGTCTCTATTGTCGTTAGAGAAAATATACTATGAAAAGAGCCAATTTCCCTACGCGAAAGGATATTTTGCTACATTAAGTTACTCACGAGGGTGATTTGAGAGCCAGTTCTACTGATGGGCAAAAAATACACGTCGCGGGAAGTACCGTGCGGCAGTATATAGCGAGTAACCTTCGAACTCACTTACGTACTTACTTCGGTAGTACATATACTAAAATTGGAACGATACAGAGAAGATTAGCATGGCCCCTGCGCAAGGATGACACGCAAAATCGTGAAGCGTTCCACATTTTTAGTGACTTCACCTTTCGTCAATTTCAAGTCGCAATGTCCTTCAATTTCTCCTTTATATAAAATAGTACGTCGTAAGAAAAAAAATGTAAAATCGAGAGCCGAAAATAGTACGGAAATTGCCAAGAAGAAGTATTTTAAAAGGGCCGTTTGGTTTGTGGGTATAATTATGCTGCACCTGTAGTTACCGGTGCACACAGCCGCCATTGCTTTGTTCGAACCTCTGCAAAGAGAAATACTTTTGCAGATTGAAAAATGCTTCATCGTTTACACACGTATTGAAATAGAATTCCATGAGCGTTGCAAATTCTACTAGAAATATTTCCTTCTGTCGTGTTACTAGGTTGGCTGCAACATTTCGTTTATACCTTTCTCATTTCCGAGTTAAATTGCTGCACTTATATATTCAAAGGTTTACGTACACCTAAACCAAATGTTAGAATTGCATTTTATTATACAAACAAATAATGCTTAAACCTACAACCGAAACAACACAATTAGTAAATATCATGTATAAAAAATTATTTAACGCAAAATATTTCACTTTACGGTTGAAACTAAGAAAGAGTCCTCGTAATATTTTTCAGTTTGATACACAACCTGCACAAAAGTTAAGTATTGACAAAGAAAGAGTTAAAATTTATAAAATACTGACTAAAGAAGAAAATTTTCGTCAATTTGGAATAACATTACCACCTGACTTTCTCTTTTCGTTCACTGTGTTAGGCCATCGTACAATTCTAGTGGTAGGGACACTAATTTAAGCACCGCATAATCAAACACTGCAATTTGCTCAGTCTCTATTGTCGTTAGAGAAAATATACTATGAAAAGAGCCAATTTCCCTACGCGAAAGGATATTTTGCAACATTAAGTTACTCACGAGGGTGATTTTAGAGCCAGTTCTACTGATGGGCAAAAAATACACGTCGCGGGAAGTACCGTGCGGCAGTATATAGGGAGTAACCTTCGAACTCACTTACGTACTTACTTCGGTAGTACATATACTAAAATTGGAACGATACAGAGAAGATTAGCATGGCCCCTGCGCAAGGATGACACGCAAAATCGTGAAGCGTTCCACATTTTTAGTGACTTCACCTTTCGTCAATTTCAAATCGCAATGTCCTTCAATTTCTCCTTTATATAAAATAGTACGTCGTAAGAAAAAAAATGTAAAATCGAGAGCCGAAAATAGTACGGAAATTGCCAAGAAGAAGTATTTTAAAAGGGCCGTTTGGTTTGTGGGTATAATTATGCTGCACCTGTAGTTACCGGTGCACACAGCCGCCGTTGCTTTGTTCGAACCTCTGCAAAGAGAAATACTTTTGCAGATTGAAAAATGCTTCATCGTTTACACACGTATTGAAATAGAATTCCATGAGCGTTGCAAATTCTACTAGAAATATTTCCTTCTGTCGTGTTACTAGGTTGGCTGCAACATTTCGTTTATACCTTTCTCATTTCCGAGTTAAATTGCTGCACTTATATATTCAAAATGTTTACGTACACCTAAACCAAATGTTAGAATTGCATTTTATTATACAAACAAATAATGCTTAAACCTACAACCGAAACAACACAATTAGTAAATATCATGTATAAAAAATTATTTAACGCTAAATATTTCACTTTACGGTTGAAACTAAGAAAGAGTCCTCGTAATATTTTTCAGTTTGATACACAACCTGCACAAAAGTAAAGTATTGACGAAGAAAAAGTTAAAATCCATAAAATACTGACTAAAGAAGAAAATTTTCGTCAATTTGGAATAACATTACCACCTGACTTTCACTTTTCGTTCACTGTGTTAGGCCATCGTACAATTCTAGTGGTAGGGACACTAATTTAAACACCGCATAATCAAACACTGCAATTTGCTCAGTCTCTCTTGTCGTTAGAGAAAATATACTATGAAAAGAGCCAATTTCCCTACGCGAAAGGATATTTTGCAACATTAAGTTACTCACGAGGGTTATTTTAGAGCCAGTTCTACTGATGGGCAAAAAATACACGTCGCGGGAAGTACCGTGCGGCAGTATATAGGGAGTAACCTTCGAACTCACTTACGTACTTACTTCGGTAGTACATATACTAAAATTGGAACGATACAGAGAAGATTAGCATGGCCCTGACACTCCCTCTGACCATTGTTGAATCTCTGTGTTGAGAAACCCTTGGGTGGATTACAAACACTATTCTCGATTTGACTTTTATTTTTAAAACAAGGCTTAAGTTTTCGTTTGTGTATTAAAAGTTTAATAAACTAGAGTTTTTTTATTTTCAAAGTAAGTACTTGAAAATATTGAAGCTATTGCAGGAACTGTACATACTTTTTGAATTTTAAATACTCATTTATTTACCAGTTTTAAGGAAGAGTGAAAGAGTGGAGTATAATATGCATTTTTTCTATTTTAGATGTTGAAGTTTATATACGATATTTATTAGTAGTCCATTCATTAACGTGTAAGCAATTTATTTAATGTTGCACTAGGCTAATTATTTAATAATAACATTACTTTTTACTATGCCTGGCACATATTTAAAATAGCTATGGTGTTGGCGATTTTCCTTCAATATAATATTTTTTTAGAACTAAATTTAATGAAATAGCATCTTAAATACACTATTAAGTAATATATTAGCGACAGAGTGAATTTCAATTAACCAAACATGTTCAGAAATGTAATTTTTGTTTTGCTTTATTCTTTTTGGTTATCGGGTCAGTTGACGTAGCACTTGCGACATAGGATGTTGGTGGCAATGGTAGATGTGGTGCTTGTGTGAAGGGTGGGTGGGGGCAGAGAAGACGGAAGGGAGCGATGGGTGCATAGGCGAGTGAACCTGGGCGTCGGCGAGCAGACGCAATCTGCTTAATGCGGGTTGCAAGACGGCGCACGTTCCCCGCGGAGGGCCTCACGCAGGCTAATTGGGAGCCCCGCGGTAAACAGCCCCTGCCTCCTCCCGCCTCTTCCCGCCCTCCGTGCAGATTCTACCCCGCCTGTTCCACCTCCGCTCCGCCTCCGTCCTGCCACCCAACGGCCTCTGCCCCGCCTTCGCCACGCCTCCGCCCCCGTTCGCTAACCACTTCGCCCCCTCCTCTCCCGTCCCTACCGTCCCCTCCGCCCTTTTCCACCCGCATGCGCCTGTCCATCGCCCCCTTCGGTCCCACCCCCGCCACCGTCCCCGCCTTGCCTCTGTACCTCCTCCGCTCTCCCTGCCCCAGAGACGATGCACTTCTTGTGGATTTCAAAATATGAGTCAGTGGCATCTTCGTGACCTGGGGCAACTAACTGTGTTTCTTAGAACGCTTTGGCAGATGGGGAAATGAATATAAGGAATCTCGGAAGAGATTTCGCTTTAAACAAATTACGTTATGTGATAAGAGTAGTTGTAAGAAGTATTCAATTTGTGAGAAATTTGTTTTAATTTGTCAAGCGTTTGCTGCTACTGCTGGCACGAAAGAGACTGGTTTAATACTGATCTTTCGTTCAAAGTTTAGAGGTAAATAAATCCATCAGTTTCTTTTTAGAAAGTAGGAATTTGTTATTGTACTTACTATCAAAAACTCTATTGTTTCTTCTCTGCAATTGTGTTCAATTAAATGAAATCTTATTCATTAGGCGAGGCAAGTTTTATTATATGTTATTATGAGTGGAGAAAAAATGCATTTATTACATCATTTTGAAAACGCACATTTAGATTTCTCTTAAGACAAACTTATCATCTCTTCGCAATGCTTTCGTACAACAACGGTTTTATTATTTTTGATAAAAGAAAAATCTCTTATTAAAGACGATTTGCGTTTCGCAGCGCTCGTGTCAACATAACAATTAGGGGATACAGATGTGAAACGTGCCACCAGATAGCACCAACAATGGCCCTGGGAACAGTGACTTGAGGAGCGCGCGCGACCTGTGTGCACGAGATAGGTCAGTGGTTCCATAGCTCATGGAACCGGCAAAGATTCTGCCCCTAAAACTTACACTCAGTTTTAACTGGTTTTTAACTTTAGGTAAATAAATAAATAGACTTGCAGAAAAATTATTTCGGACGTCAATGAATGCATTTACAGGAGTATAAAAGTCTGTTGATTTGGTTTCATTGCATCAAACGTCGAAATATTCTACATGGACTTAAAAATTATTGAATTCTCTACATAGTCAATTCGAATTACAATCTACAACGTATTTGGTTTAACCTGAAAAATGTTTTATCCTGTAGGTAAGCATAGCCCAAAAATATACTAGAGGTTCAAGCCCGTATTTTGAAAATGTGTGGAGCAGAAGCGCTTTGGAATGAGAATTTAATTCCGTCTGTCAGCCTGTTGAAATGAGTTCTCTACGGCCGCAATCACACAGCTGTCGCTATCTCCTGGACGATCTGCTCCTCTTTGTCACAATGGAGCAGGTCCTGTCCTTTGTATAGATTTCCTTCTCCCTTTTTGATCAGTTATATCTTCACAAATTTAAATTTAAAAATGTTAATGATTTTTGTTAAGTGAAAGGAAAATATAGAAAATTATTAACATGTGAACAAATTTGCAAAAACCATTTATATTTTCAGATATAAATTGCACCATTAACTTTTGGGAAGAAACATTATTCGTAATTGACAATTAATGTGACATCTAAACATTCCGAATCAGATTAGAACAATTTCGTTATTCTGAATATCAGAACATAATAAAACAAATGCACCCTAACAGCAGACCACTGTGGTCTACGATCAAACCAATCGCCAAAGAGAAAGTAGAAAACTCAATTTTAAAAAGTGGTACAGAAATTTGCATATATAGAAAAATACAAAGTCAATTTATTAGTCAAACATTTCCAGGAAACTTTTACTCCAATCCCAATTTACAACAACCAGAACAACAATTACATTTTACTCGAAACAGCGAAACAAGTCGCAACAGTTCCGAGAAAAAAACTTATTTCACCTTCCGAAGTAGCAACAGCATCAAACAATTAAAATCTAGAAAGCCAACTGGATGTGATAATATTAGCAACAAAGCCCTCAAAGCGCTAAGAAAGAAGGTAATCGCGGCTACAACCGACATTTTTAATTCGGCATTAAGACAAGGTTATTTTCCTAAACATTGGAAAACTGCTATTATCCTTCCGTTCAATAAGCCAGGAAAAGACCCACAGAATCCGTCCAATTATAGACCAATAAGTTACCTTCCAACTGTTGGTAGATTATTCGAGAAAATAACCCATTCAGGTTTAAGAAAATATGCACTAGAAATAAAGAATGTGCAAAAGAAATCAATAAAAGAACATATCCTAAAATCCTCTTTAGTGTTTCAGTATTTGTGACAGCATTGGAGGTAGTGAAGAAGGAAGATGGTGAATGACACCTAATAAATAAGTGTTTGTCCATTGCAACCGTTAATTCCTGAAACAGTAGTTCCCAAGCTCCCTCGCTGCGCCCCGTCCGACTCCACTGGATTTAATTTATGGAGAAGCATTCGTAGCGGACCGTTCCGTTTTCGGGTGGAGCCGGACCGAACCGGTCATTAGCAATTTATGGCATCTAAAAGAATATTATTGAAGGTTATGATTTCCTATTGTAGGTTGGTAGAATTGTAGATTTCATATTGGTTTAGCGGTGAATTGTAATTTACATTTCGAATTAAATAATTAACGGCGTTGTCTTTCCTTTGCCCATAATATTGTTAATTGAAATATCAGCTTTCGGTAGCTTAACGATTATCAGTTTCCTGATGTTTGGAAGCCAGAAAACGACTAGTAGTAGGTAGTTTAACATAGCAAGAAATAACAGACGCAAGTTTGGTTCATGCCAGATCAATAAATTTGCAGATCCTGTTAAGCTTTCTGCAATGCCAAGAGAGAAAATTTCAAGAAGTACATTGCTAAAAGAGTGGATTTATGGAGAAGACGACGGACTGGAAATGTATTTTTTTCAGTGTGTTAAAAAGTGGAAAACTGTGCAAAAAAACATTTTACGACATAAAAAACCCTCCAACTCATGCAAAACATGCGGAAAGAAAGTGAGAAAAACTATTCAAACCTTCTTCAGCAAGTGTAGTCAAAAGATGAAGATAAGAAAGAATTTCAACACTGTTTTGTGCCAAGCCGCAAACATTCCATTTTCAGAACTTGAAAATCCAACATTTAATCAGTTTAACCAACAAAATTTACAAAATATAAAATCCAACACGAGTCAACCCTTAGGAAATATTATCTAACTCCGTGATATATTTTAACAATCAAAGAAATTCGATTTGTTTTTATATTATCGTGTTCATCATTTATGCAGTACGTTTTACGTATAAATTTTAATATTATTCAACTATAATGGCTATTTCCCTGCCTATTCTTAAGTTTTTAAGTGTCTATTTGCCTGACTACTTTCGATCTTTTTAGTGTCTACATGACCGAGTTGTACTTATAACAGTAGTTTAGGTTCGTCCGCGACAGTTGAACGATCATTTTCCTTTGCGGGTTTTATACATTCGTCAAATAGGAGTTTGTTGTCTAATGTGTTTGAAAAACCGGTCACTTTAAAAGGAAATTCCGCTTATTTGAGTTACACTTATAAGTTATTATTGAGAAATTTATTACTGTCAGTTAGTAATTTATTATAATTGATAATTACAATAAATTGTTGCAATAAAAAAGTAATAATAAAAATTATTGTTTTTACTGTATTTTGAGTATTTAAAGTATTTTAAATACATATGTATTTAGCTATTCAAAACCTTACGTATTTTGAGTACATGTATTTAAATACATTTTTACGAAGTATTTAAATACTAAATTTAAAGTATTTTGTCCAACCCCTTCAGTAACTTAATAGTCTATTGATCTTAGCATCCCTACACCAATATATTATGCAAGGCAAAACAATTTCATACCAGATTTACTAGATTTTGCTGTCCATTCTTTACTTCCCTACAATCGTTAAATGATCATTTTGTTAGGGTTCATTCAGATCACTCGCTTGTTATTTTATCCACAGACTCACTCCCTCGTTTATTTACCTCCCAAAAATGAAATTCACATGTTGTTAACTGGGACTTACACCGAGCAAATATTTCTACCCATACCTCAATACGCCCTCAAGTCATCTATCAGAGTCTTACTACTGTCGTTAACCATATGCCCAGGCGATAGATTTCCCACCACTCCCGTCTCCAATCTCCCCAATGAACAAGAATCGTAGACATTTCTAATTACACCCACCCATTATAGCTCTAATTATAAGACAAAAATACGTCGTCGCTGGCTGTTTTTTCTAAATATTTAAGACAAGCGAGAATAAACGATCTTATAAAAGTGTATTTCTCTTCTCATTGCCGAACATCGACGGGACTTATATAGTTTGTATCTTCCCTCGCTACCTCCCTCAGACTGTTCATTCCAGAAACCTATCCGCCTCTTTCTTCGCATTCATTCCCCTATTCCACATATACAGGAAAACAGAGAATTAATCAATCGAATTCACAGGAAAGCGGGAGGTTTTGCAGGTCACTTCTGTGGTATTGCTCATTTGATATGTAGATACATACATGTGTCAATAAACTCAGTTCAGAACGGCACACGATGTATATAAAGGAACTGTTGAATTGTATATATAGTTTATTCAATGTATTATGTACTGTATTTTACATTTCAGGATTTTATGTAATGCAAGATACTTCAAGAATTATTATGTGTGTATACAGGTGTAATGTTTCAATGTAATGTAAATGGCAACATAGCATAGGTGATAGAGGGGAGCAGCCCACAGATTTTATTTCAAGTATCTTAATTAGATAGGTTTTGGTGTTCTTGTTTCTTATATTCATGTTTCACGTAAAAACATTAGAATGTAGCGGTCTCACGACACAGGTTATCTAGTTTGCAGAATTTTTTTCCTGGGCATATTTTGCTGCGAAAAAAATTCTACCCCCGGGTATAGGAGAGTCTGTGGCGTCGCGCATCGCTTCCTTGCGAGCCGTGCCGGGAAAACCGTCCACCCCATGCTTAAGCCGGATGCGGGGTTGGGGGCGGTTGGCATGCGCTGTGCACGCTGACGCGCGCCGAGCTGAAGACGCGCTGAATAGGCCAGGGGGATGGGGTAGGAAACTCTTCAAATATAACTATACAGAAAGGTTAGTGCGAGTCGTGGACTATGTCGCAAGACTCCTAGACGAGGCTGGCCGTCGAGCCTTCCTGACGCCCGCCGGCATGGGAGCGCCCAGGGGAGGGGGCGAGCCTCCGGGTACTTAAGGCTGCATCAACTGCGCCCACGCGGGATATGTAGAGGGTCGAAAGGCCGAGTGATATCTCCGGTGCTATCCTAGCACACGGTCTTCGAGGCGAAGACCGGTTTGGCGTCAGGCCATGTAAAGATCGTTAAGGGACTCTGTGCCCGACAGCTTCGCACCACGCGTTGCTAGCCTGCTTTAAAGCAGTGGTACTGTGCTGGGTCTAGGGATGGTCGCGGGGGTTTTGCGGCTAAGGGATTAGAAAGGTTGCCGGAGATTTTTATTTTGTAAATTATTGTGTAAATATAGTTATATATTTCTTTTAGAAACAGTCGTCTGTGTTATTTATTTCCAGTACGCCACACTTCCATATTTTAGCAGACAGCATATCCGTTATCAGAATATCACCAACGAATTGACAATTTTGGTCAGCTTCATGTCATCAAAGCTCCAGCTTCAGTAGATTTCAAATCACCAAAAGAGACAATCCAGTTTACCAAGAAATTAAGTGGAAATATATTCTGCGCAATTGAAAAATTAAAGCTTTGTACTTATCGATGTTTCTACTTCTTTAGTTCGTGACAGTAACGAATTTGAATTGCTATTAGAGATACCGTAATTTTCTAAGTACCTGGGATCACCAAAAAACAAACATCGTAGGGAATGCAAACACATGCTATGTTTTTATTCCGTACGAATTATTGCATTCCATGAATTGACAATCACCTTTGACGTAATGTGACCATTCGAATGTTCAACAAACGAATTTGGCGCCGCCGCTGCCGCTATGATGACACCAGTTTATTCCATGAAGGAGGGGTGTATCGGAGGTAGGGAGGGGGGCCTCCCCCCGTCCGTTGAGACGTCACTAGGCAGGAGGGCGAGAGTGAAACGGTCTTGTTGTATTGGAGACGGCGTGGAATGAGGTTATCTTAAGAAAAAAAGGTATTAGCACTCTACATTTTGTTAATACAGTATAGATTGTGATCAGTGCTTCGGTTGATAGAATGCATTGTGTTAGTAAATACCATTTCTGTTAAATAGTATCATAAATATTCAATAGACTCGTTTAAAAGAAGACAGATTGCAAGAAGTTTTGTAAATAGAGGCTAACATTTACGAACTGTTTCCGCTTGTGCAATGGCACGTAGAACATGTGGTCTGTAATAGTGTGCGTAACGAATCACAGTTCCATCTGAACAAAACGAGAGTATTAAAGAATGTTATTGTATTTGCTATGTGAATATTAAGTATTGCAAATTAGGCATTGAGTAAAATTCAGAGTATTATGGAATGAGACATTCATATTTATGCTTCATCTTTGCTTGTATAATTCTTTTAAAGAGTGCAAGACTAGATCGTTTATCCTATTATACTGATTATGTAAAAGTTTAATATGACAGAAGGGTCATAATGGGTTACATTTTTATATGTATTTCAGCCTAACATTTAAACACTTGTAAATTTTCAAGAATGTGTTCATGTTGATCTCAGAGGGGATTACATGTTTGTCATGTGGAGTTTATTTTCTGATTTAAAAGACTTTGTGGTGTTAACATTGAAACAACAGTATTCTGAAGAGGCATTCACTTGTTCCATTGTATTGGGATGTATTTTAAGAGTCATTTAAGAAAAATAACCTGCAATCAATTCTGCACCTAAAGAAAATAATAATTCAGTTAGTGTTTTTATACTTATACACCAGTTTGTTAGAGCAATTAGGAATGTGATAATATTGAGTGAATATTACTTTACTATCATATCATTCTTTATTGTCTTTTGAAATTTTGCTGACCCAGAAAATCAAACAGCACGAAAAAACAGCGCAAACAAAATTACGAGAAAAGTACGATGATCATTCAGTGTTTCATTTCGGCCCGACTCTGAGTAGCCCTGCTTCGGTCATCATGCTCTCAATCAGTCATACGCCGACAATGTCGATCATCCCCTTGAAAGAATGAAACATTTAGTCAAACTTGAACAGTTTTCTTCTCGTCGCTACCAGGAAATCAATAAAACTTGTATTATACGCAAGAGCATTGTTTTTCTGATGGCATTTGTTAAACAAGAAAAGAACAGAAGTATTCAAAGCTTTTAATAGTGTTACAAATGCCTTGAAATTAGTAGGTTTTATGAATAAACATAACTGAATTTCTTACTTTCTTTTTTATTCCTTCTACCAGAGAAGTTATAAGGAAGCCTACTGCTTCGGTGCTGACCACCATTTGCATTACTACACCGGCCTCTCTAAAGACTTATAGGAGCTAAGCATGATTTTGATATGAATCGTCGCAGGTCGTGAATACGCTTTGAGCAGGGATGTTCAATGTTTCAGCGATCTTGGCTGAATCGACGCTTTCAGAAAGCATAGGGTTTAGAAATTTCCACTTTTGCTTGTATGCTTCGTGTAACACCAAGGAGTTGGTAATGTTTTTCTCCTCCCGAATATAAAATATGTTGATAGTCAAACATATGTGTAATAGTTGATTCTGAAATATACCAGTCTAATTTGTAGTTGGTGGTTAGTAATTGAGAGAATCCTGAGAAATAGGAGGAGTGAATTGCAACGTAGTATTTATGTGAGTGAAACTCAGCAGCCCCTGCTAGAATAATATATATCATTGAAAGTCAAGATGCATTGCTGAGCTTTTGCAACCACCAGGACCGTCAAGGGAGATAGCTTCGATTGGGATCGGAGAACGTATGAGAGGAAAGCATAAATTTGGGTAAGGAAATAATTATAGTTTTGAAGTGTAGAGAAATCCAAGTCCTCAAATAAAAACTCTGGGCATTAATGAATCATTGAAGGTGCCTGACATGTCTTTTTTTTTTTTTTTTTTTTTTTTTTGCATCAAATTACCAAATTTAGAAATGATTCAGACCTTAATCACGATAGTACATGATAACGCGAGAACCATGATAATCATTCAATAATTCACATTGGCGTCTCCCCATTAGAAGCAGTCGTGATTTAACCTTCACTTGCTAAGTCAGTATTACACAAACTTGGTCGTCTTTGCCCGTCTTTCAAGAACCAAAACCCGAGGAAAAATCAAATGTATTTAACTCTTAAGGCGTAGGATATCAACATTTTGGACAACTTACTTGAGTCGACAATGCACGACCTCGCTTTTCAGCCTTTCAAATTACTTCAACACAGAAAACAGCTTTTCGCTAAAACTGGGGAGGCAATGTTCGTACAATGTGCTGACGTTTTATAAAAGCGGAAAACATTGTATTCCTTTCTCGTAGATATAAAAACATATTATTATGTATAATTAGAAAATGCCTAATTTATTAGTAGCTTTAGAAATTGTTAGAGGCAAACAATATTTTTCTGTGATTAAAATTTAAAGAAACTATCTCTTATTATTTTTAAACTATTTATGATACCTAGAACGTCACATATCTTGTCGTATATATCAAAGTCCATAAATGATTCATCACAAAATCACGATCGCCAACAAAATTATGCGAGAAGCGCTACGATCAGTGATCACTCAATGATTCACTCCGGTGTCGCTGAGCTCGGGGCTGTCCTGCTTCGTCCATCGCGCGTTAAGTCAGTGATACGCGGATGAGGTCACCACCAATGACAGACCGGCTGAGGTGGCTCAGGGCATCGACTGATGTGACTGCAGTGCCTGTGACCGGAAGGTCCTAGGGTTCGAATCCCAAAGGTGACATAATTTTTTACAGTAGCTAGATAGCTAGGTCGGATGCAAGCGCTGTCTGGAGGAGAATTCTATCGGACGGCTGTTCTGATCGGTAGTTTTCCGTGAATTCTCCGATCAACGCCAGGCGAATGCCAGAACAGTACCGTAACGACCGGGTCACGGACCGCGTGCGATCTTTCCTTCCTCTTCATTGACCTATCCTCACCTCTTACTTACTCACAACACCTACTCTTACACTTACATGCACTACACTACCACAATGCTGAAATTTTATAGCTTGTCCCAGCTGGGCCGATGTCCCGCTGGACGGGGAAAGTTCCTGCACTCCGACGTGTGGGTCGGCGCCGGATTTAATCATCCAGCGCGGGAAAGATCATCGCCACCTCCCGAGGAAAGAAATATCCACTACACTAAAGGAACTAATGATATTAGCAGTTGACGCGTCCAGAAATACGAAATAATTGACCAATGAATGAAATCACGAGCACCAACAAGATTATGCAAGAAGGACGTTAATTACTCAATAATTCACTCCACCGTATTCGGCTAGGGGCAGTCGAGCTTGGGTCATCGCGCTCTTGGTCAATCATACGCGGACGAAATCCCCTCCTGCGACGGACCGGCTTAGTTGGCTCAGGGAATCAATTGATATCTCTGCAGAGCCCCTGACCGGGAAGTCCTAGCGTTTGAGTCCCGACGGTGGCAGGATTTTCGCCAGCAACTAGATAGTAAGGTAGACAACCACACATGCCGGAAGACCAGTTGAGAGCTTAAAGCTAGTCCAAGCTGAGTCGGTGCCTCGCTGGTGGGAGATACCTGGTTGAGGAAAAAAACCCGCAAACCGCCCTGTACATCGGCGCCGGATCCCACCATCCAGCGTGGGAAAGATCACCACCACCTCACAAGGGATGGAATATATACTTACGAAACTAACGACCTTAGCAGTTGACGCGTCCGGAAACACGAAATAATCGATCAAAGATCACCGCCACCTCCCGAGGAAAGAAACATAGACTATCCTTACGGAACTAATAACCTTAGCATAATCGATCAATCAACAAAATCACGGGAGCCAACAAGATTACTCGTGAAGCAGGACAATCATTCAATAATTCACGTCCGGCTTGGGGCAGTGGTGCTTGGGCCATAGCGCACTGAGGCAGTCACACGCGGGCGAGGCTACTTCCAGCGACGGCTCAGCGGCTCCGCGCGCGTCAGCTTGTGCGCTGCAGCTGGCCTGCACGCGTGCGCGTTGGCGCTCGCCCTCGCTGGCTTAGCGCCGTCGCCGCCCCGCCGCGGGGCTGATGGGGATTTATTAATTGATTTAGAGGTGACGCGCCGCGTTGCGTCAGGGTTAGGAAGCGACGCGCGCGCAGCGGCCTGGGGGCTCGCGGTGATGTGCGAGCGGTAGATTCATGGCGACGGGGGTTTAAATGGGGGTTTACCTGAGATTGGATTTTTTCTTAAATTTCCTCGATGAGTAAGATTGTAAAGAGGGTATTTTTTGTTCGTAGGTTAGCATTATAATGTATCAAGATTTATTGAGTCGGTTCGATGATTATGTTAGTGTATTGATATTACATTTTATATTTTTTTCTTTCAGAATTTTTTCTTTTACTTTCTTTTATATGTTTTAGGTAATATGAATTTAATGAATACAAACGGTATTAAAATAATCAGTACGCAGATGGTACTACATGGGAATTGTGATAAAGCATGTTTGGTTTTAGTTGCTTATCAAAGTGAAAATTTCTCTGGCTAAAAATGTTTTAATTTATTGTTGGGAAGTTTGAAGTGAAAGATTACAGTTTTGCTATGTATGTCAGAATAATGTGCACTGTCTTCATAAAACAAGCGTGTTCAATACCCCATATTTACGTTTGGAAGGGATTGAAAACAATATTCACTATATAAACGTTTCAAGTACATAAAAATTCTTAATTTGGTTTATTCAAGCCCATGAGCAAAACAGTCTAATTGAAGAGGAAGTTTTCACAAAAAAATCAACGTCAGCAATAGAAGAGCATATTGTATGTTGAAGACATTTTCAATGGAACATTTTTGAATGAAATTCAGAAGTAATTAGAACTTTTTACTATTACTGTACATAAGCAATGCAAACATTTTCGTCGTTGCAGCTTCATTATTTTATGTTTTTACTATATCTCTATACAAACTATGCTTTCCAAACAGATTACTACGCAGTGCGGCTTATCTTCTTTACAACTGGTCCGCTTCCAACTTGTTACAGCTTACTTTGTCTCTAAATAAGTACGGTCGGTTTAACGCCAGACGAGATAAAACCAAACAAAATCGCAAAAGCTCGATACTTTCAAAATATTTATCGAGCAAAATATTCCTCAGGCTGCCGCAAAGCAATAAAGAAAAGAAAAAAAGCTCCGGACTGATCCAGATAGGCACACGCCCCGCGCCAGACCGAGTGCAACGCACCACTTCTGACCCCCCTCTCGCACCAGCGGAGACACCCAGACGGCTGGTGCAGGATCACGAACAGCTGCTAGCACGCGATGGTATAAGAGCAGGATTTGAGAGTGGGCTGAATAGGTTCCACCGCAGAGGGTCACATTTCAGGGGGCCGCCCCCAAATCAAACAATATAATTTTTAATTGGTTCAATTTTAAAATAGTTGTGTTTCTTAAATAAGAATTTAATCTCGGAGGATAAGGCAAAAATCTTGCAGAAAGTCATATGGTTAGGTAAAAAGAAGAATTCTTCTCTAATAAACATACATTTACAATAAATGCAGATAGTATTTCATCAGTATCAGATAATCAAAGGAAAATCCGTATGAAAAAGGGTATATACAGAAAAGTTAATGGAAATTCAAAGTTAAAATGAAACAATAGAGTTAAATAAAATAAAAGTGAACACTTACCCAAGCAACGTGCTTACAGTGCATGACTTTGTTGTCCAGAGCACAATAAGGCACAGGCCAACGTTCACATTTAAAAGCCATGCTTTTACCCCGTGGCTGGGATAAGTGTTTAGTTTTATTTCATTTAATTGTATTATTTCAATTTATACCGGTCTGAATTTACATTAATTCTTCTTTATTTTTTCATACATTTTCCTTTACGTATTTGGTAGGGAGAATTCACGACGAGGTAATTATGTCGAAATCTGAATGCTGAAATGTACGATCTGTATTTAGTGTAAATACATTTCTAAGTGGAAGAATACATTTTTTACCTATCTAAAAGAATTTAATCATTACAATTAAAATCTTATTCAGCAGTCGTAATTTCAGTATTCTTTCACGTTCATCTCGGCTGTATCCAAAAGCTACCTTACTCCTGTAAATCAGTCGACGATTCTTCAGTGCTGCGATTTGTCTCTCGGTAGGACGTTGGATGCAACGCTTTTGAATAAACGCGAAAAAGACGCAAATAACGTCTTGCCTGGCGTGTCTTTCTAGCATTGGCGCGTGAAACGCTAGTTGGTGGAGACGTCCGTTTGCCCGCTTTTCGAATTGTGATACTTCTCTCTAATTCGGATGCTAAATCGCACCATTTCCCTTGGCCAGAACCGGATAGTTGCCAACATGCGCAATCCTTTGCGAGAAAATTACTGTAGTTAGCACAGAGCAGTTGAACATCTACACAAAGGACGGCAAGAAATGCAAGAAGTGCAGACATGAGCAACTCGGTACAAGTTTTGCTTGTTCGAGACGAACAAATAGTACTCAAAAAGAGTTTCGTATGTACAATTAAAGTTACTTTATTTCGCAATTTTCATACAATTACAACACCCCTTTTGCAGCTATTAAAAATACCATTCTGTTACGTTATGAATTATTGAGTTTTGCTTGCACCCTTAAGAAAATTAGCTGCGAGATACAAAAAACGAAAACTTAAATGTGAGACGAAAGAGTAATTGTAGCATGTTAACGTATAGTATATTGTAGCGTCGTGTCGCTAAAACGCGGCATGGAAGCGCACCGGATGCTTGACAATGGCAGAAGCTATGACGCACGGTTTTTTCCAACGGGGTGTGCGGGCGTAGGGCGGAGGCAATGGAGGCGGCGGGCAGCGTCGCGAGGGCTATTTAAGGGCTGTGGAACAATAGCTCTTCCTTCTACCACTGCTAAAAGAGCACTTCAAAAGTATTAGTACAAAATTTTTCAAAAAAGCCGCTGACTCGGAAAACACTCTCATTTCCGAGGTCGCTTCATACGAACCCGATCAGCGGGCGAAGTATAAGCGACCGAAACAATTCCTGGAGTAAGAGAAATCTGAAACAGCGAAATGAGACTTGAAATATAAGCTTTGAATTTCAGCACACGCAATGCGCGCGCCAGTTGGCTAAAATCTAACTGATCTGTTTTTTTTCTTTTCATGTTGCAGGATTGGCCAAAGATGCCCGTAAGGGTAGGAATGGCCGCACCGCGGTGGCGTGAACGTACATTGCACCTTACGTGCGTTCACAAAACTGCACAAGTTTGCTATCGGACTTCCTTCTTTGAGACAGCGGCATCGGCAGCGTAGGTCGTCGGTGAGAGGTGCGGGCGTGCACGCTGGAAGGAGCCGGCAGTTATTGTCGTGACTAGTGAGACATGTAGTCGGTTTCTGGGCAAGCGGTACTACGCACCGCGAAACATTAGATAGTATGTTCGGTGTGGTAGCCGTTGTAAATATCTCTCCTAGCAGTGGGGTCTATTTAGTTAGTTAATTGTATACAGTGCATTGGTTATTTGTGACTACGGTCTAAATTGTAAATAAACCTGCTGTTATTACAACCCACTCTCGTCTGTGTACTGATTACACCCGTATGACGCCACAATATGCTTCTGATTGTTGATGCTTTTTAATTCTGTTTAATCGCTTTGGTTTTTACGTCTGTATAAAAATGTACAATTTTTAATTTACTAGAATTTTTTAGAATTTACTAGAAACTGCCAGCTCAGTGTTTTCTTCTAATTGAAGAAAACACTGAGCGGACCGTTTATTTGATAAAGTCTAATTTCTTCGATTTTACCCCGAAACCGTTTACGACATGAAACATTTGAGTACTTGAAATTTCAGTTTATATTGAAATAAAGTTAATTAGATGCATTTCGTACAAAGTGAAAGAAGTAAAAAGTGAGATAAAAGAAAATTTTAATGAGGGAAGAGAAGAATAGGAAAGTGTATTGTAGGAAAATGTCAATATAATAATTCATGTAAAATAGGGGAGGAATAGAGAATAGGCTGTGGAATTTTTATGAAGAAAGATGGCTGGTTGGTTGTTAGTGCTTCCGGGCGCGTCGACTACTAAGGTCATTAGTCCCGTTAGTGTAGTGCATTTTCTTCATCGGGAGATGACGGTGATCTTCCCTCGCTGGATGGCGAGATCCGGTGCCGACCTACCGTTGGCTAGCGGGCTTTCTCTCAACCAGATAGGAAACTACTCCTACCAGCGAGGAAATGCCACAGGCGGGACAAGTGGTAGTGAAATGCATGTTAGTGTGCAAGGGGTGATAATATGACAAGGAACAGGAAGGAAAGATCGCGCGCGATCTGTGGCCCGTTTGTTAGGGAACTGCTCTGGCATTCGCCTGGTGGTGATCGGAGAAACCACGAAAAACTACCGATCAGAGCAGCTAGCCTCTAGAGTTGTCCTCCAGACAGCGAGTGAATTCCACCTAGCTGACAAGCTAGTGTCGAAAATCTTTCCACTGTCGGGAGTCGTACCTAGGACCTCCCGGTTAGAGGCACTGCGATGATATCAGTTGATGCCCTAAGCCACCTCTCCCGGTTAATGAAGAAAAAAATATAAAGTAAAGAAAGTGTCTATTATTAGTGGAAGACGAGCAAATTTGTCAAATTAAAATGGCTCGAATCCACAATGTTATTCCGAAAAAGTTGCATTGGACTCCACAATTTTTGAATTTGTTTTGTCTCATAATTCTGAAAAATTTGCTGACTATTCTTTCTCTCTCGGGTACCGTGAATTATCAATGACCTACACCATCGATCGAACAGAGTTGAATACATAAAAAAACTCGATTACGAATAAAAATGACAAATGTTAATCGGCACAGGTTGGAATTATAACTATAATCAATTGTGATTTGAAAAGGACTGATAAAACGGTTGAGAACCTAATTAATAAACTAGTGAGATAACAAGTTACTGCCTCAGTCATTAATTGGTTGCAACAAACTTTACAATAAGAAATCGAATTCCTAGGCTCTAACCTGAAATTTGCGTTCCGCGAAGTTTCACCGGAGGTATCTGCAACTTGCAAGTGTAGACCTAAAGAACTGCGAGCTTGCATGCGTTGCCATGGAAAGGTCAGAGAATTGTTGAATTGTAATTTTATCTTTTCCCTATTGTTGTTATATGACTTTCAAAGTAGTGAGTTGTGTGCTTCTAAAGATAACTCGCAGGACAATATTATTAACAGTTTGGGAGCCTAATGCTACTGAAAATTATATGTAGTGTGTAAACTCAGAAAGGTAATTGTCGAAAAAATCGAGATTGCATTATTTAGACACAAGAAAAATCGGCGAGCTGCAGAAACACTATCTAATTAACATAATGTAAACTACATTATTCTTAATTTCATGCACATGAAATTTGTAATGTGAGTGACATTTTTAATTTGCTCATAAATTATTTAGAATATTCTAGTCTTGAGATACCTAGCGACATTGTACTGAATGTTTTCTTTCAATCTTTGGGAGGTCTGATTCAATATCAAGTTTATAAATGTACAAATAACGAACAAAATAAATGGCAACACTCTCTTTCCAGGTATGTTAGCAATTTCATTCATTCACCATCGTTTTCTTCCCGATATTTGGGCAATCAGTCTATTTCACAGGTTATAAGCTGTAAAATAAAAACTCCGTAAGGAAGAAAGGTACATTTTCTCTTGAGAAAAAATGAAGTTCTGTGATTGTCACGAAGAACCAAAAACGAACGTACATTTGGATTGCCCTCAGTATTGAATTGAGCACATTTAGTGACACTGAGAGATAACCATGATTTAAGTTAAACGTCTATGGCGGTTCGAAATACAATTTGCAGATACAAGTTACAGTTATGGCGCATAAAACTGACGCATATAACTCGTCATAATAATATAATAATATAAATATATAACCACAAAGCAAGTAATTGGGCCCGAAAGCACACACTGGCTGGACCGAGGTTTTCAGACACTGTGTTAAACACATACGAAATTACTGCTCAACAATTCGTAGTGTAATGGCATAAGATCGTCTTTTAGGTAAAGTTACGCACAACTCTAAATAATTGAAAAGTGTATTAAAATGTTTGGTATGAGTTGTCGTTCACATTGTATAAATATCTGAATGTGATGTTTTTACCTTCGCGTTTACTCTTAGTTCAGTCACGTGGTGGTAAAAGAACAAGATTCAGGGAGAAAAATATCGGAAGTTTTTTTTATCAGTTCATTTTTCGCGAAGCTAAATTGAATTTTAAGGTTTTCCAGGAAAGAAAACGCGGCTTTAGAAAAAATATAAAATACCTAAAAGTTTTACAGGTTTTTCGATTTTCACTTTTAAGATAAATTATGATGTAAAAGAAACAATAAAACTGAAGAGGAAATGTTACACGTCGAATTATTCTGCAGTGATATTCTATTTTTTTCTTTCTCGCCTCACGAAGGAAGAAGAGAAAGTTATGTAATTATGCACCGAAAAACGGTGAATTTTCGACAGAAAAACTCTTATTGCCGGGCACTGGTAACGAACAAAAGGATAAATCCTGTTGCTAAATATAGAAAAAACTCTAACACGTGGTGTAGTGTGTTTTGTGCTTTATTATCGAAGAAACCATTGACGACGAAACGTCTGTGCTCAACGGTAGCGCCTAAACCATTCTTCCGATTTTCTTCCAAAATGATATATTTTAATCGATGTGAATGAACTCAAGGCTTTGGGAGTTTGAAACGGATATAAATTGATTTTTGAGGAGTCTCTACCTGAAGCATCAGAAACATTTTAAAACGTTAAAAAAGAATTGCACCCTATTTCTACACTAAACTTTGTCGTGGTATAGCGTGAAGGACGTTTAAGAGAATGGTGCAGACTTCATGATCGTTGAAATTCCCGATTTTTTAAAAATTGCGAAAATGCAATTTTTTGGGGGATTTTTTCCACATCTATAATATTGAAGATATAGATTTTTTCTTAATGAAAGCTGCTTCTTAAAGACTGGTCTTAAAGTAAGTTCATGTTGAAATTTTTGGAAATATAAAAAGTTTTCTTGTAATTTTATTTTTTAAATTATTTTTTCGAAAAAATCGCCGTATTTTTATAAATCCTCTCCACAAATGTAATAAGGGACGGTTAAAAATATGTTGCTAGTTCCAGTTTCGGCTATCATTCCGTTTTTCTGAATATTGCAAAACGTTTGCCTGTGTGTGCCTGTCCGTCTGTTGTCAACGCTAGCGCCTGATCCGTTTAGCCGATTTTCTACAAAATTGATACTTCCAGATTGATCTGTACGAACTCGAGGCTTTGTAAGTTTCAAAGAGATTTTTTAGATTTTGTGGTTGATTTTGAACATGTAGCGAGCACATACACATTTTATGCGTCTGCCCGAGTTCGGCTGCTAGGGCGCTTCTGTGGGGTAGTGCTTTGAGTGACGGGAAGTTAACTCTAAGGATATGCGTTCGGGTCTCCGAGCGAAAACACATTTGCTTGTTGAAAACTCTTTTGCAGGTTTATGAAGTAATATAATACAGCGAAGCAATTAGAAATAATGCGTGAAAGGTTGTGCTCTTTAGCACTAGTAGTTCAATCAAAAAACTTACTTCACTAATTTCCGAACTCATAAGATCCTATATTATTGTTTCATAAATCTTCTATAGTATACCCTGTACTTTTTCTTTTACATCAACATTGGGACATATTGTTGATAAAAATATTATAAGAACATATTGCTTTGTTCAGAACGTATTGCATCTCTTTTCACTCATTTCCGTCACATTTTGGAAGTCTGGGGTGTACAAATACCCTGCGCGCGTAAAGACATTCCTAATGTTTCTGCAAGTGAATAAACGTTAATATTTTAGAAATGCAAATAATTAATTCGTCGTAGTCGTTTTCAAGATTGATTGAGTGAGAATAAAGAGTCACTGCGAGAAAATAGAGCGGGAGAGGGCTTTTCTCCCGTTTTAGCGAAAAAACAGTTGCCGCTTTCAGCGTACTCTAGCGCTTGAACGAATTCTTGAAAATTTAAAGTTAAAACATACATTTTGAATAAAATTTTGACTACTTTACTTGTGTGAATTAAGCTCGATTCGATAAAAAGTGTACAGATTTTAAGATATAGGCAAAAAACGAAAAGAGCAAAATTTGTAGGATTTTAATTTTTTGTGACGCCGACATTTCTGGAAATGACACACTTGAATTCGTATTCAGAAAAACATAAAATTAGATGAAAATAAACTACCAGAATTTGTTCCTGGACCAGATACTTACTTTCTGGCCTACCATTTGTTAGCAAATTATTGTCATCATATGTACCACAAAGAAGTCGACTGTAGAATAATTGAGGATTCCACTAAGAAGTCCGTTGATTATGGCTGAGCAATCAAAAGTTTCTTACATAATAACTAAAATTTCGAACAGAAGATTCTGCCAGGATCCTCCACAATAATGGATTGAGAACACTGGACAAACTAGTAGTAATAAAGTCATCCGTGGAATATGAGGAATGTGGAAATTAGGTGAGTCGACAAGCTCCGCCCTGGGTAGTTTATTGAAGAAATTTTCTCCTTGCTAAAAAAATTGGGAAGTGAACGCAGTGGTTCCAAGGAGCCTTACAGACTGCACGGCAGCCTCGCTCGGGGGGGGGGGTGCGGGGGGGGGGTTGGCGAGTCGAAGTTCCTCACCTCGGCCTCCTCGCCGCATCCTCCGCCCTCGTTTTATTTTTCCTCCGGTGCCTCGCCCCTCGCGCCGGCGGTGGGCAGGGGGCGTGGCGCGAGGCGCCGCGGGGGGCAACTGTGTCTTTTGTGAGGGCCGCTCTTTGATCATGGCCGGTCCCCCGCCGCTCACTTTTGAAGTTGCAGAGCACGCCGGCACGGCGCGACGCAGGGGGTGTGCGTGTGTTTTTTTAAACTCTTTACTTGCCTTAACTTTTCGTTCGTTCCCCGCTACGCTTCGCCCTGCCACGCCCCCTCCCCCTCCTCGCGACCCGCCGCTGCCGTGCCGTCGTCTCTCGCTTCCGTCCCCGCTCATGCCGCTGTCCCTCCCTTTCCTCACCCTAGATGTCTTCGCGTCGCTGCAGAATAGTGATGCCATCGACGCAGCCGCCTTCGGATTCCGGTCGTGAACTGTCCCTCCGAAGTCTCCTCCCACGCTGCCTCACCCCCGACGTCCTCGGCTTTCCTTGTCTTTTCCCCCACCTCTTCCCTTCTCGACCACTGTCACCTCGTTCGGGCGGCTCCTTAGCACCCTGTCACCTTGGTCACGGTTTCTTCGTTCCCCGTCACTCTTCGTTCTCAACACCCTTTTACCACCGTCCTCTCTCTGCTTACATCCCGGTCCCCTCTTTTCCCCCTCCCCTTCCTTTCCTCCGTCTCCAGATTCCCCGCCCGGTCCTTACAGCGTCCTCTCTTTGCCTCTGTCTTTGCCTTCTGTCCTTTTTCCACCAAACTTTGCTCACCCCCGCCTCTTTTTCACCATCCTGTTTCTACCCAATTCCCTTTCTTGTCGACTCTCTCGACTCCGTCTCTTCTTGCCCCGACCCATTCTTGCTTCCTCTTGGCTCCTGTCCGCTCTTTACCTCCGTCCCCCTGCCCTCGTCTCCTCTTTACCCCATCCCCTCTGTAACTCCGTCGCCTCTTTGTATCCGTTCCCTCCTTACCCGTTCCTCTCCTTTCCTCCCACCTCTCGTTTTCTCAAGTCGTCTCTTTTCCCTGTTCCTTTTTTTGCCCAATTCCCTCTTTGTCTGCCGTTTCCTCTCTATTCCCTTCCATTTCTGCCCCGTCTCTCCTCCCCCTCATCCTTTGAATCGTCGTTCCTTGCCGCTTCACTCTCTGATCCCCTCGTCATTCCCGCTCCCTTCTTCCGCCTCCCCCCTCACCGCTTGCCGCCCTACTTCTCAGCCCACCTCCATCTTGAGCCTGTCGTGTAATGTGGCTGAGGAGATGGGACGGCTCAGGATTGACAACCTTGAAGAGGAATCTGGTTGGATTTTTCGACCCTTCGCTGCGGTCAAGTTTGGAATTCCTAACCAAGTTCCTCGGCGATGGATGGACGGCGTGTCGGATTCGTCGGATTTGGTGTCTAGAACAAAGTGATAAAAGTCGTAAATTCATCGGAGGCCGCTGATCTTGGTGAAATTAAAAATGAACCCACCAGTAAACTAAACACTATTATATAAAATAGCGATAAAACATATACTTGCACTCAAGGTGAAAAAATTAGATGGTACAGTGATTAGCTGGAAACTATTCGAATAGTTCAAGGAGAAAGATAATATTTAGCTCATTTGCCATTGCAAATAATTTATGTTAATCGGGAACGAACATTTCTTGTTTTGAAATTTTGAGAAGCACATTTGTTGCTACCTTTGTAGACAATTCTTACTCGGTGTAGTAAAAGGAGTGTAAACACATCATTTGATCCAACACATTGATTTTCAGAGAAGGATTGAAATCTGCACACAAACTTGTGGACATCATCTGCCTGGTATTATCTTTCATTCATAATACATTTCAAGTGGCATGTGAAAACAAAGATTGTGTAATAAATGTTATTTACAACGTGTAAGTATCGTAGTATACGATTATCACACAACTGGTAATCATGTAAACATTTCAACGTAATATAATTTTTATTTAAATTCGACTCATATTGCAAAAGGTTATGTGCTCATACTCATAGTAGTTTTATAATTTATGTACGGATTTGGCAATTTGCGTCGATTGTCCGACTTTCCTGACTAGCTAACAATGGACTTCATTCCTGGGTCTCGTTTAATTCCCACGCTTTGGGAGGGGGTAAAAGAGGCATGCGGTGGACATGATATATTCCTTTCTCCCTAACTACTCGTAGCCCCTGTCTTAGCGTTCCTTCGTCACACCGCTGCAGAAACTAAGTCGATTTTAAAAGTAAGCTACAACTCAATTTTCCCCCGACCGGGAATCCAACACGAGATCACACCACAATAAGCTAGTATGCTGCTCTTGAGCCTTTCTAGATTCTCATTAGCCGTCCACTGCATTTTTTAATTTATTTTTGCTCATAATATTTACATTAATTCGCTTATGTGTTATGTGCATTACGTGCTTATATGTTATATGTATTAGCTTGAAAACTAAGTTTCCTTAAAAATAAGTAGCTTAATGCTCTTGTTATTAGATCTTTGGAGATATGGGTTATTAAAACAGGCTCTAATAACTTTTATTACGACACTGATCTCAGAGTCATAAATTTTGCCTTCAGACAAAGTGGATAAAAAGTCTCTTTGAAAAACAAGTGAGTACAATTCATTTAAAATGTGTCCGACACTGCTCAGTCAACCGTACATTCTAATTGATAAGTTTAAATCTAGTTTGCAGGAAATCTGAGACGCTTCTTTCTCAAAAGCGAACATTCTAAATTCTGTTATCAGGTTTCATTCCACCGGGAGTTCCACGCCAACAGGCCACATCCCTTGTCGGCTCGGCTTCAGCAAGGCCTCTTAGGGGAGTTTTGGGGCACGGCGCAGTTTTCGTAAGTAGCTCGTTTGTAATCCAACGGAGCCTTCATGGGTTCCGAGGGGCTCCCGGGAGGTGGCGGGCCGGCATTATCGGCGCTCATTGGCTACCACGCCCCGAGGCCGCACTTCTTTCCAACGGCCCCCAGTCACCTTAATTCGCGCGTTATCTCGCTTTCATATTCGAGGCACGCCCTTCGAATTAAGCCCAAGTTTTATCTCGGAGCAAGATGGCGACTGAGGAGGCTACATAATCGCAAGTGGAGGACCGCTTGTCCTAACAACTGTGACTTGCCGAAGTGTAGTGCCAACTTAGCCGTCGTAATAGTGAGATGTCGTTAGGAATTATTGGTGTGGTTTTTCAAATGAATGATTGATTTACGATAGTGTGTGAATAATTTATAGTATGTATTGTAGTATGTTGAGAGAGAGAGAGAGAGAGAGAGAGAGAGAGAGAGAGAGAGAGAGAGAGAGAGAGAGAGAGAGAGAGAGAGAGAGAGAGAGTAAAATGCTATTCTTGTATTAATCGTTTGATTTTCAATCTACCATTTTTGCATTACGATTGCTCTTTCATCTAATTGCTTTAGCTTGTAAGAAGGCTGCTCAAATGCAAGAATTCAGGTGAAACTGCTCCAGTGACCCATTGCGGCTGCCTATCTGCCACTCGCTTTTCACTAAGCCCGATCCGATCGACACAAATGCCTCCCCTCTTTTCCTCCCTCCACCCTTTCTTCCAATCTTTCCTATCGGAGAGACTCGACATGCAGCGAGCCTCAGGTTGGCCGCATTGAACTCTGGGCCCAGACCGCCTATTTTAGCAGCCGTAACGTACATTTCGAGCTTAAGTGACGTATTGAAGCCTGATGCCGGCGGCGGCGGGTACGTAATCATACGTGAAGGACTGCTAGTCCTGTGGTTTTTCGAAGTATACTGCCAATTTTACCTCATAAAAGACAGTCTGTGAGAAGTCTTCATTAAAAGTTTCATTATCACTGCATTACATTTGTATTAAATGTGGGGTGTAGTGCTGTTATGGTTGGGTTTTTTCTTCTTACTCTTCTCTTTATACTGATAAATCGATTGCTAATATTTATTTACATGTATCATATATTAGTTCTGATGTATTCTATTTCTGTTTCTTCCGAATGTTATCTCCCACGATAGCGCATAATATAAAGTTAACAGTTCAAAACTTGTGTGAAACGAATTGTGATACAATTCATATAGGTATAAGGTATGCAGATTTAGAAAGATTCGAAAGCATTCGTAGCATTAGTCCTTCAAACGAGCGCTACTTAGGTTGTATTTTTCTACATTGTTACTCAAGAATCTTAGCTAGGTAGTTTTTCATTTGAGAAAACTGAAAAGTTTCCGACAACCTTGTAGCATGTCCTGTAGGTTGATCAGCAGTCTGTTTACAGGAAAGAGTTGATTTTACATCGCTTATACTGCGACCAAAATTACCCTTTCCACTGTCACTTATCAGTACCGGTTGTTTGAGAAAGTTTTGGGAAATGGCATTTGTATTTGTTTCGAGTGTCAATTTTATTTAATTCATTAAGTACGTTTTCTAATGCAAGAAACGATATTTAAATCACAGGAAACGTAGAAATAAAGTCGTAAGTAGTGGGCAATTTAGTTGTCAGTTCAACATATACTGTACAGTAGAGCAACAAGGATATTGTTTTTGGGGGATCGTATTACAGTGACTCGCAAAAATATTCTGATATTTATTAATTAAACCAAAAATTGCTTTAATTTTCCTCGTAATACCACATAATTATTAATTATTGCATGAATTTGAGGCAATAGAATGTTCTTATATACATTCATGTAAACATTACAAATACTTTCAAAAATATGCATTTGTGTGTTTAAAAGAAAAATTATTGGCCGATGCAGAAACTTCGCTTCAACAAAACTATTCGTACAGCCGTTGGGGCAACGTGGTAACGAATCTTCTGATCTCCGAAAAGAACGTTGAAACCTTCCATCCTTGCTGCACATTCAAGGTCACCTGTCAGTAAATGAATGAGATTTTTGGGAACCTTAACATCTAAGCGAAATGAGTCATATACGATAGAACACCACTTTGAGCAGCGTCAGCTGGTTATTTATCGTCACGCAGAAGACAAATGATGATGAAAAATTTGCAAATTGCAAATAGTGAAGAAAGCACAGTGAGTGACATAATCTCACGATACGTCAATGAAGAGAGTATTGAACTACAACCCGGGGGAGGACGCCCAAAGACACTTTACGATCGAGACTATAATCTCATAGTGAGAATAATGAAGAAAAATCTTCATATTAGAACACCAAAAATTACTCCACAGTTAGAAATTGGCATTAGCAAGAAAGTAAATTTCGAAATCACGCGAAGGGTACTAAGGAAATTCAATTTCCTGTAGCCGGGTTGCCAGAAGAAAGTAATTTATAAGTAAAGCGAACCGACGGAAAATCAGGTTTGACATATATCACGCAGAAAAAGATGAAAATTGATAAAATAGAGTAATCATCGTTGACTAATCGAAAATGAACATCTGTGGATCCGATGGAAGGTTTCAGAAGTGGAGGAAACTCAATTAAGAGCAGAAAATAGAAAACATGTAAGCAACCGTGAAGTACGGAGGAGAAAATGTAATTTTGTGGGGCTGCATGTCAGGCAATGGTGGCGGTGAACTTGTATTTGTAGAGCAAACGATGAACAGGTTCAGCTATCTTGACATTCTCAAGCAAAATTTAAAACAAAGTGCTAAAAATCTTGGTATTATTGATAGATTTTATTTTAATCAAGATAATGATATCTAGCACAAGTCGCGCGTTGTTCGTTGTACAACAGCCTAAATGAACTTCATCCATCCCCTCAGTCACCAGTCCTTACTGTTAGAGAACGTATTTCGCAGAAATTGGAAAAGGAGATAAGAAAATACCCAATTCATTCCAAAAGAGAATTGAAACAAATAATGCAACATGAATGGAGAAAATTTATCCTTCTTATACCCAAAAGCTTGGACCATAGTACACCAAATATACTGAAGGAAGTGCTGCAGCGAAAGGGAATGGCTACAAGATATTGAACTCTCATACTGTATTAGTTTTTGCGTTTCTTTAACACTATTTACCGTGCATATTTGTTTACATTTCCATTTAAGTGACCGAATAGTTTTGTGAGTTAACTTTTCAGCATAAAAAATTCAAATTTAAAAATATCAGTTGATTTTTGTGATTTTAAAGAAGTTTCGGAAATATCCTATAACTGCTTATGAAAGTAATAGTATAATAATATACTTTATTTGATTTAATTTCCTCTTTTAATATTCCTAATCTATGATTGTTCTGCTAAATTACGTGTCCGAATAGTGTTGTGAGTCACTGTAGCTCCCGCCCGGTCGCATATAAGCAAACTGCACATGTATTCGGCACCGGGCTTCCCTGATTGGCTAACAGGCGCGGAGCGCGAAACCGTTCAAAATTCGTATGTTCTTCTGTGGAGGTGTTGAAGGTTCGTTTTAAGCGCTGTTTTGTCATTTTGAAAACTGCATATATACCTTTTTTATATTGGCCTGGCCTAGGGCCTCGTTATGATCATGCTACTAGCGCACAATTCTTTCTGTTGGATTTGTATGACCATTGGCATAAACTTCTTTACAAATATCTTCATTTAATTCAAGAAGGGTCTAGTGATATTTCATGATTCTGCAATACTCATTCCCATTTTAAAATATTGAAGGAATGCTTCTGTTTTAGCCTTATCGGCTGGCTGGAACCATAGTGTTTCAGCAGTTCTTACATTGTGGTTATGACTTGTCTTTATTGTTGTAACCTTGCACAATCCTTTCTGAAAATAAACATAACTTATTTAATTGGTAAAATGAAAATTTTTGACAGTTTAAAGCTATAAATCTAATAAAAGTTATAATGCTCACAATTCAATGTGTTAACCTTTTCGGATTACTACTGATTATCAAACAATTATATATATAATTAATTATATTAATTATATTATAGGTCGCATCAACATCTAAGGTCATTAGCGACCACTATTGCTGTTAACGGTATGGTAACTATGTGGATGAAACGATATGGTGATTGATAATAAGGGGTGAAAGGACGAACACAAATACAACCATGCCCGAGGCGGGACTCAAACCCGCGACCCTTCGGTCCGAGATCACTACGACACTACTGCCTTAGCGATCTCGGCCACCGGGCCGGCAGTTCTATTTTTGTATCCTACAACTTTTCTGTATGTATTATGATGACAAACAGGACAATATTCACGATAATAAAATATAATAAAATAAAAACATACGGTGTATTTCTGTCAACTTACGAACAGAAAAATCCTCTACCTAATTATTAATGTTTTCATTTGAACTTACTGCACTTCATATGACAGTTTCTTCTTCATTATCCTTTACAACTTCATAACTGTAATTTGCTTGGAAAGAAATATAATTTAGCTTCCTAGGTCGCATTTATTCATATAAAACCAAAATAATATCCACGGCAGCGCACGGCGGTTTTTTACAGCACATCTATATGGTATTTTAGGAGAAACATCACTGACATGTTGACACCAATACTTAAAATTAACACTGAAAATCTTCACTGATTGGAATGATCAAGCTAGAATCTTCACAGCTTTTGAGTTGCAACAAATTGTTGCTACCCAAACATCTGACCAGGTGCAAATCACACTGTTGCCTAAGACTACTCTGGGCGCCATGACACTACGTCACGACCTCAGCGTGGAGGCTAGAGACAGACAAAACTGCATTCAGTCTCTCTCGTATCTCATCCGAACTGTGAATCATTCTCGCAGGCCGAAGAAGGGAGGAGGGTCGTGGAGGGGGCCCAGCCAAGGCCAAGGGAGCAAACCGGCGAAGGAGATTCTCTTTCTCTGCGAGAGGCAACGAGAGCCGCCGACTACGAGATTCTCGTATCTCGTAGGGACAGAGCATTCTCGTAAGCAGTCCAAGCCGGCCGAGGATCGGAAGAGACTCGTGATCAAAACTTAGTGTACAGCAAGGATTTCTTTCTAATTAATTGATTTAAAATAAATACAATAATTGCTCTCTAGCGTAATGAAACGTTTCCTTTTACTTTCATAATAATGAAGTATTACATACCGTCGTACACAAGAAAAGTAAAAAATAAATAAATAAATAATTTAATTAATTAATAAAAAATAAAAGGAGATGACTCACAGCAACAAATACATTAAAGTCTATTCTTATTATTGTAAATGTTTTGTGTTCGGGTGTTTACGTTTTGCATACTTTGTATGTAAATGAAAACCTCACATAATTTAAACTTCGTAAAAATTGATATATGAAATAATAATTATTGATTCCATTGAAGAGAACCTTTTCCTAGTCGTTCCTTCATCGAGTCCTTCATCGAGCTATCTTCCATCTGACCTGAGAGATGACCTATCTGAGAGAAAGACTATCTTCGTCTTTCGCACGTGGAGAGGCTGTCAACGTATGCGCTGCGCCGTAGGCGTAGGACCGTTTCTTCCCGTCCCATTCTACGGCGAACTGAGGGAGCTTTGACACTTTGAGATGATCCCGAATGCTCAGACTTTCAGGCCCAGTTTTGTTAATTGTTAAAAAATGATGTTCCTTTACTTCGTTTCAAAATTAAATCTTAATTATACATTAATGAATAGGGCTAAACTAAAATGTTATTTTCCTAGTTTATATTAAGGGTTTAATATATTTTGACATTATTAACTGCAAACATTGAGAAAATTTGTAATAAAAGTAAATTATTATGTTATGATTATTATTATGTTATTATTATTTTTATAATTATTATTATTATGCAATTATGTCTCTGGATGTAGTCCCAGGATTGAAGTGACCTTACGGGCTTTTGCCAAGTGAAGACCCTTTTCGATTTTGATTTTGGAGTAGGATATATGAACTATGCGTGTGTCACACTGCTATCCAGAAACTTCCTAACTATTTTGCTTGTGTTGAGGATAGTAAATTTTTGTAATTCCATATACAATGTTTTTGTCAGGTTTAACTGTTGTAGGCTATTATATAAGGTTTTGAGATGACTCCAGCTGTGGATACAATGATGGGTACCGTGTAAACTTTCTCCATTTTCCATAGCTGTTTTATTTCTATTGCTAGTTCAGTATACTTGGAAATCTTTTCCATGTGGGAGGACTGAAGGTTGTGTGTATTTGGGATTGCGATATCTATTAAGTAGGTGATTTTATTAATTTTATCAATTAACGTGATGTCTTGCCGATTGTGTGCTTTTGTTTTGTCTGTAATTATGGTTATATCCCAGTATAACTTGCAAGCAGTATTTTCCATTATTGTTGTTGGTGTGTACTTGTAATATGGCTGCTTGATTTCCAGAAGATTCCAGTTTAATGCAATCCTTGGTGAAGAATTTTGGCTACCTGGTCATGTCGGTGTTTGTAGTCTGTGGGGGTAATTATTTTGCAGCTGGATGTAATATGCTGAATTGTCTCACTGGACAGGTGACATCTTCTATATAAATCATTTTCCAATGCTGGGTCTTTAATGATGTATTTGCGATAATTTCTTGTATTGATAACCTGGTCTTCAATTGCTATCGTGAACCCTTGTTTCAGCGAACAGGTCACCACGGGAAAGCCAGGCGTTCGACGCTTCCAAGTCGACATGGGGCTGATCCAGATCTTGGCGATGTCTTTCATGGAGTAGTTTTTGTTTCCATGACTGATATTTATCAGGTGGTTCAGTTGCAAGACTTAAGGTGTCCCTATCATAGTGATGCAAGTTAAGTGGTGTGTGTTTGTTATCTGCTAGTACTATTGCTTTATGCAGGGGAGACTCCTTTTTCTGGGTGGCTAAATATTCTTGAAGCAGGTAAGTTAATTTATTGTGTAGGTTTGTTAGGTATATGATGCCGCGGCCACCTTCCCTTCGTGGTAGAGTAAGTCTTTCTGTTGAGGAGTTAGGGTGATGTATTCTGTGTTTGTTTAATGCTGTTCTTGTTTTCCTTTCAACATTTGCTAAGTCAGTTTTTGTCCAGTGAATGATACCAAAAGCGTAGGTAAGTACTGGTATTGCAAACGTATTGATTGCTTTGAACTTGTTTCTCCCGTTGAGTTTACTTTTCAGTATTTTGGTCAATCTGTTCGTATAAGTTCTTATAAGCGTTTCTCTGATAATTCGGTGTTCAATGCGTCTGGATTGTGCAAACCCCAGATATTTATAGGTGTCTTCTTCAGACATTGCCTCGATTGTTTCTCCATTTTGAAGTTGAAAGCCTTCACATTCTCGTGTTCCTTTAGTTACTTTTTGTATTTTGCATTTGTCTATTCCAAATTGCTTATCAATGTCTCTAGAGAAATATTCTGTTATTTTGAGTAAATGTGAGAGTTGTGTCTCTGTTGTTGCATATAATTTTATATCATCCATATACAGTAAATGTGAAAGCTTGAACTGTACCATTTTATTACTTTTGATGTTGATCTTGATTCAAAGTTGCTGTTATTTAATCTTTTTGATAGGGGATTCAATGCAAGGCAGAACCAAAGCTGACTGAGAGAATCACCCTGAAAGATGCCTCTTCTAATGGCAATGGAGTCTGTTGTTATATGTTTCTCTTGTGCGACAAGCGTAACTGCAGTTTTCCAATTTCCCGTAGTATGTTCAAGGAATGTAATAATTGATGGATGTATTTTGTATATCTTAAGAATTTTCAAAAGCCAGGAGTGGGGAACTGAGTCAAATGCTTTACTGTAGTCAATGTATGCTGTGTATATATTTCTATAGTATTTGTATGCTTGTTCCATTACCACAGAGTCCATTAGAAGTTGTTCTTTGCACCCCTGGGAGTGCTGTCTGCATCCTTTTTGCTCTTCTTCTTCTTCTTCTTCTTCTTCTTCTTCTTATTATTATTATTATTATTATTATTATTAGCCATTAACATCGCACATTGTAAAAAGCATCTGGAGGAGACCACTTCGAGAAGAGTGTTTCTTATATTAAGAAATATAAGAAATGTATATTAAGAAAGTTATACTAACATTATTAATTAATAAAAGAGTGTATTAATATTAACATTTTTACTTTTTAATTAAAATTAACGTTTAATTTAAATAAATTTATAAATTAACAAACAATATAATAAAATAATAAATTAATTTACACAAATTTAATGCAAACATTTAAAATTTAATTAGTATTAATATTTTAAAATATTAATTAATATTATATAGTACTATTAATATTTTTTCTAATGAAATTTCTTAAATAATACATGGGTGTAAATTAAACGTGTATCAATAATTAATTTTGAATGAAACATTATGCTTCTACTTCCTCGCGTAAGAATAGATAATGTCTATTAGCGTTCAACGTCAATTTTTAATACCGTTTTTTTAGTTATAATTATGGTGCAGAATAAGGAAACTGGGCTATTATTTTCGCAAATGTTAGTGATACGGTCAAATTTAAGCAAAGAATCGTATTTTGTGATTGACACAGTCGTGCACGAAGGAAGTTTGGGATGCGTGGGAAGACTCATTTATGGGTAAGAAGACACGTTTCTCCATTCTTTATCGCTACTAGAAATGACAAGATTTATACCGAGAAATTCGATAAATTTTCAAAACTGAATCATGTGTTGCCAAGCTCTGCACTCGGACGTGAGGTCCAAGGTCAGCGAACGAGCTCGTGTTTAAAATCGCGTTCAGAAGAATGTATGACATAAGTCATCTTAGAAATTAATTTTATAGCCAACGCGAGTTTGCAACCACCGCATTTTGACCCCAAGTGGTTTGCTACGTGCTAATCACGGTGTAAGATATATATTTCTTACACCACGGTGCTAACGCGTGTCGCTACCCGACGGATCCAATATGTGCTGCGTTCGCGAGGGCCTCCAGGCCTCTCTCTCGCGACCTTGTTTGCGCCTCCGCTGTTTTATATTGTAACCGTTCTCCTATAGCCTCACCGATTACAAATGTAGATCTGTCATTTGCCTACTTCGCGACGTGTGATTACACCGTCACGCATCCCTGGGAATATCTCAGTTTACGGATAAACTTCCCTATTGGTAGTGGGTTCGTCTTTGTTAAACTACTGATCAATTAACAAACCAACACAATTTTTCAGTTTTAAATGACAAATAACATATATTCTAGAGCGCCAAAATGTAACAAATTTTACATTTTTCGTTTACATCAATGTAATTACATGTATTCTATTGAATGCCAAATCTCTGTACAAATGAAATTCACAGATCCTACTATGTTTTCACTTTTCGTAAAATTATGGTAGCTAATTCCCTACCTAAACTGCAGTTTTTCACTAGAATAATAATAATTCAGATCCCTGTTTACAAGAAGACAAGCAATGGATACATTTTTACACTTCACAAAGAATATCACACATAAGACACACAAATCATAGTACAAATATTCATCCTGTAAAAGAAAAACACATACACACAATACTCGAAATTCACTACTACCTTTTAAATCACTAATTACGTAACACTCAATAGTCACATTTGACCTTCGGCTTCTGTATAGCCTTTCAACACAAAATTTTGTTTCATAACGTTTCTTGAATGATTTGAATCATTAAAAATATGACTCTAAATAAACAATTCTGTACAAAACAACTTCTATCATAAACATAAAGAATTACTTTAATCTGATTCTTGTTACGACTGTCGAAAAGAAATAAAACCAATGTTCTCAGAAACTTGCCCGATCAACGTCTGTTTTTGAGAGAAGCTCACATTACAACGTTTTGGCTAGTATTATAATACTCCTATCTCACAAGTTTTTTCCAGACTGAAATTAAGTGAGTGTTCTTTCTGCTTTTATATAACTCACGACCGGCGAGCTCCGCAAGTTGGTCCCGCGCTGTGTAGCTGGCCCGTCGCGCGACCCTCGCGCCTCAAGGTCGTCGTTCTTCTGCAAGGTCCCTGCGTTGCCTAGTGTTCCGAACACCGTCTTCCCGTCGTCTCCCAGGCGAAAATTCACCACAGCTTTCGCAGAGGCGATGGTCGCATCAGAATGCGAGTCCGAAACTCCAAGTTATGACTTCGTAATGGCAAAAGTCAAACTAGTTGTTGAATAATCCGTCTTTCTCATAACTTTCAAAATTTCATCATAGGATTTCCAAAGTGAAATTCCCAAAAATAAGAATAAAGAATATATGAAAAGTATGAAATATATTAAAGCTGTAACAAAGAAGAAACATGTCCTATGTTACAATAGTCCTCTTTTCTAGCAACAAGAATGCAGCAACGTGGTTTTACAGATTCATTTCGATCTATTACCGCCGTCGTTCTTTCATTCATTGCATTCTTGTTTAATATTCATTTACTAATTCCATGTAATCTCACGATATTCACAGTACGTAAGTCCATGAAAAGTGCTCAGTCAATTACCTTTTATTAAAGCTTTTGTGTTCCGCAATCTTCGCGTGTCCCTCGTCGACCATGTGGCGTACTCGTAGACAACCGTTCTCCTTGCCGTCTCGAACCAGAAAGAGCGAGCTCTTTTTGACGCAAGTTCACGCCACGTCCGTATTTCCACGAAAATTTCCTGATTGGCTACGGTCTGAGTGCGTTCAGAAATCCTTCTCTGACTTACGCCATCTCTTCGCCACTGTAGAAACTACGTGTAGGGCCTAATGTCGGGTATTATAGCTTCCATTTTCCGTTGGTTATAAGTGTGACCGGCGACAAGCGGTTACAATATAGCTCCTTCATTTTTAAGAGAATTTCTTTTAAAGGGAAAAATATTATACGACCTACATGAAGAACAAAAATTAACAATGAACCATAATACCAACACGATAAATAATAAATCATTAAAAGGAACCAAAGGAACTGTACCATCGCAAACTTCCGATCAACTCAGATCGTTTCGTTGGTTTCATGATTAGGCCCACACTTCATAAATTTTGCACTTACTTCACTTAAAAGTTCAATTGATGGACCATATGACACAACCTACAACGAAACTTGCTAGCGGTAGTACATGCGAGTTCGTGATTCGGCCTCCCGCGTGCTTTTCTAGGGAAACACTTGACAATACGAAAGGAGGCTTTTTCTTTCTCGTAAATGTACAACAATGCCCGAATGCCCTAATCATTGCGAATGTTTGCCAGAAGAGAGTGCTGCCAAATATGACTACTGCCATTTGTGTTACAACACAAAGTTACATTAATTCAGAGATTTCTTCTGCATTCAATAATTATTTATATTAGTAATTATAGATTGCATTTGTCAAGTGAGACTCACATACTGTGTAAGAAAATCAGTTTTAAAAACCCATCCAATCACATGTGCTAGAACGAAGCTAGCTTATAAATATGTTTCCAAGAGTACGCCAATCAAAATTTACTCCATCTCAGATAAAGACCTCTTTGCGCAATGTCGTTTTCTTTCGTAATTGAGCTAATAATTTCTGTAACGTGTTAGCAATAATGTCAATGGCGTTGCGTTAAAATTTAGGGAGTATGGACGATATTTACATAATTTATTATATCAGAAAAATTAGTGAGGTGGGCGGTGTAGTGGTGGCAAAATTAGTGACGGCCATTGCCATAAAAAGTCAGTCTCGGTCCCGTCGGTCTCGTTTATGGTGAATCGTATCGATTGTGGTGGTGGCAGAGGCGGCAGAATCGTCCCCCTCCCAGCAAATGCGTCTCCTTCAGGGCGGATTTATTGCTGGTGCCGAGGAGCGGAGTGCGGTGGGGCGTGAAGGGGCGGGGCTGCTCGGATCAGCATGGGGATGCGCGGAGCGGGTCAGGACGTGGATGTGGGCGGATCATAGACATATAGTACTAGACTGGCAATGAACGATTCTTTTTGAAGCCATGTGATTGCGCCCGCCGCCATATTGGGTCACTACACTATCACTCATTGACATATACTGCTATACGTCAATGAACTCTTAGAAAATCTATGAACACAAATTTTCGACGTACAGTTGCTAATAAAAACTCCAATATTGAACAGGAAATATTTTGGGAAATAAAACAATTAATACCAAAGTTTTAAATCGGTTTTATTGCTTTATAGTCAAAAACAGAACTAGTGTCCATTCTGTATTGACATTTAAATATCCGGAAGCAAGGTAAGGGACCATCTCAGCATTTGCTCATCGATCAAGGGAAACTGGATGAAAACCTGATCGAAATGGAGGTCAGCTGACCCAAAAGTAAATTACATTCTTTACACATACAATGACGAAAATGTTGGGTGCAAACACCAGTCGCAGATGTTGGTTGCCAGTTTTCCCTCCTAATGGCATTAACCCATGCTTTTCTGCAATCTTCTCGCTTTGGAAAACTAATCAAAATCAGAACAAAACAAAAAGGCATTAGAGGTTAGGTTTACAAATCACTCCTCAGGAACTTTAATCAACACAAACTTATTCTTTTCTTACTCAATTTTAATTAGTTGTTTAATCATGCAATCTTAACATCAAAAATCGTCTACAGTCAGTAAAAATTCAGTAACTAGGTAAAGAAAAGGTAGTAATTTACCGGTGTATTGAAATTCCAATTTCTTTTCCTTTGTGTCCCGAATTCGAAAAATTGCATCCAAACACGACGCAAGTATTCACCATGGCGGTGGAAAACACAACGGAAACAATTCGAAATTAAGAAAAAAAGCTCATTAATTTAACACGTACAGCATAGGCAGCGAACGAACCTGTAGTGACAAAAGATGGCAACGAGCGCAAGATTTTGGCTTCACTAGCGCCAATGTTACGAGATAGGACGTTGCCAGACTAGTACTATATGTCTATGGGGCGGATGAAGTGGCAGGAGGGGTATTGTTGGGCGTGGAGATGTTGGGTGGGGAAGTGCTGGGCAGGAAGATGGTGGACTGGGAGGTGCCAGGCTGGGGCTGGTGGGCGGGAAGAGTGCGTGGAGGGAGCGGCGCAGACCGAGGCGGGGCGAGGAGGACCGTTGAGCGAGTCGAACGCAGCGCGGCGTCCGCATTCAAAATAACGCTCCTACGCAAGTTTCAGCGCGATGCACCCTCCCGGTTTTACGAGCCAAGTTCCCGAGCGGCGCAGCTCTGAGCTCCCGGATTGAGGCTGGGGAAGCAAATTCGATCCTGGAGGAAGGCACGCTTCCAGCGCTCCCCGTGAGGCCACCCGGAGCGTCGCGACCGCGTCCTAGTTTCGTGTCTGAGGATGCTCGGCGTTAAATTCCAGACATTCCATTTTGTAATTAATGGTGGACAAGATGGGCTGGTGGCATGTGATCTTAGGGTTCTTCCCAATTTTTTTCCTACTTGTTAATTCATCTTTGTTTCCATATAATTCATATCGTAATTCAATTCCATGATACCTTATTTTACGTGACGATTCTCAGGCCATGAGGCCTGTTCTTCCGTCTAACTACACAAATTTCGCTACGATTCTTTCACCATCTAGCGAAATAAGAAGATATCACTCGGGCGACGAAACATCAGATGGCTTGGCTGGACACTTAGGTTGCAGGTCGCTTTACTGCGTAAATCTATCATTTTGCAATGAACACATTCTTACTGCCTTCCCACAAATCCTATAAGTCATTCTCTTCTTCCTACTCACTCTTTCCTTTCCGTCAGTTTCAAAATCTTCAAAATCCTTTAAAGCATCTTACGGCCTAAAATAAGAACAATATCCCAACTAAAGGATGTTCCGAATGAGCGTGCGTGAAGGCTTCCTTATCCGCTGATATCGATAACTTGCCGCAAGCTGCTGTAAACTTTGTGAGCCGGGGAGATCTTAGAAGCCTCGAGGTTGAATTAAGTCGCTTTGGAGAGACAGAATAAGAAAGGATCGTGGTTGCACATTGTTGGCAATAGTAAGAGCTGCAAAAAGTATAGGATGTAAGGCGGAGATGGTGACGTCTAATATTTTGCATATTATGAATACATGACATGGAATCTATATGGAAGGGAAGTATGAAAATAGTGATATTGACAAAGTACACTGTGAATTTTGACCTATGTGATCTATGTGATCATCTCTTTAACTGAAAAGGCAATATACTAGGTTACTTGTCCATTTGCGTTAACTTTTATTTTCTGACTTTTATTGCCATATTAAAACATTTTTAAAACTTCATTGGACCATTAGCAGTTGGTTGAAATTTAATGCAAATCTAATTATATAAAACATACTTTGTTCTCAGTTGTATCCAGCGGATTGTGGAGATGTTAAAAAACGAGTGATAGTTGCGTGTTAAATTTTACTATCATAGCGCAGATATTTTATATTTCAAAACCCATGCAAATATTATTGAAAATTACATTGTCTTGTTGAAATTCCACAGAATTGGTCCCCAGAAGAGATTAGCTTACTTAAGATTGCCAGACTCCGTCACGTCAAGTAGAGGGAGTTTCTTTCACTGAAAGAACATTCTCCTGACAATAGACATTAATTTTCTTTGGAGAACTTTAAGCAATATTTAGAATCTCGTTGACAAAATTATACTGGTTAGTCAATAAAAACGTCCACTTCGAATATTTTGAAAACTGTTCATGATATCGAGTTGAAAGTTTCACCATACGATTCAGGACATACGGGTACATTAGAGGACATTACGAGGTGTAGTTATTGTCTTTTAAATGGCATTTTGTATTTGAAAGATACTGGACTAACTTGTTTTTTCTATACGGAACGCTATACTTTTTGTACATGGTTAGGTGGGTTTTAAAAAGGCAAATTCAATAATACTGCATATGATGATATTTGATGAGTAATTATAAACATCAATGAGTTTTGAAATAGAGAGTTATAGCAGGTTTCAAAGTTCGCGGTGCGACTGGATTTCTAAACGTGTCTGCGGCCTCTATCGTTCGCTGGTTCAAAAAATCATGGATTACGATATCAGGCACTTGTTTAAGGCAAATTCGCGTGTAAATACTGGATAATCTGGGATTGTTACGTTACTATCATTCAGTATCGAAATCTCTCTTAATAAACAAGTTGTAACTGAGTTGAATACGTCCTTGCCCAAGAATTGCGCGGCTTTCACAGTGGAGCAGTCAAAAAGTATTTCTGAATTTTTACTCTTTCAGAAATCTACCAAAGCCATTAAAAGCAGAGACAACGGGCTCACCATGCGAATTGGCAAACAAAAATTGCAAAAACCTTAGTACCGTAGTCATTAGTATGATATGTATTTCGCAAGACTTATGCTTCCATACCTGATACAAATATGTCCCTTTAAAAAAATCGAAAATATTTTAATCTGCTTCATTAATGATGCTCTTAATGAGAACATACCGATGATTTCTAGAGCACTTAATTACTTTGAACGAGAAATGAACTCAGTACCTTGAACATACTACATACGAGGTCTTCGCCGGGACGTTTGTTGAAAGTAAAAATTCGACAAACGTGGTTACCAAGGACACTGCTCTGCACTTTGCGACTCGGAGTCTGCTCAGTGGCCGCGATGCAAACTTTCAGGTGTCTGTTTTCGGCAGGATTCCATACACTTTTTTCCTCCTAATTATTCATCAAATACCAAGTGTATGGTACTGATGAATTTATCCTTTCAATTACGTTCTGTTCGAGTAAAGTTTCGTGTTCCATTTTGAAAAACGAAGTTGGTCCAATATTTTTAAATTAAAAAATGGTATCAAAAAGCTAAAATTGTCCATATAACCTGAAACTTTGTGGGAATTCCATCTCAATGTTTTGAATCGTTAACAGGATATTAGAGGTGAACGTTTTTATGGACTAACTTAAGTGGCAAACAAAAATTATTGAAATACTGCGCTTTCATTCAGATAAATTTAATGTAAAGTGCATATAAAATACAGTATTTAATTCACATCCCTACCAGTAAGTGAAATAAATTAAAAAGCTGATGACAATGAAGTACTGGTGTAACTACTAAACATTCTCACATATACAATTACAAACTGAAACTACAGCGAGTATGCCTATTGTATCGGTCAGTGATTTTTTAAAATACTTTATACTTATTAAATATACTATTCTAATAGTCCTTTTAACTCCCGATGCACTGTAATTTCCTCACTCCCTGCGAGTCCGTCGTGCATTTATAGGTAATTTACTGTACAAATGTGGTACAGTAATGAAAATTATTTGATCGAAAGTACTAGTTTACTTGAGATCTTCATGCTGTACGCCATTAGAAGGTAAAGAAACAAGATCAGATAGACAATAGTTTGTTGGGACAATAGTTCGTTGTAGAGTGTTGTGCCAACTATTCGCTTCATTAAGTTTAATAATTATTAATAATAATTAGTTTACATAGAAGAGATAATATTCACGAGTGCTTCACTGTCTTTATATACCCGAACATTCACAGATTGCACAAGCTTGTGTGCGTAATGATATCCCATTCTGTCAATTTTCGTGGTATTTTCTAAGGCTATCTTTTCCTCGATTATTTGGATATTATCAATCGTAAGGAGTAATTTGCATTCAAACTGTTAAAAGGAACAAATATTAATGACAGAATGTGGCCAATAAATAAACAAAGAAAACGTTTAGTAAAAATGACGATCTCAGTCACGAAAAAATCTTGATTCTCCCAATAAAACGCCTAATTTCAACACAACTTGCCCAAGGACAAAAAACATAAAAAAACAACAACAGTGGGTTGCAGAAAGCGTCAATGCAAACTATGGGAGAAAATTTTTTCTGCATGATGTTCATTTGTTTCCAGTTTCTCGACGATAAATCAGCGACATGTCTCGATACGTTTATACGTTCTGATTTACAGCTTCCATACAAACGATCGATGCGCCCTTACGTCACACACAACTGCCAATTCCAAACTTCTTTTAACCGTACGTTAACGAAACCATAGACCCTTCGCACATGGTCGAAAGTTCCATCATTTTCTTTCAATTTCTGCGCGTGTAGGAAATTAGTAATATATATTCTTAATTTGCCAACGCCAGACGTTTGGAGACATGATCTCACTATTTATATATTTGTATTTGTGGTTTATTTCAAAATAAAACCTCCAGAAATACTGATGTTTCAGAGTGCTACGCTAATTACATGTACATTTTAGCAATACTTAACGACCTAACGAATACGTACTCCTGATCTAAATCATTATTCACTTCGTAATTACCCATGAAAACCGAGAATGCGTGCGTGATCAAGACCTTTACGTAATTGCATTGAAGAAGAAACAGGAGAATACTACGGAGCCACTGGCAGCGCAAAGGTCAGCGAAGGCAGCGAGAGCGGCGGGTGGTCCAACGTAGCCAAGGAGCCAGGAAGCGAGGCGGGAGAGCGCGCTGTTGTGTGGAAGCGAGGAATTGGACGCGAAATCCCCTTGAACTCTTGCCCTTAACACCGCTAGTGTTCTCCCCTCCAGAGAATCTGTTCGAGGCGCAGCCAACGACTTCTCCCGCCTCGGGCCGTATCTTGCAGGGGAGCAGGCGCCTCGGTCGCGTGGGCGCCCACGCACGCTCCGCCCCAACACGCACGCGCGCGCCCCGGCACGCCTCCGGAAATGAAGCGTCTCCGCCCCCGCCTTCTGCTGCCGCCCTCCCTCGCGGGCGTCTCCCCACCTCCTCCGCCGTCCCCGCCTCAACACGGACCGTGCCCTGTTCTTTGACTCCACCCTTCTTCAGACCCATCGTCGCCACGCAGTACAGCCACTCTCCTCGGCTACACCTTTGCCACGATGTTGCTGTGTCTCCGCTATACTGTGTGTTCCCGCTATCCTATGTGCTCACGCTATGCTACGTATCCGTGCTATTGTGTGTGTCCACTTCGAGTCCCCGCCCCGAGTCCCCGCACGCGGAAGCGTTCTACCCGTACTATCTTCCTGAACCTTGCCCTTCCCATCTTGTTCTCAAAACTGCGAACTCTGATATCGCCATGCAGCCTCTCAGACCCTGGGTCCGTCTCTAATTCGACTTTCACATATTCCCACCAAATTTCCACGCCCCCTTATTCCCGATTCATCTCCTTAGCCTATGTTCTCACCAGTTGTCTCCGCTTCTTGTTTTCATATTGTGTCCCAATACAACTGCCCCGTTTCCCTTAGCCCTTGAGTCTCATATATCCCCTCCCCACCCCCCACGCATGTCTCCCAATCTCCCAACACGTATCCCCGTTCGTGCTCCAACACCTCTTCTCGCTCCCACTGGCGTGTTCCCCGCAATTTGACCGAACCTCAGCATCCTATCTAAGGGTACGCACACTTAAGACTCTGGTTTCCGGCACGTCAGGGCCGTGCGCCGAAAGACGTCACTCAGCAGCTTTATTGCGCTATCAAGTGGTGGCAGGCACAACGAAGACTTGCCGAAAGCTATTGGCGCTCACTCTGCCTCCTGCCGGAGCTCCTGAGTTTCTGCGCGCTGGCTGATTACGCTGGTTCTCAGTCGAGTCGAGATTTTAGGTCGTGTGTTCACAAGATTCAAAATAGATGTAGAATATTTTTTTTATTTCGAAGGTGTTTGTGTGGCCCACTGTAAGGAATAAAGAGACAAACGACTCGCGAACGAATGTGGAAAAGTTCTAGAAAGAAATGTCTGCGTATATGAACAAGTAGACATCTACATAACCTCAAACATGTTTGTTGTGTTAAAAATTATGAGTGGAATATGAATCAAATCAGTAGGAACAAAACGAAAATATGTTTTCGGAAGCATTTACCAATTTATGTGAGAGTTCAGAATTGAATGAATATACAAGGTTATAATAACAATATCTCCCGTAATTGAAATTTACGACGGTGGTTCTGTGAATAAAATTTGAATAAAAGTGCGTTATTGGGAGGGCTATCTCCTTATTTATCAATAACCATGTCTTGTAAAATACAAACGCACTTTATAATTCTTGTAAATTCCTATAAGTGTACATTCTTTTGGTTAATATTCTCTATTTTGAATACAATATTCCAAATCCGAATAATAACACTCCTATTCTCTGGTTACATCTTTTGATGAACTATTTTTCATAAAAGCAGTGATTTTCTTCTTGGTTGTGACTGGAGATCATTGCATGGTCTACATCCCGCTCTCCACCTCTAAGAAGAAACGCTAGATCTCCACACTGCCGAATCTGCATGTAATGTGTCCGCCCTCGCTGCTTATCAGCAGCGGATGCAGGCGTCGGCGTGTGTTCGTACCCTAACAGCAGCCCGCACTCCGGCTCCCCCCCCCCCACTCCGGCCGTCACTCCACTCCCCCACTTGCTCCTTCCTGCTCGCAAGCGTCTTTAGGGGCCGCGAGATCGCGGATAAGGGGGCAGCGAATGCATGGCCACCCACAACTCCGAAGATCCCCCGAAGAGCTACTGCTTCGGCGGCCGGGCTTAGGGGAAGATCCGCGAGATAAAATGCTCTCGTGAATACTACTGACTTGTACCAAGTTTTGGAAATAATTAATGCGTGTTTCCTGTTGTCTCGGGGGCTCCCTTCGGAGTATGTTATACATCGTGGCATTTCTTAACATATTGTCGAAATAACTCGACTTCATGAACGTAAGCAATCTTAAGCATGCTCAGACTAAGAATATTCATTTGGTGTAGGAATTTATGTTGCTACTAATTTGATTACAATTTAAAATCACTAATCCTCCTAAATCTTTAGGTTCTGTCTCAGCATTGAGTACTTCCCGGAGCGCAAAATCCATCTCTCGGAAACTTCCAGTGAACCCCTGAATGTACTATCCATTTGGACAGTAAAAAAAAAGAGAAATTCGCGGAGTCGAGTCTCTAAAAACAGTTTTGAACATTAGTATAAAAATTACAGCAATTTAGAGCAAACGTGCAATTTTAATATAAAGAAGTTTTATTATAATTATTTTTAATTAATTTGCCAATTTGTGTATGCATTGTATATTTTCAACATCGACTTTGCAAAAAGCATGGTGTTACTAGGCTTTATTCTGTAGTTAAAATATGTTTATCTAGTAATTTTCGCTTCCTGAATATAAATTTGACTTATAAAAATAGCATATCAGGGATAGATTTACACATTGAGGAACTTACACTTTCTCTTCAGGTTTGGTATCAATCGTGGGGAAAGGTACGATCAGGTTTGGTTCAGGTAATGTATAACTAGTGAAGTTGGCTACATTGATATTGTGCTTCATATGCTGCTAATGGCTGCATCGTTTCTAGTAACGGTAACGATTATATGACTCTGTAGCTTTTTGGATGAAATTAACGAAAATAAAATATTAATTTAAATAACACTTTAATGACATTAAAAAATAGGTTCAAAATCATGCTACTAAATGAATCTACATATTGTTCCCAATTCCAATAATATTCTGTACGCATGAAAACGAGCAAAAAAATTTTAATATTCTGCCAACCATCTACTTTACATAATAACGAGTATAACATAGTATTGTTAACATATGACAATTCATGGGTTGACCCTAATGAATTCGTGATTTTCTTTGCATTCATAATTTTCATTATTTTAAAAATCACTTTTTGAACGTAAATATATCATAATGAAAATGCTTGCAATTGTATATTTCAAATACAATTATGAACACCAGAACAGTAATCAGTCATTTTGTGAAGTAGAATGAATCATAATTATTGAAAAAAAATAATATTTGTTGTTCATAAAAATGGTATTGAAGTTAAAATAAAACATAAATTCAGTTTTCAAATAAGTAGTTTAAAATTTAAAAAAAATGTAAATAAAGGTAAAAATAGGCAACTTAAAATAAATAGTCTGAAATAAATTAAGTTTTCAACTTCTAAACAATTTAGGTTTTTGCTTGACTTTTGTTTTTCACATTTTTCGCGAACACGTTGAGCAAGCCATCAAGAAATCGTAACCTACAAAGGATGTCCCAGAGTAGTTACAAACTTCGAGGGGTTGTAAGAAGGTGATGAATAGCTCTTTTTGTCGAAGAACATATTATGGAAAATCTCATACAAGAAAATTACATAAGACGTTATTTTGGCATCATTCCCCTACTGAACAAACAACTTCTCCTGCACTGGATTTGAAGTTAAACTGTAGTTTTTAGGGGACAACGTGCTCCATAGCATTGAAAACACCGAATTACCGCCTTAGGAAACTTCTGGTCCTTCATAAATTGGGAGAGGAGAGAACTAACACTGTGTCCTGGAAAGACAGGGACATATAGGCAAAACGTCTTCTGGTGTAATAAAAGTGCACCAGATGTGTAAAAGTGCATAATCTCACGTGCCTCCTAAATTCATCTGGCACGAGCGTTCAATAACACGTTTGTGTTATTATTTACCTTCTCTAGAAGTTATTTTAAGCCGCTGTTGCTGTGTCGTATTAAACGGTCCATTACGTCAACAGCTCCGCCTCGCTTTGCACAGTTGCGCCTCGGGTTCTCAGGGAGCGTCGCGTTGAAGAGGCCTCGAGCGCGTGCACGCGTACACACACGCCACTCCGCAGCCGTCGCACAATACACGCGCGGGCAGGGCGGGCGGGGCAGGGCAGGGCAGGCCGGGGAAGGGCGCGGGGACCTGGAAAGCGGGTTGCGAGGCGGGAAGAGGCGTCGGCCCGGGGCAGGTGAGAGCGGGGCTGAATGAGGGTGGGTGAAGGACGGAGAGTATAGGTTCAGGGATGGCGACGCGAGTAGGAGCAGATGGCACGTTGAGGATAAATAGGCATGGGGAAAGGTACGATGTGGAAAAGTAGAGTGGGGAAATGTCGGTCGAGCAAAGCTAGGGTACGGGTAGTTGGGAAAAGGAAGAGTAGGGAAAGGTTAGGAGGAGAAATGTAGGACGGGGAAGGTAGAGTAGGGAAAGTTTGGATGGGGAAATGTAAGACGAGGAAACGTAGGGTAGGGAAAGGTTAGGAGGGAAATGTAAGATGGGGAAATGTAGGGTAGGGGAAGTTTAGGTTGGGAAATGTAAGACCGAGGAAGGCATGGTGAGGAAATGAAGGACGGAACAATGTAGGGTGGGAAAACGTAGGGTGGGGAAAGGGAGGGTGGGCAAAGACGGGTAAACGTAGGGTGGGGAGAAATGGGTCGGGGAAAGGCGGGGCAGCGCGTTGCGGGACGGACGGGGTGAGGTGCAGCGGGTGGTGTAGGCGCGGCTCGCTACCTGACACGTCGACGCGCATTCAGCGGATAACAATCCATTACGATGGCAGACAGAGTGGAGAGGGTCGCGTATTCATCAGCGGGCCACGGGGCCCTGACGGCCGTCAAATTAAAGCAGTCAGTCATTCGCTCGTCCGACGCGCGCACACCCTCCCGCCGCCGCCACCTCGTCCACCGCCGCTCTCTTCGCCCGCCTGCCTACTCGCTCGCCCGCCTTTTCGCCCGTCCGTGTACCTATCCGACCTCCCGTTTACTCAGGCGCGTGTCCTCTCACCCTGCCATTCACCTTCTCACGTTTTTACCTGCACGCCTACTCGCCCTCCCGTTTACCAGCTCGCCTCCCTCCCCCTCCTCGTTAATCTCCTTCTAACTGTTACCTTCCAGCAATTTGCCCGCTCGCTTTCATTTTCACTCACCCACGTACTCGCCCGCCACCCTAGTTGCCTTCCCACACACTCTCCTGACAGCCCGTCCAATCTTGTCACCACGCATATTCGGCCTGGCCACCGCCCACTAACAGAACTGCCGGGAGAGGTAGCTCAGGGCATCAACTGATGTTACTGCAGTGCCTCTAACCGCGAGGCTTTACGTTCGAGTACCGACAGTGGCAGGATTTTCGAAACTAGCTACATAACTAATATATAATTCAGTCGCTGTCTGGAGGACAATCCTAGCGGCCGGCTACTCTGATCGGTAGTTTCCCATGGTTTCTCCGATCAACACCAGGTGAATGCTGATGTAGTAGCCTATCCAACGGGCAATGGACCGCGTGCGATCTTTCTTTCCTCTTCCTTGTGCTATCCTCACCCCTCACCTCCAGATACACGTACATGCACTCACTATCACACATGTAGGGAGACCGGTGAACATGTCGGCACCGGTGGACATATCGAAAGACATGTCGGGATCTCGCTGGGCGGTGCCCCGCTGGTAGGAGATACCCGGTTGGGGAAAACCCTGCTAACCGACGGTTGGTCGGCGCCGGATCTCACCATCCACCGGGAACAAATCACCGAAAAATATGCATTACACCTACGGGACTAATTACCTTAGTAGTTGACGTACCTGGGTTCACTATTCAATCAAAATAATCTCGCACAAATACCTACTCAGCCAATCACCTGCGTATCTATAACACGCCGCGCCGTTTAACTTTTCGCTTGCTCGTCTTGTCGTCCGGCGGCCTATTGAGACGCTCGTTTACACGTTCGCATATCTACTCGCCTTCTTGATCATCGTCACGTTTGTCGACTGTTTTTGGCCGACTATACTTGTAGTGGAGCAAAAAGCCATAAATTATTTTTTGGACATATGGTTGGTGCACAAGAAAAGTGGCTGATATAAAAAAAAATCATCTTTTTTCATAAATAGACATATTTACAAAGTATTCATATGCATAAAAACTCTTAAGAAGTTCACAAACAACAAAATATTTTCTTTTGTCATAGAAATTAACGGCTTTTCTTATTTTCTAATCGTCCTCCCGCCGATGGCAATGTTTGTGGTGTATCATTTTTTTGGGTACCAACGACAGTTAATTGGTAAATTATGGGTAGTAAAGAGAGAGAGTCATTGGTGTACGAATAAAAAAGTTCAGGACAAAGTGACTGTAAAGTCCGAGAACGAAATTTTGATATAATGAATAGTAAATAGTTAAAAATACAAACTTCCTCATCAATAAACTGTGATCTATAGTTTCCATACCTTAGAGATGAAAGATGTTATTATACAGTTTACTTGCAAGTTAAACTCTACTGTTAATTATATTTTTCAGTGAAAAAGACAAAGTAAACAGTGAAATATATTTCATCTGTGTTAATTTTTATTTTAGTAGCGATTTGTCAGGTACTAACGCTACAAATCCGGAGGATTTCGAGTTGAAGAGTAGAGGGAGAGGGAGTTTTATTTTCAATAAAACAGTTGGTCTGATTTGTACAGTTGTAGGCTGGATTTAGAATTCAACCCTCTTTTTGATCCAGGATTTTCATAGTTTAAATTTTTTTAATGTGATATGCTCGGAGCACGTAAATCTGACAAGACTCTAAAGGTTGTCAAATTAGATAAATATTAGTCGTCAATACAACGCTTGCATCAGTGTTTTGTATAATCTGAGTGTCGATAGGAAATACTTTAAAAGGTTTCTGCATGTACACATGAGAAAGAGAAAAAAATGAAATATTATAAATAATTATCTTGTATACATGCTTATTCTCATTGATCTGACAAGATCAAAGAGGTAGTAAATGTGATAGCTAGAGTATAAGATAATAACTCGCAAAAAGGAGAGTCAAATGAGTATTGAGAGGACGCTAGTGATACGGATATATCCAAAAAGATGAAATGATTCGCTTTGGCGTCGTGAATTACTCTATTTTGCCCAATTGAAACAGATAGCGAACTGAATTAATTGGCGAATTGAATTAATTCCCTGATTGTTCAAATGATTATACTACACATTTCACCACAGACACATTTTTGAGATTCAGGTTCGATTCCCGGTAGGGTCAAGTATTTGAACAGTCAAAACTTAATTTACAACAAACGATCAGTCGTAATTTCCACATTGCGATACAATTAGTCTTTTAAAATTCTTCAATTATATGTTTTCTTAGACGTTTTCATGAACATCTTTCACTTCGTTTGAACAATTATGAAATTAGTAATTGCAGGGTGATTGTAATACTACCAATTACTTGTAATGGTAAATTAATCAATCGCCTGTAATTTCATACTTAAAATAGTACTTCAAACTAGTGATCGACTGACAGCTGAATTAAATAGTGTTTGATGATACATCATGAAATGCACCCTCAACACATTTCGTTAAACACTTTAACGAAACACAATGACAAAGTATTACAGCCGCTTTTGTGAACGTCGTGCATGCTTTGGACATCCTCTTCATGTTTCTTGTTCATTGGAACTTGTTGCTGAAACATCTACACAGATTTTCTTCATAATACATAAAATTCATTTCGAAGATCAAAAAATGGAGCATGCACTTAATATACCAAGTATTAAGGTCGCCACGAAGCACATTCTGAATACCACACACGTCCGACAAAGCCATCTTTGTTCTTTTTTTATATTGGAAAGTACGTTTTGCTTATAAAGTTTGGCCGCGGACATCTCATGTTTACAGGTCACTTCCCCTTCGGTCGCGCTGAGATCCGGACGGGCCGGCTACGTGCCCCAAGTCGAGCAGTTGCTGTTTCTGCCTCCCCCTCTTACCCCCTCCACTCACTCCCTCGCGTCTCCACCGACGCTCCGAGAGAACGAAACTTTAAGAGTTCAGTTCTCGGGGTCTGATTTCCCGACATCCATCCGCTTCCAATGCTGCCCACGTGGCCTTTCTCGCTGTGCTGGTGTCTATCGTCACTCGCTGTAAACAAGTTTTTTTTTCGTGGATAGACGTAAAGGTAAAAGACGTAATAAATTTTCCATTGAAAGTTAGTTATTTGAGGGTCAATTTTGTTGCCTTCATTTGTAACGAAAATATCTGAATTGAAATGATGCATTTATTAACCTTCGATGCATTTAATTGCTATACAGATTTTACTGATTGTTTCGTTGTACACTATATTGAAGGTGTGAGTTGCCCTCATTTAACAATAACACAATTCTAGAATTTACTTGAATCATAGAGATGCACTATTGTAATGATATAAGGCAGAATTGAACGTAGTGTAAGACTCTACAGTTTTTTAACAAATAGTAATACAAAATAGAGTTATATATTTTCTGTGTCCTACCCGGCAGGGGACAATGCATTAGCATTAGTTTCTCCTGAATATAAAACCATTTAAATGGAAAGGTGATTATTAATTCCTTAAAACGTATTAACGGCCTTTGATTATTCGTCTACAAAATATATAAAAATCGGAATTCTCAATTTTTTAGCTAAATTAGAATATATTGTATAGATATTAAATCTAATTTGTCTCAACGCAGAACAAAATATTTTCAAACTTGGAATTTCAAGTAAATGCCTATTAAAATAATGTTAACAGGCATTTTTCAAGCCTTTTATTTACATTGTATTAATTTCCGCAGTTAGAAATGGTTAAACAGACGAACAGGTGTAATGACATTTCATTAAAAATAATTTAACTTTTTTGCAGTTTCAAACAAACTAACATTTTACATATTTACTTTAAGAAATTTTTCAATATTTCCCGCAGAATATTTCTGTGCGAATCGCAAAAACATTTTACTGTAACTCTATCATACACAAAAATTTTAAAGGACTTGTTGGACTAGTAATTTAGCGAAACACATCGAGTTTACCAATTACAAAACCAAAAACACAGCCATATTCTTATTTTAAAACTCTTATTCAAAACTTTAAAATTTTACACATTTCAAACAGCTAAATTGTTGTGTAGCCAAACTTATATATGAAAGTTGTCCACGCACCATTACTCTTAACAAGACAAACCAGACTTCAATTTCGTGATGGATTGATAATTTTGCGTAGTCGCGTCGACAGCTCAGGACACTACTTCCGTAAGTGTATTGTATGTTTTTATCATGGAAGGGGAAGGTGAGCCGGATTATAAGATCTGGCGCTGACCTTCACGAGGGCTTGCGTGTTTTCCCCATCCTGGTACCTTTGCGCCAGACGGGACAAGCTTCAAGCTCCCTATTGGCTCCCGACTGTTGATCAGACCAGCCGGTCTACAGAATTCTCCTTCAGACAGCGACAGAACTCGACCCAGCAATATAACGAGTGTCGAAAAATCCTCCCACCGTCGAGGCTCTAGGAACTCCCGGAGAAAAGCATTGAGGGGACATAGGGTGGCGAGGGAATGGACGCCGTGAAACGGGAAATGTGATAGCCAGAAGAAGATAGCGTCGGAGGCGAAGGTGATGACGGTGACGAGAATGGCATCGGTGGCAACTGGTCGTGAATATAAAGATGGAGACGATGGCGCCCGGTCGACGCTGGCGACAATAGTGATGATTAGAGCCCGAAAGTTTGGCAAAGTGCTTTTTTATTTTATGATTTTATGACTTTTAACCATAGGGATTGTTTAATTGTACTTCTGGTGTTGTTTGAACAGATTTTCACTTTGCCTTTTTGCCTATTTTAGGTTATTTTATCTTACGATGCCTATTTTTGATATTTTGCCTTATTTTCGTCTTTTTTTTCTTTTCCGCCATTATTTTCCTTGGTTTCTCCTGGTACTGATTTCGATAAAACTGGAAACATACCAGCAAGCTTGGACAATAGGAAGGCACGGTCGTGTTTTGTTCTTCTGTGGACGTGGAGGCTCCAGGGACATGAAGTGTTAAAAATATGAATGAGAAAGCAGTATTATGACCAGTTATAATTTTTGACTATTTACATTGATGCCATTCCGCGCTCGACTGTAGAACCGAACGGATCTCTCTTGTCGGTGTGAACAGTGATAACGGCGCGACTTAGGGGAAACTGCGAAACAACGTAAATGTTGTGGTCTGTGGAAACAGTGCCACTAGTGTGTGTTACGCATTATGTACAATGGATACTGCCCGACAACCGGGCAGCTCATGACTAATGCGCTAAATAACACTAAACAGTGATTATCCTATCCCATTCTTGGCCCATATATGGACACCCCATATATGGGCTAGGAAACCAAGCAATGGAAACCGTGACGAAGTTACATGAATGGAATCTCAACCAAGCCAAACAACAATGGCGCTTCAACTAAATTAAGAGATCGATGGGGCAGCAAAACCTGGATACCCTGCAAGGTAACGCTTCAGGCCAACATGCCGCAATGTAAAGAGTCCTTCAGATAATGATACCTTGTATAACGACACAAAAAGGTTCAATCTGCAATCAAACCAACACAACATAGTTCAATCCGGTATAGTTCAATAGGTCCCAACTGTAAATAGATTTGAGGAACTGATCAGAGTACCAGATCCCAGCAATCAAAATAGGTTTAGTTACGTAAATGAAACCTCACTAAGTGTGTCAGAATCAGTTAAAATCCCGCCAATTTATGTAGCAAATATAACTAACATCACGAAGCAAGGAAATCAATACAATAGAAACAAAGAGCTTCACACTTCAATTCATAAATAATATAGTAAAAATAAAACCAGCAAAAATCAGTGACTTCCGAGACAAAACGAAATATCTGATTAACACAGGAAAACAATTTTATAAAAACAAGAACTCAGAAAATAAGAAATTCTCACTCGTATTTAAAAAAACCTACACACATCAATCACAGAAGAAGAAATCTACACTGAATTGAAAGAAAAACATCCATCACTCATTAAAGTTACCGATCTCCGAAAAGACCTTCATCAAATTCCAGTAATAGCAGACGAATTCAACGAAAAAAAACATAGAAAATATTTAAAAGTAAGACAAATTTGTAATCTCATTGTAAAAGCTGAAAGGAGAAAAAGACCTAAAAACCCCATTCAATGAACGAGATGTTTAGATTTTGGTCGTACAAAAAATAATTGTAACCATAAAATAGCATACATTTATTGTTCCAGAAATCATTATTCTGCAATTTTCTCCCATAAAAATGAACCATTCAAATATTATAACTGTCAAGGAAGACACAGAGCAAACCTCAGAACAGCAGAATGCCTCTATTATAAAAAAATCAGCCAAAAACGTAACCTCAAAGATCCTCAAATTAGATCTACAACCAATGGATGGTCAACAGCACCACCCCAAATAACCAAACTAACTTCTCCAGGCTGTCAAACACTCAAATTTTACGCACACTAACAACACAAACACAGCACGAAATAATAATCAATTTAATAACCCCCAAAATCTAAACCCTCATGTACACTCGAACGACTATAACTTTCTCAACTCCCTGATCAATACAATAGCCACACACAAAATCAATATAATCAAGTCAATTATCCCATCCATAATAAGCAACATTCATTCATCCGTCTCAGAATATATTAATAACAATTATCTAAAAAATACAAATTAATAAAATTATCATACTCAATTGGAATGCAAATGAAATAATCAATAAAGTTGACGAACTGAAATATTTCTTGCAAAATAAGAAAATTAACTTTGAATGTATCAAACGCATATAAATAATAGTAAAAAATTCTGCATACCAGATTATAAAGTAGGTAGAGCAGACAGACCAAATTCTAATGGCGGAGGAGTAATGATACTAATAAAAAGCACAATACCGTTTTATGAAATAAGACTACCCCCGACCCCTGGTATCTAAACAGCAACAAATAAGTTTATTAATAACAATAATTTGGAAACTACACTCGTAGTAGCATATAAGCCCCCAATTCGAAAATCTAACATACGAATCTCATTGGTATTATTGATCAAAACATCCGAACAATACTCCTAGGTGATCTTAATGCAAAGCAAGTAGAGTGGCGATGTAAAAACAATAACTTAGCTGGGACACAATTACTACAGTTAATAAACAACAAAACACTAAGTTTCATAACCTTCAATGATCCAACCTACTACCCATTTGATCGTTCTAAGCTTCCAGACCTGTTAGACATAGGTATAACAAATATTCAACAAAAATTTTCTCCACAGTACACCACGAAATGGACTCAGACTATCTACCAGTAACAATTAATACACACCATTCACTCCCCACACACTCACCCAATCCACAACTCAAAACACACACACACACACACAATTAATTGGCACACATTTAAAAATAATGTTAAAACAACCATCCCAAAGTTCGTGATCTTAAAACCCTTCCAGAAATAGATCAAGCAATAACAATACTCAATAATATAATATTAAGTGGACTACGGAACAGAAAATCAAATAAATCAGCTACAAATGCACAGAATAACTATTGGTGCTACAGAATGGCACAGACGTTTTCGTACTAGGTGGTTTCCTAGTCTGTTTCGGCTGGTTTTCGGTTTTGTCCCCATCTCTCGTCGTGGCTGGTACCTATCGGCGTCAAGAATTATTTGTCACTATTTGTTAATTTTTTGGTTCTCAACTTGCAGAATTGAAATTGTGGTGCTAGAACAAAACATTAATGCGCTTAATTTTTCACTCATGTGATTTTCGAAAATTTAGAGAGTTCAGCGAAAATGAAACGTGGACGGTTTTCTATGTGTTCTTTGCGCTACCGAGGAAGAATAAAATAAAATTTTGGAACGGGCTTTGTAAACAAACATTTAAATTAGCCTTTACTTCAAGCATTACTTCTAGCACTCAGAAGCAGGGAAAGCAATACGTAATAATATTCTAACTACAAACGATTCAAAAATGATGAACGCAAAATATAACTTCATCATTCATTGTGAAATTTTAATTGCTTTACTGAGCTATTTAGGTACATTAGATCGATTTCTTTTTACACACCTTATAGCGGTTTGATATATGATACGCAGGAGTAATGGATACAATTTTCGCAAAAAGCAAACAGCATACGATTTCAGTAACAACATGATTCGAACGGACGCACATAAAAAAAAATCACTACGAAAGTAGATGACACTTAAACAACAGCACGAACATATATTATGACTCACACACACACACACTTACACTTCTATCAATATTCCACTGATCAAATTGCAATCTTTCAGACTGAATAAAAAATGCATTGTTTAATAAACAACATTCTTGTTATGGTAACGAATACATCCCAGAAGTACTGGCGAATTTCCTAGGTGAGCGAATGCAGAAAAATTACATTTCCGATAATATTTACAATAATTCGAAAAATGTTAAACAAAATATTTTCAAAATTTTTCAATTGACACTACGGTTTACTTTTCCTTTTCCTGCAATAGATACCTTTTATTATATTTGTGTTTTAAAACACATACATTTTTCAGTATTATTTTTATTATGGGGCCCCATATATATTGACCAAAATCAAGCTTTTGGAATATCGGAGAGAATTGAACTCTTTTACATTGTGGAAAATTTTGGCGAAAAGTTTTCCGTAGTTTTTGAGAAAATTTGGTTCACATTTGGAAAACATTACTGATAATTCGCCAATTCAGTTCAATTATACTCAATTCTAAAGGTCTTAGGACATTTTAAAAAACATTATTAGAGGTACTTTGAAATTCATGTCTTAAAAAACGCATTGAAAGATGAAATACATGTGTAATGTAAATTTTAACTACGGGGGAGACAACTAAAAAAATTACATTTCTGTAATTGAATGTCATCGTTCTGTTATGTCATCGTATAGGGTACATTTAGCACTACCTCTACCAAAAATTTAAAAAAAGTTTTTTGAGAAAATCTTGTTTTTGTAATATTTTAAAATTGCAAATCTTGCACGGTATATTGCACAAAAACTACTAAAAATTTCAGAAAAGTCTACATGACCTTAGTGAAAGAACTATTAATGGGCAACAAATTTCATTTCAATGAAAAATCTGTCTTCAATTTTATAGTTGTAGAAGACGTCGAAAAAATTGAAATACTAGCAATTTTCGAAAATTCAGAGTTAACCGTGAAAATGTGACCTACCTTCATATATGTATTTTACTCTATTTTTGCGAGAAATTTAAAGAAAAAATTTGGAGCCGTTTTTGAGAACATTTGGAAAATGTCCGGGGGGCTTCATGTAAAGTATCTCCAAGTTTGAAAGAATGTTTTTCAAAATTTAAACGCTTCAACGGGACGAGACGGACGTTTTGCTTCCTATTGTTTTTTTGCATCAATGACTCACAAAACATGGATTTTGGCTACACCACGTGTTAGAGGATTTTTTCTCTTAATTTATCTACTGGTTTTATGCACTTTTTCGTCATCAGGTCCCGGCAATGAATTTTTTCCGCTGAAAGTTCGCGGTTTTTTCGCGCAGCATTACACAACTTTCTGTATACTACATATATTACTCCGTATATACGTACGTATACGAGTAAGTAAAAAATGAACTATCCAATAGCATAAGAAATCTAATCCGCATAGAGAATAAAACAAGAAGGTTATGGATTCACACTAGAAGCCCTGAAGTTAAAAAGGAACTAAATCTATTGACATATACTACCAAAAAAACACTTTTCACGCACAAACAGCAACAGTACAATACCATGAGTCAAACATTAAGCTCATGTAACAATACACTGTGGTAAATTAAAAATTAAATACTAAACAAAACAAATGACATTCCTCCACTTAATACCAGCGCAGGGAAAAAAAACTCACCCTTTGAAAAAGCTGAAACGCTGGCAAGTCATTTTTCAGATTCATTTAAATCAAACAACTCAGTCCCACACATTCAACACCAAATCAAACAGATAGCAACAGCTCCTAATTATAATGTACCCTCCAGAATTAGATTCACATCTCCTCAGGAAATAACAAACATAATAAAAACACTCTCTAAAAAGAAGGCTCCAGGACATGACAGAATAAATAACAAAATCCTAAAAATCTTCCAAATCAAGCCATTGCATTCTTAAATAATATTCATTGACAACAGGTTATTTCCCACTATTATGGAAACACTGTATCCATACCAAAACCTAACATACCATAACCTAATTCATACCACCATACCATAACCTAATTCATCAAATGTATAAAATTATCGACTAATAGGCTTGTTATCCTCGTCATCAAAAATTCTAGAGAAAATTATTCAGAAAAGACTCAGTAATTACATCAACAAAAATTATATCATTCCCAGACATTAATTTCAATTCACAGAAAAGTTATCAACCACACATCAACTATTAAGAATCACAGAACATGTCCATACACCATTCCAAAAAAAACTATATACAATATCAACCTTTCTAGACATTTCACAAGTATACGACAGAGTATGACATCGAGGTCTCATGTACAAACAGAGAATCAATGGCACACACAAATATCTAACCAACATCATCGATAGTTTTATAAACAGTAGAACCTTTTCAGTTTCAGTAGATAATTCTCTCTTAAACCCCAAACCAATATATGCAAGACTTCCTCAGGGCTCCATATTGTCACCTACAGTATTTAATGTTTACGCAGCTGATATCCCAACATCCAACACAATCAAAACTGCATAATTCGCAGATGATACAGCATTGTATTGTTTTAGTACATCACTTGACACATTAAGAAACACAATGCGGCAACATCTAAACCCAATAGTTTCTTGGTCAAATAAATGGAAAATTCAATTAAACCCATCTATGTCAACAGCAAAAATACTTTCATTAAAAATAATACCACCACCTCTCACACTGAACAATAACACCATTCCTTATCATGTAGCCATCTCGGTGCATGAGATTACGTAAGTATGAAGAATGAAAACTGTTAACTCCGTTTTCATTGATGCCATTTCAAGGAATAAAGATGTGAATCATTTGAATTATTAATTTATGACAATCATTCCTTTTGAATGCTGATTTTTCATTGTTTAAATGTCTTTTGCACCCTCACTTGAGCCAGAATAAATGCTTTCTTGCCTGCCTATTTTAGGTAAAATAAAGAACCTGAACCTTTGCTTCTACTGATGGTTGATTGATTATTAATGATTTTAGGCGCGTCATCTACTAAGTTCATAAGTCCCGTAAGTGTAGTACATGCTCTTTAATTGCGGCGTATTCTTCCCCGGCTGAATGGCGAGATCCGGTGCTGACCTATCGTCGTCAAGGGTTTTTTCCCCAAAAATCTCCCACCAGCGGGGTACCGCCCCAGCTCGGACAAGCCTGAATCTCTCGACCGGTATTGCAGATTGTGGGGTAGTATAGTTGTTAGTGTAAGTGTGTGTATCTCGCGCGGTTAGTAGCCCATTTGTTTCCGGCATTCACCTAGTGTTCATCGGAGAAACCACGGGAAACTACCGATTAGAGCAGCCGGCCGCTAGAATTCTCCTCCAGACAGCGACTGAATTCGGCCTAGCTGTCAAGTTAGTATCGAAAATCCTGCCACCGTCGAGACTCGAGCCTGGGACCTCCCGGTCAGAGGGACTGCAGTGACATTAGTGGATGCACTGAGCCACCTCTCAGTGGCGACGGGGGTGAGAGTGATAAGGTTTGCGACGGTGATGACGTTGACGGTGGAAAGCGAGAGCCGGCAAACGCAGCGGGGGCGAGGGGTGGATGGGGGTGGCGGACTCTGGCGCTGGCGGCCGTGCGTCGGACACGTGCGCGCGTGCTCGGCGCGGCGCACGTGCCGCACGTGACTCCGCGTGCGCCGCCGGCCGCCACCGCCGCGCCTGGCGGTGTTGGATCGCCAGCACGCGCAGGTCGGCCGCGCGAGGCAACTGTCGGGTTGGGCGGGGAAAGGCTGAAGAGGAGTAGGGGAGGAAGAGGGATGAAGAGGGAGGCGGGGCGTGGCGAAATGGGGCGGGGAGAGGAGGGACGGAATAGGGCGAGGAGGGTAAGAGAGGGCAGTGAACGAAGGTCCATTTCAGCTCACTCTCCCTCGGGAACACAACACGCACAACCAGCTCTGATCCCTGTCCAAATCCTTTCACGATATTCAAGACTGACTTAGGTAGTTCAGGGCATTCACTGATGTCATTGCTGGGAGGTCTTTAGGTTCGAGTTCCATCGGCGGCAGGATTTTCGACACTAGATTGAACGCTACATCCCATTCAGCCGCTGTTTGAGGGAAAGCGGCCTGCTGCTCTGAGAGATAGTTTTCATGGTTTTCCCAATCAACACCAGGCGAATACCGGAGCAGTACCCTAACAAACGGGCCACGCACCAGCCGACAACTACCGTGATAAACGGAACACCTCCCGTGATAAGAGCATGCACTGCGTTTACGGTACTAATGACCATAGCAGTTGACGTCCCTGAAACCCGAAATTGTCAATCAAAGCTTGTTGCTTCCGAGAAAACTCACCCACCTCACTACTGCTACGGTCCGTCCAACTACGTCAATTCCATATCAGAGTTACTTGTCTTCTTTACCGCTTACTTACCAGACTGTCAGCCACTTTACTGCAATTGATGTCACCATATTGGGCGCCTCACCATGTCGCTGACCAGCCCCTCCCTCCCCCCCCCCCCCGCTGCACGATTGGGGGCGGGAGCGGGGGCGGGAACAGCAGCGGTAGAGGAAGCGGAAGCGGTTCAGGAAGTGAAAGCTTTGAGGAAGTGGAACCGGTTGAAGTGAAAGCGGTTGAGGAAGACGAATTGTTGAGAAGAAGCGGGAACACTCGTAGTGGCGGCGTGGGAGTCAGATGCGATAGTTGAGGGTAGCGGCTGTGACGGTAGCGGAGATGGAGACGGAGGCCTGCGAGCGGAGAAGAGGCGGAGGCTGGCCGGGCGGACGGGCGGGCGGCGGCACGCTTGCGGCGCGCGAACGGACGTGTTCGTACGCGGACGCGGCTTCGTAGCTCGTCTGTCACTGCCACGAGGCCCTCTGCCGGCGAGGCGAGCCCTGCCGCGTGAGAGTGATACGTGCAGCCTGCCTCTCCGCGTATCGCACTGTGCCGCGCCGCACCGACCCTTGTAATCTACCGACCTTCCGCGGATGTCTGCGCTGTGTTGCGTGCTGTTAATCCCTTTGGAGCCAGTCGTTTGTTCACTGTTTTAAAAAAATGTTCTAGAGGAAGCAAATATAACTAACCGATCTTGTGGTAGGGATAAAAATGAGATATCGATTTTCGAGGGACGACCGGTGAATCCCGTTACATGTGTGTATATGTACAAGAGAGATTGTCGAGAATGAAGTGTTGTTCGAGGATACGCAGAAATATGGATTTTAGAGTGATGGTAAAAGTTTGAACATTTATTACTGTAATTAGACAAATGAAGGAGGTGCCTGGAATACAAAAGATTGAAAAAACCAAGGCCACTAGTTCTGTAGTCCAAGTCTTTCCTAGGTCTTTGGAAAAAAAACGAGCTAATAGAATATACACGTATATTCTAGCTCGTTGGAAAAACAATACTTCGTAAACAAATGCTAGCAGGAACAAGTATAATCTCCTCTCTTTAAAAAAATGGAACTTAATTTTTACTTTCTCGTATACATACATATACGGAGTAATATACATAGTATAGAAAAAGTTATGTAATGCTACGTGAAAAAATCATTGCAGGGCTCTGGTGACAAAAAGTCCATAAAACCAGTTGCTAAATTAACATAAAAAAATCCTCTAACCTCTATCTAAAATTCTAATCCTCTAAAATCTGAAATTTTGAAAAACATTCTAACGTTTGGAGGTACTTTACATAAAGTTCTCGGGACATTTTCAAACTTTTCGCAAATGCGGCTCCAATTTTTTTTAAAATTTCTTGTAAGAAAAGAGTAAAATACACTTATAAAGGTGACATAGCTCTGATTTTCACGGTTACCTCTGAATTTTCGAAAATTGCAAAAGTGATTTTTTTTTCAACGTCTTCCTACAACTACAAAATTGAAGACAGATTTTTTTTCAAATGATATTTGTTGTGCATAAATAGTTCTTTTAATAAGGTCATGTAGATTTTTTTGGAAATTTAACAAAAACAAGATTTTTTCGAAAATCGTTCCAAATTCTTTCTTTAAATTTTTCGTAGGGTTACTGCCAAACAAACCATGGCAAGCGCCATATTCCTCTACACCTACCTTGTTTTTTCAAAATTTTCAAAAATGTAATTTTTTTGAATTGTCTCTCACATGCTTAATATTTACATTAGAGAAAATTGATTCACATTATTACATTTATGAGTACATGTCCTTTAAATAATGTCAAATAAATTTTCTCGAATACTCAACGATTTTCTCTAAAAATGAGCTCAAAATTCCCCATTTTCAGAAACGCTGAAACGCCATTTTCTCAAAAATGGATCCAAATTTTTTCTTCAAATTTTCCAATAGATAGTGCTTATAGCACTGTTTATTGTGACGGAAAGTTCATTTTGGTGTATTAATTTATTTTTTCTAAAATTTTACAAATGTATTTTTTAAAATATCTCTCACGCTGTTAATATGGACATTTCCATCGATTTGTGTGTATTATTACATTTTTGAGTGGAAGTACTTCAAATGACATCAAATGGAGTTTTTCGGAAACTCAATAGATTTCTGTAAAAAATGACTTAAGATTTCGGATTTACAGTCATACTTAATCACCATTTTCTTAGAAAAGGCTTAAAGTTTTTTGTGAAAATTTCTATTTACGATGTGGTTTTACTGTTCTTTAATATTATTAAAGTAATATTTCGGTTCTATTAGGAAACCGAAAAGTTGAGAAAATGTAAAAAAAGTACTTGGGTGACGATAAATGGTAGCTGGCCAGAAAATGGAGCAAGACCTGAGAGTCAGTTCACGCCAAGGAAATTAGAAAAAGTTGCTACGAGAAAGTCTGTGCCATTATGTAGCACATCTAGTTACTTTCTCGTATACATACGTATATACGGAGTAATATCCGTAGTATAGAGAAAATTATGTAAGGCTTCGGAAAATCGATTTCGAGATTTCAACGGAAATACACATTTTGGGGTCTCTTGATACCGAAAAAGTGTTTTTCAACGTCCGTCCGTCTGTGAACACTGCTAGCGCCTAAACTACACGTGCGATCTTTTCCAAATAGAAGAAACTCCTGACCATCTGGATCTCGTTGAAGCTTTGAAATTTAAAAAAAATATTCTTTAAAATTTTGTGGTACTTAACATGAAGCCTTCGGATATTTTCAATAGTTTTCATGAAAATTTCTTTTTTGGATGAGGTTTTACTCTTCTTTAATATACTTGAAGTAATATTTCGGTTCTACTAATAAGAAACCGAAAAGTTGAGAGAATGTCAAGATAATGTACTTTCGGTGACGATAGATGGCATTTGGCCAGAGAATGGGACAAGATCATTAATCCGGTCCACACGAAGGATATTAGAAAAAATTTCTACGAGAAAGTCTGTGCCATTCTGAACAACTTTTAGTTTATACTAAAATATATTCGTTCATTTGTAACAAACTCTACATTTTGTTTAATTAATTTATTCTCACCCTTGATTACATTGGAACATGAAATTTTATCTTTAAGTTTTGAATGATTAATAATTGTGATGCTGATGTTTAAAAAAATTAATATTCCAATTTTATTTAATCTTAGTCTTCATATTTTAAAATAAAGTATATGTAGTTGCGTTTCAATAAATCCCAATTATAATCATTTTTTTAGTTTGCTCTCATCCGCCGAGGACGTAGCTTGGCTCCGAACCGCTTGCGCCGTAATCAGAGCCCGAGTCAGAATTTTGTCAGTGCCGGTGTGATCGATAATTTCTTTTGCATAGGCGTAGCTCACGACCGGTTTGTCGCATTGCGACAAAACTACAATACGAACAACTGTAGTTCAACATTGGTGCAATGTCACATGGACAAGGCTATAAAGTGCATTTTTCTCCAGTTGTGGCAATACAGTGCTGAAACCAATAAGTGCCAAAGTGAATAGCAGCTTAACAGTACTGTGGTGTCCAAAATATTTTCAGAAGATGTCCCACTAGAGGAACATATCAGCAGATCCATCGAACTACTGAACAATGAAGGAACTTTTTTTTTTAGTTTATTTCTATCTGTTCAACAATACATGTTTTTCAGAGGAGTTAATTTTTACCAGATCCTTAACATTTGGTTATAACCTAACTGCGGGTTCCCGTCGGATAACTAAGAAATTCAGTTTTAATAGAGATTTTTAGGACAGATAATAGAAAATTATATTTGGGGAATTTGAAATATGTAGTTATAATTTTGATCTGTTCACCCAATATTCATTTATGGGGGATGAAACCAGTCTCTTGGAAATTTTGATTTTATTCGAAGAGCTAGCTCTCCGGTTTGACCTAGATTGAAATCTTTGGCACTTATTGCAGTTGGAAGTAGATCGAAAAAATTTTGGGCTTGTTTTGTTATGAAGTCTGTTATGTTCGGGATTTGCAATTCGTCATGAATTTGCGTGTTTGAAATGAACCATGGTGCTTTTACTATTTTTCGTAGGATTTTGTTTTGTGTACTTTGTGAGTTATTCAGGTTAGTTTTGACGGTATTTCTCCAAATTGGACAAACATAAGTAAGCGTTGGTCGTATAATCGATGTATAAATTAATTTTCCAGTATTTAAATGCAGATTAGATTTTTTATTGATTATTGGATAGAGTTGTACCATTTTTGCTTTAGTTTTGTTGATTGTAGATTGCAAATGTTTATTCCATTTGAGTTTGGTATAAAGGAGAACACCTAGATATTTAATAGGTTGAGAATTATCCACCCACTTAATAGGAATATTATTTATTTTTAGTTGTGTGTGAGGGTTTATTTGTCGTAGTGAAAAAATTTTTACTTGTGTTTTACTCTGGTTGATTTTGATATTCCACTGATCTGCCCAGTCTGTGAATAGATTAAGATCATCCTGAAGGTAATTGATGGCTGTTTGTAAGACATTATGTTTGGCAAAAAGTGCGGTATCGTCTGCATAAAGGGCTATTTGAGAATTAATTAGAAATGGTATATCTGAAATGAAGATGTTAAATAGGGTTGGCGATAGTGGCGATCCCTGCGGTATTCCTGCTGAAATTTTGTGAAGGTTTGAGTTGGCAAGGTTTACTTTAACCCTGAATTCTCTGTCGTTGAGGAAACTTTTGATTATGTTGAAAAGGTAGTCCGGGGTGTCTTTTTGTTTTAATTTGTATAATAAGCCATGATGCCATACTCTGTCGAAAGCTTTTGAGATGTCTATGAAGATAGCTGCAGTGTATTGATTTTTATGGAAACTATTAGCTATGAATTCAGTAATTCTTAGAAGTTGATGGGTGGTGGAATAATTTTGTCGAAAACCGAATTGTGATGGAGGGATTATATTATTTTCTGCTACAAATTCTTGAAGTCTTTTTAGAATTAGTTTTTCAAACAGTTTTGAGAGAGCTGGGAGCAGACTTATTGGTCTGTAGTTTTCTGGATTCTTAGGATTTTTGTTTGGTTTGCAAAAGGGTAAGATTGTGGCGATTTTCCAAGCTTTAGGGAAGTAGCCTATTCTTAATGCCGCGTTGTAAATCGCAGTTATTCCAGCAATAACATTCATACTCAATTCCTTGAGAGCTTTGTTTGAGATATTATCGTATCCTGAGGCTTTTTTGGTTTTGGTTTTTCTAATTTCGTGTTTTACTTCTGCAGGCGAAATATATTTTATTCTGGTTTGGGCAGAATGAGTCTGAAGATTAATAATTTTTCTATTTCCTCTTTGAAATTCTGGTTAACAACTGGGTTATAAGTAAATGAGTTTTCGAAATGTTTTGCTATTAAGTTGGATTTTTCGTTGTCTGTGTTTGCTGTTGTCAACCCATATGTGAGTTGTGGAATACTTGTTTTTTGGTTTTTAAGTCTTTTGATTGTGGTCCATAAGTGCCGAGATGAAGGGTGAATTTGTTTTATGAAGTCCCTGAAATTATCATATCTTAATTGATCTAGTCGCGCTTTGATAATTCTGGATAGTTTATTAATTTTCCTTTTGATATCAGGTCTACGATTTGTTTGCCAGTATCTCCTTAAATTGTGTTTACTTTTTATTAAATTTTTAATATTTCTAGGTATTATTAATGAAGAATTGAAAGGTCGAGGTATAAATGTAGAAACTTTTTTGATGGTTGAATTAATGTGATTTGTTAAATTGTGTATTTCCAGGTCAATGTCATTTTTTGATTTAAGAGAAATTGGGTATTTGTAATTTATATTGATCAATTCTTTAAATTTATACCAATTAATCTTAGTAGGAAGCGGAGAATAATCAGCTATGTCATTAGGTTGAAAGGTGATTATTACCGGATTATGGTCTGAATCTAATTCCGGTATTACTGTTTGGAAAATTGGTAAATTAAAATGTTTTGTGATGATTATGTCCAGTATATCTGGAATTGAATTTGGATTGTATGGATAGTGTGTTGGCTCAGATGGAGCTGAAATTTTAAATTTTAATTGGTCTGCCAGATTGGCCAAGTTTCTTCCTTGATGGGTGGTGACATTACATCCCCAAATTTTATTTTTACTGTTTAGATCTCCTATGATCATAATTTGACAGTTATAATTAAATAAAGCTTCATATATTTGACGTGGAAATAATTTATTAGGCGGTTTATAAGCTGCTACTATTAATATATTTTGTTTGTTAACTTTTGTTCTGATAGCAATTGTCTCTAAATTTTGATTAGTAGGACTGTTAAGATATTCATGTTTTATTTCTTTATGTATTAAGATTAACACTCCTCCTGATGCAGTTGTAGATAATCTATCGTTTCTATATGTGCAGTAGCCAGGTACTGAAAATTTAATGTGCGGTTGTAAATGTGTTTCATTGATACAGGCTACTTTGATATTGTAATAAGTTAAAAAGTAACGAAGTTGGTTTTCCTGCCTCTTAATTCCATTTGCATTCCAGTTTAAAATGTTAAGTAGCTGGGATTTATGGTCTAGATCCATTATTAATAGAGTTTTGAATAAGTGTTTGAATTTGTGGGAGCATTATATTTAAGATTTGATTTACAGTGTTGGTAATAATTTGTGTTATATATTGTGGTAAGTTGTTTGTTGTATGAAGAGAATTTTGCAAGTTATGTATTGGATTATTAGGAAACCTACTATTACTCATTTGATTTTGAGGCGAGGTTGAGTTTGGGGAGTTATGCATTAAGTTTCTTGAAAACCAACTGTTAGGCATTGAATGTTGAGTTGAGGTTGAGTTTTGAGAATTATACTTTAAGTTTTTAGGGGCCCTAATGAAGGAACAAGTGACTCGTACATAACATTAATTAATTCGCAATTCACACACGAAAACCAAATGGAAAATCTACAGCAGCAATACCAACATCTCCTATGTCAAAATCATATGCTACAAGAACATCTTCAAAAATTAGAGCAACAAAACCAAATTCTGCAACAACAGTTTCAACAATTACTGTTCAACCCAAGAAACAGCACGGAGGCAGCAGCACATGCTCCACAAACACATATGAAACTTGCCCAGTCCTCCGGAAACCACAAGCCTGTAGAAGATAGAACAGCAGAAAACGTCAGTGAACATCATCAAACAAGTTCACAGCAACAAAAAAAAAAAGATCCACAAAAGTAAGTGATTATAGTGACGCAAAGCCCAGAATACTAAACAATAGTGCAATAAAAGACTATAATTTATTAAATATATATTCAATCTTAGAAACAGTAGAAGAATCAAATGAAAATGTAAATAATAAAGAACCACTATCAGAAAATATAAAAATACCTCCGCATTTGAAACGCAGCAAACGTAACACTTCTAACTAAAGATCTAACGCAATTCCATGTTAAAATCACACACATGCTGAGGAGTACAATCTCTGTACAGGCAGCACGACTAAACACACACATACGCATCTAACGCAATTAGTAGGGAATGGGTTTTCTCTTAATACCACAGGGGATTCGGTAAAAATATTACTGAAAAATGTTACCGACTACCGAAAAGTCAGAAAGTATTATGAAGAGAAAAATGTCCCTTGTTATACATACTGTGTACAATCGAACATATCAGTTGTAATAAAAAACGTACCCTTAATATTCACAGAGGAAGAGATTTATAATAAATTAGAAAGTCTAAATTATCCTATAAAAAGTCACTAGATTAACAAAGAACAATTACCCTTTAAAGTAGTTGCACTTGAATTAACTAACTCAATTGAAGGAAAGAAATATTTAAATTAGACAAACTACTGCACTGTGCTGTAAAAGTAGATTTAAGAAGGAAACCACAAGGCCCACCTCAATGTAAAAAATGCTTTATTTAAAGCCACACAAAAAATTTTTGCACAATGACCCCAAAATGTGGATATTGTGCGGAACAACATTGGACTGAAGACTGAATTTTTGCAGACAACAAATCCTCCACCCCCAATTTGTACTCTATGTAAAGAAAATCATATGGCGACTTCTAAACAATGCAAGTACTTTCCAAAAAGAAAGAGAATTCAACAGTTAAACCAACACAATAACTTTTACCAAACCTCATAATCACAAAACATATATGAAAATGAAACCCCATACACAAATATAGTCACAACAAACAAATATAAATCACAACCCACTACATAGACAATTGCATTTAACAAACAAATCATACCCACACCCACAAATGCACAAACAGTTACACAAAACATTCAAGTCAAACATTAGAGAAATTCTAATGCAGATGTTACCAATAATAATCAATCAACCAATATCAACAATAATTACACAAATACAAACAATGATATCAAACCAAATATTAAATATAATAAGATGGATAAGAAGACCAACTTAAAATCAATAACATTCTCAAACTGGAATGCTAATGAATTACTAAATAAAATAAACACACTCGTCCACTTCCTAAAAAAAAATCACGCAATAACTATTGCATGCATATCAGAGACACACCTTGTACCAGGACAAACATTTAAAATACGTGTTATAGAGAAGATAGAATATGCCAACATGCAGCAGGAGGAGTAGCTATTCTAATAAAAAAGAAACTGGACCACTCATTAATTTCTTTTATAAAATCGAATGATCTTGAACTGTTTGCAGTGGAAATAACATTAAAAATGCATTCTTAAATATCATAACAGCATATAAACCACGTTAAAATCAAATTAATATAAATGATTTATAACAAATATTACACAGTACAGAACCTACCATTCTAATGGGGGACCTAAATAGCAAACATATCAATTGGGGCTGCAAAGTGAATACTCCTAATGGAAGGAAATTACTGAAAGCATCAACAACTTTAAACTTTCAAATCTTAGCACTGACAAATCCAACTCACTACCCTAAAAACCGTAATGCTCAACCTGATATCCTTGATATTGCCATCATTAAAAATTTAACACATCCTCTATGCTCACTCCTTACCTCAATTAGACTCTGACCAATGTCCCGTAATACCAACTTCAGATATGAACTATATTAAAACAGAAATGCCCTGTGGTATAGACACAAAAACATAGACTGGATAAAATTCCAAACAAAGATAACTTTTCCCACAGACCGGTTCATGAAAAATGAAGTATAAATTGATTTTGCCGTAGACTGTCACTAAAATTATACAAAAAGCAGCAAAAGAAGCAAATACTAACCCTGATCATAAACCAAAATTGACACAGCAAATCATACCTATTTGCATTGAAAAATTAATTTAAAAAAACACAAAATACGACAATGGTAAAAATCGGGAAGCCCTGACTTAAAGAAAATCCTAAATAAATCAACATACTAAATAAAAATAGCATTAGACGAACACAGAACCCAACAATATAAAAATTACATTAAAAGGATAAATCCTAAAGACAGCAACTTATGGCAGGTTACAAAACAAATATTGAAAAAGACAAAAATCATACCAGAATTAAAGAAATTAGATAAAACGGCTGCAACAACAAAAGATGACTGCAACAACAAAAGAAAAAAATGTGAAGTATTGGCTCAACATTTTCAAGAAACTTTTGCTCTACATACAAATTCTAATAATAATACAACAAATCACATCAATAACTGTGAGCTAACAACAGTTCTACATCCAGTAAAATATATATCACCAAATGAAACATATCAAATAATAAAAACATACATAGGAAAACATCAGCTGGAATAGACCAAATACTAACCATACTTTGACAAAAACTAAATAGAAAAGCAATTAGCTAGTTAACTGCAATATTCAACTCAATGTTTAGAATAGGGTACTATTCCACAAAATGGAAACACTCTATAGTAATCCCAATACCAAAACCAGGTAAAAGCCCAGCATTCATAGAAAACTATAGCCTTCAAAACATAATGTACACTAGTCCTTTATAAAGCAATAGTTTTTCCCATCATAATGTATGCATGCCCAATATCGTACACCTCGGGTACCAATGTAAGGAAAATACAAACCTTCCAAAATAAAATTCTACGTATGTAAATGCCTACTACGTAAATGCCCCCTGGTTTATTAGAAACACTCAACTACATTCAGAATTAAGAATAGAAACTATCCATCGAGTAATGCTCAAACGTTCACATTCCTTCTTCACAAATATTCATAATATATCAGCAAGTGACCATTACAAACTTGGGTCATCAGCATCAACATCCCGAATCAAAAACAGATTTCTGTATAACAAATATTTAATCCAATTTGCTCCCCAAAAATCCTTCAAAATTAGAATAAACAATGTAAGGAAAAAACTTCAACTTTACTTGAAAACAACATACAATAATGAGGAACTTGTTGGGCTTCCCTTATTTCTATTTCTCTAAAGAATGAATGTATTTTATGAATGCTACCTTTTGTTCCAGTGTTGAGTGAAACGAATTTCGCTGTTAGTTATTTATTTTTGTAAGTATGTGTTTTGATTTAAATGTAAACAATCTCTGTAAAGCAATTATGCTGTTCTATGGAAATAATCATAAAAAGGAAAAAAATCAATTTTTTCTTATATTTCCTCTCAAAATTAAACTTTCGTTTTGCTAGTTTGAATTAGCTTATTTCACTTTGAAAAGCATATTTTCAACCTCGAACCTATGCCAACCTCCAAATATTACCCAATCTGTTGAGTAAGAATTTTTTATTTTTTGTATTACAAAAAAATTAAAATGTGATGTGAACTTTATGAATAATTTTTAAAACTTTATTAACACACCTTATTCAGTAATAAATCTATTCATTGGAATAGAAAGTAGTACGCATTTTGATCTTGTAACACGACTCTGTTATTCTGAGAATGCATACACATTTTGACTTACATCCTTTGTTGTAAGGTTTATGTTCTCTTATCTTTCAAAACCAAATTTTGGGCGAATATATACATTTTATGAGAGTTATAACACTTCATATCCACTGCCATGAGATGTTATCGAAAGACAAACAGCGCGTGTATTATTACGGCCTCTTCTTCGCATCTTATAGCTTCACACGGCACACGTCACGCAACGCATGCACAAGATGTGGATTTATAGGAACATTTCGTAATGAACACGCGATGTATATGGGCCGAAAATTTCCGTCATTTGTATGCAGCACGTTACAAAATGAGATTGATCAGAAGTGTTTAAGTTTTGTATGGAAAGAGATACTTTACTTGAGGCTACATTTACGTTAACTATATTCAATAGAATGTTGTTTCATTACTTGTAGGTACAAGGTAATATCAGTAAAATGTATACACCAAGTACAGTAATATCACTAAGCTTGTATACTAAAATTGTTCGTTTATATTAAAATAATAATTTATATATTCTGAATGAACTTATCTAGAAGCAAGACATCAAAATATTGTGAACTAAAAATAATTTTCAAGAAGTTAATGTTTTCTCTCTTCGAAGATGAAGTAGTATAAACTTTTAAATTAAATCATGTTAAATAGTAAAAAATTAAATTATATTTAATAAGAATTTGATATTGAAACTTTATTCGACACAAATTACATAATATATTTGCAATATGATACGCATATGGAATGTAGAGATGCAAATGCGAAACTTAATATTTATTGTGAATTCAACTTCTAAGCCATAATCCTCTTTAGGATTTTCTTTCTTAAAAAATACATAGAAAACTAAAAATCAAAGCTTCAAACAAAAATTTCAAAAACTGGTCTCATTAGTGAGGACACATTGTTTTCTTTGAAATATACCTTGAACCGCAAGTAAACGAAAGAGTTTTAGTTTCAGATTGTAAAAGATTGTATACCTTTGAGGACCTTCTATCACTTCTCTGTGGGATAAGCAGGATAACTGACAGATATTAGAGTGTTCGGACGTTTTTCATTTATCGCAAAAATATAAAATATTATAATTTCTTGGATCGGATGACATTTATAGAAAAGGAATTACTGAATATTTAACTCATGAAAATACTCCCAAAAATTCTTGTAGAAACTGAACAAACCTTCGTCACGCACTTTCATAATGGTTTAATCAAAAGACGATAGTTAAAAAATTAATTTCATTATTTTCAAATAAAAATGTGAGAAACATTTTAGAATCCTGTAAAATTCTAAACCGAAGTCGGAAGGGAAGGTTTCATCCATAAAAAAAATTACGTATATTAGTGGACCTCGGCAGACGTTTGTCCGCCCTTCATCTCCCTCTGTCTCCATCACTCTCCCTTTCTCTCCCCGTCTCCCTCTACCCCGTCTGTCTCTCCCTGTCTCTCCCCCATCTTTCTCTCCAAGTCTCTCTCCTCGTCTCCTCATCTCTCTCTCCTTATCTATCTCTGCCTCTCTCCCTTCCTCCCTCTCTCCGTTTCTCTTTCTCCGTCTATCTCCGTCTCTCTCCGTCTCTCCCCATCTTCCTCTACAACTCTCTCTCCGTTTCTTGTAATCTCTCTCTCTCTCCATTTCTCTCCATCTCTCTCCGTGTCTCTCCATCTCTCTCTCCGTCTCTCTCAGTCTCTCTCTCCATCTCTCTCCCCGTCTCTCATCATCTCTCTCCCTCCCTATCTATCTTTTACCGTGTTTCTCCCTCCGTTTCTATTTCCCTCTCTCTCCGTCTCTCTCTCCCTCTCTCTTCATCTCTCTTCGTGTCTCTCTGTCCGTTTCTCTCTTCGCGTCTCTCTCTCCATGTCTCTCTCCGTTTCTCTCTCTGTCTCTCTTTCCGTGTCCCTGTCTCTCCGTTTCTCTCTCCGCCTCTCTCTCTCTCTCTCTGTCTGTCTCTCCGTCTCTCCGAATCTTTGTCTTCATACTTCCCTCTCCGTCTCGTTCTCTCCGTCACTCACTCTTTCGCTCTGTCTTTCTCATTCACATTTAGTTGCAGATTTTTCTGACTGTGATGTGGGGCAATATTGTGAAGAACCGGACCAGCAAAAATTTTATAAAAACTTTGAAAATTTAATAACTACCAAAATTTAATAAAAAATATAGAATTTAATAGAATTTAATGAATAGGCCGTAGGTCTCGAAATTTTAGTTTTTAATACCCTAGAAAACCTCTTTTAGGAGTTATTTAACGATTTATTTATTTATTTATTTATTTATTTATTTATTTATTTATTTATTTATTTATTTATTTATTTATTTATTTATTTATTTATTTATTTATTTATTTATTTATTCAAAAACCAAGTGCGGGTTGCATTTGCCAATAAAACAAACAATCAATGGGTGTTATCTAGACTTCTACTACTTTTTTCTTAATTTCTTATTAAGATATCTTAATAAATAATTATTTATTAAGATATTTTTCTTAATATCAAACTAGTAGTGCTACAGAATGGCACAAACTTTCTCGTAATAGTTAATTTCATATTCTGTTTCGTCTGGTTGTCGGTTTTGTCCCCATAACTCCCGGCTGATTCCTATCGGCATCAAAAATAATTTGTCGCAATCTATTAATTTTTCGGTTTCCTAGTTGCAGAATATAACTTGTACTACAACAGAACCTTTCTTTGCGCTTAATTTATGCAATCGAAAATAAGAGAGTTCAACGAAAATGGACCGTTTTTAAGTGTCCTTTGCTCTATCCGAGAAAAAATGAAAAGAAAATTTTGGAGCGGGTTTTGACAACAAAAATTTAAATTCACCTTTACTTCAAGTATTACTTCAAGTACTTTGAAGCAGGGAAAACAATACGTAAAAACTATAGTCTAACTACAAACGATGCACAAATGACGAACGCAAAATATAGATGTGAAATTTCCATTAATCTACTCAACTACTTACTTACATACGTACTAGCGGTTACATTTATATAATACACAGAAGTAATGGGTAAAATTTTTGGAACCACTAACAGCATACGATTTCAGTAATAAAATGATTCCAACGGATACACATGAAAAAATCACTACGTATGTAATACACTACAATGACACTTAAATCAGAAAACGAATATGTATTATAACTGGCACACACACATATACGTAATATATTTTTCAAGTTTTCACTGATAATAGTTCTCTTTGTTCAGACTGTATTAACACAAATACATTGCTTAATAACAACACTCTTGTCATGGTAGCCGTTTCATCACTAAATCAATGGCTAATTCTGTAGGCGATCGAATGCAAAAAAATCACATTCGCGGTAATATTTACAATACACCGAGAAAATTATATAAAACAAAATATTTAGAAACATTTTCAATTCACACGATTGTTTACTTTTCGTTTTTCTGAAATTTATATTTTTTATTCTATTTATGATTTTCAAACATCTATATTTTTCAGCATTATTTAGATTTTGGGGCCCCAAATATCTTGGCCAAAATCAAGATTTTCTAATATCGGAGAGAATTGAACTTTTTCCATTGTAGAGACGTTGGGAGACAATTTTTCTGTAGTTTTTGAGAAAATTTGGTTCAAACATTTCAGATAATTCGCCAATTCAGTTCAATTATACTCAACGATTATGGAGTACTTACGGACATTTCTAAAAACCATGATTAGAGATAATTTGAAACTAATGTGTTAAAAACGCATTGAACAATAAAATACATCAATAATGTAAATTTTAACGACGGGAGAGCCAAGTAAACAAATTACATTTCTTTCATTTTTGAAAAAACAAAAGAATAGAGTAACATGGCGTTTATGTCATCGTATAAGATACATTTAGTACTACCCCTACCACAAATTAAATGAAAAAATTTGGAGCAATTTGTGAGAAAATCTTGTTTTTATTTTAAAAAAAATGAAATTATTGCGCGCAATATTGCACGAAATTTACTAAAAATTTTAAAAAGTCTACATGACGTTAATAAAAGAACTACTTATGGAGAATAAATTTCATTAAAAGGAAAAATCTTTATCTTCAATTTTGAATTTGTGGAAAGACGCCGAAAAAAATTCACACTTTTGCAATTTTTGAAAATTTAGAGTTTACCGTGAAAATCAGACCTATGCCACCTTTATAAGAATATATTACTCTATTCTTTCAAGAAATTTAAAGAAAAATTTTGGATCCGTTTTTGAGAAAATTTGGGAAATAACCGGGGGGTTTATATAAAGTACCCCCAAATTTTCAAGAATGTTTTTTCAAAATCTCAAACCTCAATTAGAGCCACATGGACAAGGGTTTCTTCAATTTGGAAAATATCGTTCGTGTGGTTTAGGCGCTGGATATGTTCACAAACGAACGAACGGTCGTTTTGCTTTCAATTGGTTTTTCGACATCAAGGACCCACAAAACAGGGATTCTGGCTACACCACGAGTTAGAGGATTTTTTCTTAATTCAGCAACTGGATTTATCTGCTTTTCCGTTGTTAGAGCGCCGTTATGAATTTTTTTGTGCCGAACGAATCACCGTTTCTTCGCGCAGCATTACATAACTTTCTCTATACTACTCCGTATATACGAATGTATACGAGAAAGTAAGTAGACGTGCTACAGATGGCACAGAATTTCTTGTAGTTAAGTGTTATAATTTTCTTGGTGTGGACTGGTACTGTACAAACTTGTCCCTCCTTGCCTTCTTACATCTATTGCGGCTCAAAGAATTTTGTTTTTGAATTTTTTGCAGTTTTTCGGTTTCCAAATAGTAGAACGTAAGTTATATTTTATTTAAATTTAAGAAGGCCATAACGTCGTCGTAAATGACAATTTTCATTGAAAATTTTGTAGCCGTTTTTAAGAAAATGGCCATTAATCATTAGTGTAAATGCGAAATTTGAATCTCATTTCCACAGGAATTTATGAAGTTTCCTGCTCTCCGAAATGTTATGACAATTGTAATGAAATGCTAACGTACTGATTTTATGGTTTTTGACTGTTTTGGGAATTAAACCTTCACAAAATTAAGATATCTTTACACCATTTTTCTTATGAATTTGATTGAATTACTGACGAAATTTTCAACAATATGATTATAAGTTTCTTCTCAATACTTTCTAATCACACACAGAATTTCGACACCCGAGACCCACTCAGACAACTCCACCGTCTCATCAGTCAACAATTTGTATGGCCAACGACTATCTCTCATACAAAACATAACCTCTACTTACGATTTGGCGAATGGGGCAGCTCAATCACGACAATATCACGCAAAAACGTACCTCGATTAAGGTGAATATTTAATTCAGGTTGTATAATTATATCAAGTTGTGGAGTGTATACGTTTTTTGTCAATAAAGAATATAATCGAGAACAGGAAATGCTGCACATACGACTGCGGTTGTCTATAGCGAGTGTTCCCCTCGTTTCCGACAGAAGGCGCGGTTGATAATAAACATCATCTGATGGTTAAAAAAACTGTTTTCTTGCCGTCGCGGGTATGTTACTGACTTGAAAAATAAAGATTTTTGAAGTAGATTGTATATCGTGTGCAAATTTGAGCTCAGAACTTTCTGAGTTTTTGAAGCATACACAAACCAACGTGTATATATATATATATATATATATATATATATATATATATATATATATATATATATATATATATATAGAGAGAGAGAGAGAGAGAGAGAGAGAATAAAAATTATTTGATAGCTCGATAAAATATTTAGAGGTTTGCTTTACATGGCAGCTTAAATATTAACAATGGAACTTCCGGGAGAGATGGTTCAGGGCCTTAACTGGCGTCGCTGCAGTCTCTCTGATCGGGAGGTCCTAGGTTCGTGTCCCGACAATGGTGGGATTTTCGACACTAACTTGTCAGCTAGGTCGAATTCAGTCGCTGTCTGGAGGAGAATTATAGCGACCGGAAGCACTGATCGGTACTTTTCCCTGGGTTCTCAGATCAACACCAGAAGAATATCGGGACAGTACCCTAACAAACGGGCCATGGACCGCGCGCGATCTTTCCTTCCTCTTCCTTGTCCTATCCTCTCTCCTTACACACACACTAATATGCACCACACTACCACAAATGTCGGATGAACGTTCGGGAACTTAGAGCTTGTCCCGTCTGGGGCGGTGCCCCACTGGTGGGAGATACCTGGTTGATGGAAACCCCTCTAACCGACCAGCGGGGGAAAATGACCACCATCTCCCGAGGGAAAACATACACTACACGTACGGGACTATTGACCTCGGTGGTTGACGCGCTCGGAATCACTAACAACCAACCAACCAACCAACAACTGAACTGTATTTGACGCAAGTATTCCATGGACATGGAGTACATCGTCTGGAAAAGCCTTGTGAGGAGTTTTGCCAGAGCCATTACTCGAAGTAGACGATCGTGTCTCCAGCCCCAATCAGAAGCTCTCCGCAGCAGAGGGCCGAGCTCGAGTGCTCCTCCCTGTCGTGAAAGCATCAGCCCCCGCAGCATCGGCAACTAATCGCTCCTGAATCCGACAGCCGGAATTCGTTCATTTCCTCATTGCTCTTGTTCTTTTGCACATTGCACGATCTAAAACATCCAATCCTGCTCATGGAGGCTGAAAGCGCCCTTACACTGTTTTCCATCTCGTCTTGTACCGCGGCCACGTTTTTAAAATTATTCTCCCACACTTTTTATACTTCAGTTTATCAATTTAGCCTTTCAGAATTCGTTTAGTTCATATTGAGGTCACTGTTTAGCTCTTCTAGCCTCACGTTATGATTTATTTCATGCCATTAAGATTGTGATGCTTTTCCCTTATTACGTCTTTCACTGATTCGTTTTCATGATCCGCTTAGGTTCGGTCACCTGTATTTGGCTCTCCCCGTTCTCCATATTTCTTGCAATATACACTTTCACGTGGTCTACGAGTAGTTTAGTCATATCTTTCTTTAATGCATGTCTATATTTCGTTCTTCTTTATTATCAACGTTTATAAATATATTTTTCAATCCGACTCTTGCACTATTTATTCATCTCCGTTCATACTTTGTATTCTCACTTGTTTGCTAAATATTTCATGCAATCTTTCTCTCTTCACATCATCACCCCTTCCCTCGTCCTCTTGCATCATTTCACATTTGCCATCCCTCAATACCTCTACCGTATTCCACCCTGCTGGGTACGCCTTCGCCTCGCGGGTGCGCTGTCAATACCAACGACGTCATCTCCCTTCTCCTGCACCACCTCGGCGCCGTCGCCACGTTTCATTAGATTTTATGTCGGCTGCGGATACGTCGCGCCCGATCGCCCTCTCCCCTGCGAACGCTACAGCCTTTCCCACCCCGACCGCGGCCTCACTCGCTGCCGCCGTCATCCTCTGCCCTCCAGCCTGCACCCATCCTCCACTCACCGCCTTCCACCTCCCTCCCACCACCCACCATCCACTACCCACCACCCACTACCCTCCACCATCTCCCTCTACGCCCTATGCCCTCCATCATCACCGCTTCACCATCTTCTTCACCTTCCACTATTCTCCCTCTATCCTCAATCGTCAACCCCTCCATTTTCCATCTTCAACCTCTCCACCATTGACCCTTAAAGCTCCACGCTCCAACCTCCATCCTACGCCCATCATCCTCCACCCTCCATCCTCCAAACTCCACTCTACTCATTTCACATCCTCCAGCTTTAACCCCCTGCAACCTCCACCTCCTCCATCTTCTGACCTCAATCCTTCACCTTTCACCCCCTCCATTTTCCACCTCATCCCTTTCTCCCCTCCACCATTCACGCTTCACACTCCATCCTCCATCCCATACCCTCCACCTCCGCCTCCTCTGCTTCCACTTCCACCTCCCCCGCCACTACAGCTCAACCTTGGCCTCGCTGCCGCCTCGCACAGCTCTCTCCCAGAGGTCCTTCGCCCGGCGGCGCAACAAGGTGCTCTGGGCCGAGCGCTGCTCCTCCGATTTTCAGGGGAATCGAACTTTATGGGTCTCGCCGCGGAAGGCGCTCCGGCCCGGCTCGCCTCGGCCCGATAGCGTGCCCGGCCCTCATTCCCGGCGCCACGGCCGTCTAGTTGGCCCTCGTCACTCGTTCGGGGATTTTCTTCTCTGCCGTCGCGCCGCCCCCTGCCTTGGGCGGCGGTCTCTTCCAACCTGCCTCCTTCCCTTCTTTTCTCGTTTTTCGCCACTTTTTCCACATTTTTTCTTTCCTTCCTCTTTTTCCATTTCTTCCTGGTTTTCCTGCTCATCTACATCCACCTCTTCCCCTTGTCTTCTCGTCTCCTGCCTACTTTCTCCCTGGTCCTATTCTTTCTCTTCCTTCCCTTTTTCTTTCTACTTTTTATCTTCCTTCCCTTTGTCCTCTTCCACCTTCTCTTCCTCCTCCTTCTACTCTTTCTTGATTTTTCTTCTTTCTATTTATATTCTTCTAGCCGTATTTGTAATTAATGTTAACGTTCAAATGTCAACAATTCTTAGAACTAGACTTTTCTGATATTATTTTATAATGGGCTTGGGTCAGTTACAAAATAAGCCACACAAGACATAGCAAGTCTCCATTTATTCTTAAATCATAAAATCTTGATTTCGGTCGAAGGCCGTTTTCTCTTATTACTGTACCAATCCATTCAAAAATATGGACAATACACACAGAGCGTCACACTTTCCACTAAATCGAGATATTAACATTGAAAAATAGCGAGAGCCTTGCTGTGGCATGAGTGGCTTATTTTGTTACTGCCACAAGCACATCAATTCTTGATTTGGGGGATCATTTGAAGTGATTTGTCTACAGTGCCACAAGCACTAGTAAAAATGCATGCATTAATCAAAGACGTAAACTATACCTTTATCGCATACTGTTGGTATTTGCAGGCAGCCGTGTGAACTATGTATGCCTCGTTCTTTTGCTTAGATTTCAACCCTCCTCTTCCTGCACCAGCTACAGTGTGTTCTCTTCCGCATGACCCTACATATTTGATTTGTCAGAAGTGAAAGTTCCCGCTTTCATTCCTGACTCCAGCTAAACCCAACTGCACTCTTCATTCTCTTGCTTGACACGCCTTTTCTATTCTCTATCCGTAGGCCACTGATCTTATCACCAACCTTATTTATTGGAACAGTTTGCGTACCTTTGCGTACTGCGCAATTTAGACTTAATTTGCAGAATTTACCCATTCAACTGGATAATTTAGTTAAACTACTCAGTCTCTATTGAATGTTTAATGTGAAAGCGATATTAGATAATAATTTCGTTACTGATAGGTATAAAATTATTGAATGTAGATAGGTAGCAATGTTGGTAGGAAACGAAGGGAGATATAGATACTCGTGATTGTTGTAACACCTTCGAGGTGATTATTACTAGATATCTAGCAAGATATTATTGTACTTCAAGGAACGAGATAAATCATTTTTTAAATGTCATTAAGGAAATAATAGGAGTTCTTTTAAGTAAAGTAAATGGTTGTACACGTGTACAGGCAACTGATATGACGGTTTTATCAGCCTGTACCACCTAATGTTTTCCACCTATATCGCCTACTGTCGTCCTTTCTTTCTCAAGATATTTCATCTTACTTTTTGATAATTTTATTTCATTTCTGCATGATTTAATCACAAAATAATATAATATTCTTTGTTTCAGTTGAGTTTTTCTTGATCACCTGAATCACCTTGATCACCTAAATTCCTTTTTACAACAACGCAAATTTCGCTGTGCTCCTTTCCCCATCTAGAAACGAAAGAAGGTATCGTTTGAGCGATGAAACAGGCGATTATAATTTAGCTCTAGACTACTTTTAGGTCTTAGGATCTTTTGCATCCAGTAAATCTGCAATATGGGATAGTCGGCTTTGAGGAGTACGAGGAATTTATCCGCCTTTAAAAATCCACGGCTTCGATTGAATTTGAACCGAACTTAGGTATAACAGTCCGATATTATAATCGTTACGTATCCGGTTTATCTGACGTTTCGATGTCTTTAAGCTAGATTTTAAGAGCCTTGGGCGCATCATTTTCTAGTAATGCATGGTTGTACTGTTGAAGTATAACATGTGCTGCGGGTTGCATCTGCGTATGTTGTCATCTTTTGTTGCATCTTAAATGTGTTTGATGCTTGCCGAAGAGTTAATTTCATGCTCAGCAGTAAAAACGTGTCTTTGTGTCGACGTACGTGTCTTTGTGTCGATGGTATTAATTGCTTAAATATGTAGCTTCCCTTCGCGTATCAAATGAGTAAACAGAGGGGAATATGCAGTTCCCATTCAGAGAATACTAGATAATTTATAATTAATTCAAAACGTTTGTGGTAACAGACTGATGTCACTCTATTCATCATTTTGATCATTACGTTGTAGTGTGAAATTTATGTTCTTGGTCGTGCATATAACAATTATTAACTGGTTATCAGAGATTTTTGACAAGAAACCTGATTTTACTATTGCATATTTGAAGGTTCATTTTCTTAACTTTCTCTTCTGCTTTTACAAGTATTGTATACCAAGCTATCTTCATTCTCGAGAAAACTCTGTACCTCACAACTAACTCCCTCTGGCTTCACAATTACGTTACTCTAACAATGTTTGTTCCCTTGTCATATTGTCATCTCGTGAACCTCATCAAAATCTCAATGTACGCCGCTATAAATTTCCCTCGGCTCTAATTAAACCTATTACACCTGTCAATTGTGCTACAGAGACCGCTGTGAATAATGTCCATCACATTCCTCTGCAAATTTTGCTTTACCATTGCAAATTTATCCTGGTATAATCGAAATGTTCGACCTCCTTTCACGAGATTACCTCATACATTTAACCACGTGTTCGTTGCTGCGTCACTTGAGTGGTTTTCTATTAGACAAATAGAAAAAATCAAAACGTCATAAAAGCAGGGCTGAGGTCAGTTAATATGACAGTGTAAATCACACATTAAGTTAACAATTAATGCACTTCAGCCCTAAGGAAGATCACATAAAATAGCCAAAATGGGTGTTTACAGCCTTCAATGTGGCTTCACTCTGACAATCAAGATCGTTTATTTTAACATGTTACAATCACTTTTCACCCCATTGCTACAAGTTTTTTCTGCAAATAGTTTCTTAAAATTTTAATTCATTTTGAAAGTAAATAATGTTTAGTGTGGAGTAACCAGGTGTGCTCTTTTACCGGTTAGATAGTTTTTCTTTATTTTCCTTCACATCAGTCATTCATAAAATATCAGTATTATATAAATTGGTTTCATTATTAACGAGAGCAGTTATTTCTCAATTTGTTTAAACAATTTATATGTTAATAGTATTTGTACTGTAGTCCTATTTATTATTGTATAAAATGTTTTTAAAAAAGTGCACATATGCGAGTGTAGGAAGCGCCAAGAAAAGCAGTGGAAAAACTATGGGTTAAGAACGCCGCTGAACTATGTCAAAAGATGCGTCTGCTTTCTGCACATTTGGTATATCAACATGCAGATGAGCCATGCGGGTACCCCTTATTTCAAGCTGAGAGATAAGGTCATAATCATTGCAATATGAGTGGCCAAAGCGCGTCACGTTTTGGAGATTCGGTATTTTCAGGTATTGGAAAATAAATTCTGATATCAGCCTTAAAATTTCTCTTTAATAATAAGAATAATTTAATAATTCAATATTGAATTAAAATGCTAATTAAACGTAACTGAAATCTTTATTTCGAGTACCCTAATTTAAGTCTTCTCGTTAAATCTGAAATTTATGGTGACTCCTGGTGCAATCGTTATGGTCTTTCGTTCTTTTCTATGAGTAGTAGTGGCTGCCCCTGCGACAAAAAAGCATGATGTTATGCCGAATACGCAGAGGACATTTCGACATAGCATAGCGCAGAAGGCAATTTTCTTTCACCAGGGATTCACTGACAAAAATGCTTCCATTGCCCCTCTGTACATGTCCTTGCTCTGTACGTGAGTTTGTGCACTACTTTCTCCAACATTCTGTATATTTGGTTTGATACTGATGAGTGTTTAATTCTGGGCAAGGGATTTTTCTCTTCAGTAATTAAGAATTCTAGACGAGAATTTATTAGTGTGTTTGTAGGTGTGACATACATCCGCATACTTTGTTGTTCACAGAATTTTCTTTCTTTGAATATTTAATTCATTGTTAAAAAAATTACATTTCTTAAAAGTTTCTGATTTAAAAAGATGAACATATGCATGATTTCTAGAATAAAAGCTTTTTTGCTAAATAAAATCTACAATTATTGCATAATTTTATTCTCTTTAAAATAATTTTGTAAATATTTAGTGATCTGCTTGAATTGCATGGGAGTTCAGTAAGCTGTTCCATTGCTCAATTCTTTTTCAATTGAGAATTTCCGAAATGTCACTGTCGTTAACGCGATCGTGTCTCAGTTCCTCTGGACGCGTGCGATCGGCTTAGCCTTCCTCGGACGCCCACCGCCGCGCAGAGTCCTTCCTTTTCCATATATTCATGTGCGAGGTTGGCGTGAGATGATTTTCCCCAGAATAGAAATTTCCTGCAGCTATTTCCATCTCTTATTTGCTTTTCGGTTAAAGACTCAGACGTTCCGACCGAGAAACTGTTGGGCATGGGTAAGAGCTCTCAGTCAAATGAAGCGAGACGCGATATTTTACTAGGCTATAAAATTCATCAGTTCGTTCCTTGCTAGAAAAATATATTCCAGCTAGGTGCATGCCCACCTACTTTCTGGAAAATGTGAAATAAAAGACAATCTCTAAATGCTTTTAGAAATATAGGGATAAAATTCATTTTGAATCCTTTCTCACAAGTTAAAAATAATTCTCAATGTGGTCATGGTGAATATACTTTTAAAAACATAATGTATAATAAAACATCTGTAATATGGACAGGTACTAACCATTACAATTATTAACCAAACAACCATTAAGGGAACTTCCAAAAAAAGTGTATTTAGAATCTCGCAAGAATTCAAATGTGAAAGATCAGAGACACAAACACCTCTTCCTACATAATTATTTGTAGTTTTATCAAATCTTTATAAATAATACAATATATTTTTGAAAAGCATTCGGTATTCAATTTCTAATTGGTTAGAGAACATGTTTTCATTGTTACTTAATTTCAGAAATATCCAGCTTCATAATTCAACACTTGTTATGCTTGATTGTGATGGTTTGGTCTTTTTTGGCCTAAGCACAACATATGTTCAGCCGCAGAGTGTCATCATTGGGACACTACAGGGGCAACGCCATCGGGTACAAACCAAATTGCTTAAATCTCAACTTCTCAAATGAATTCGCCAGCTAGCTCCTTCTTAAGAAGAAAGGAACCTAGTAGGCCCAAATTCTTTCTTACTCCGAGGTAGCCCCATTCAGAACTTAAGTCTCATTCACCGGATAGTAAATGATAAATGTTTGCCGTACGCTAAGACTCGATGCACGCGGACACAAACACTGTGCCCCACACACATCACAATACCTTCCCTTAAATGAGCGCGAACACATGTCCTTCAGTGTACTAGTCGCAGACTTAAGACCAAGTTTGCTGCTTAAAGCGACAGGTAAAATTTTAGTATTAAATTATTTTTCAATATAAATTTTCTCTTATGAGAGCTATTTATATAATAATATATTGTTGTTCAAGCATTTATTCAGTAGATTAGTTTTCTACTTATATTTTTTACATAAACAATTATAGTTTTATTTATTGAATAGCAACAATTTATACTACGAATATTATTTGAGAAGAAGCAATCTGCAGTGATCTATGGTTATTAGTAATTTCATAAACAATTCTGAAAATAAATCAACTTACATCACAAAATAAAGTTTGACTAATAAGTGAATGCTTTCTTTTATAAAAGAGGTAGTTAAATGTAATAAATTAAATATTGACATGCTTTTGTCAATCGCAGCTCCTTCCTTTATTTGCTTCTGAAGATAGGCAAAAACACGGCATCCGAACTCTATTGGGCACGGAAGACGTACTTGAATCTCGACCAGGCAATAGTTTGTGATCTTCGAATAGTAGGTGGTGGGATCCCGTGTTCTTTGAAAGTCCCTGCAGAGTAAGAACACAAAAGAGAACTTCGATCTTTGGGTCGTAATCCTATTCAGCTTATCGAACTCGTTTCTTCAAGGAAAAGAGAAAACAAACACTCTTGGGATCACCTTTCTCAGACGCGGTTTCTGCAAAATATCAAAACGTCCCTCTCAATGTTATAATTCTTGGAGTGTTCAGATCTTAACTAACGTTTTAATTGCGTGAATCAGATGTAACTCTCATGGGATAATTGCTCCTGAGTACAGAACTCCCAATCTTGATTACAGTTTTCATTCAGTTTCTCAACAATTCTGAGAGCGAATTCCATGCTGGCCAATTATTTATTTTTGAGGAGTAAATGTGGCTGTACTGAACAACTATAATGGTTTACCCAAACATCAGACTCATTGCTTAATGACGTAAATCCTTTTCTTTTCATTTCCAGATAAAAAGCACCCTATGGCAAACATTCTGTTAGAAAATGAAACGAAACAAAACACACCATACAAAAATTAAAAAATATAAGTTTTATTGATCCTATAACCAAATAAAAATTTGAAATAAAAATATTATACAAAAAAGAAAACAAGCCATTTGTAACTACACACATATTTAAACCTTTACATTAAAATTAAGCGAATCACAGCTAGTTTGGAACACATCGTTATCACAGCTAGCTTGGTACAAAACGTTTCTTATGCTGTGTAAAGAACCTACCACCTGGTAAATTCATTATTATTTAGTTAGAGACATCCTGACATTTATTATTAAATATATTAACCAAAATTGCATTTCGACGAATGCAAATTACGTGTAAAGAAAGCAATGCAGTTATCTCAAAATAAACTACAATTTCTGATAGTATGTTTTTTTAACAACAACGTCTGATTGAAATAGTGTTTATTTCCATATCTTACTTAGAAAGCAAGTCGGCCATAGATTAATTATAGAATATTATACTTATTTCCATTATTTGAGATTACTTTCGTAAGCAACGTAATTGCGCGGGAAATACAAAAACTCGGAAGGTTTGAGACAGGGTCGCTCTTGCAGACGTCTCAGAAACTTGGAGTATCTGAATAAATATTTTGTTTGCGAATTCTCTCATATAATGGCAGCTGTTAATTCTCCAACCGCCCTTGGCAACTATTTTATCGCCCTGTTGCCCCGAACAGATACTTCACAAAAAAGACAGGGGTTAGACATTAGTTTGTAATATACTGTTGGTACCTAAAGTAAAAAAAAAAAGCCCTAAATGTCTCTTCAAAATTTTCGTTTCATTTTGCGATGTAATTTATACTATTTTATTTTTGTATTATTATTATTATTATTATTATTATTATTACTATTATTATTATTATTATTATTATTATTATTATGAATGACTTCATTATTTTACTTTTATTTATTTCATTTTAATGATATATTTTTAATTCTTAATATTCACGTTGACTTAGTTGCATCTGGGATTTGGTGGCTTCTTCTAGTTATATTTTTTTAGTATTAATTGAAGACTTTCCCCTAAGTCAGTATTAATATTACAAGCAACTTTCTGCATTTTTATCTGTCTTGAATGTTTGATTAAATTAATACACGAATATTGCATTATTCCCAAACAACACTCACAAACATTTAAACAATAGAATACAAATATATAATTCCATATTTATCATTCACGGATAAATATTTACTGTGGCATGTACGAATTCTGAGAAGCTAGCATTTCTTTCACACTAATCAAGAGTTTCCTTAAGTCAGTGCACGAAAGCAGAAGTATCACGGTCGCTGCCTCCACGTGAGCAAATGCGTTCCTTGTCTAAAGGGGGAAATTATCCCTTCGAACAAACCTCCCCATTTCTGCTCCTAATCTGGGAAGAAGCGCCGAACCTTGCATACACTTCTCCATCCTTCCTATCATGTGTCACACCTCTATTCTCTTTCTTACCCTTTTCTTCGCTTCCTCCTTCCTCTCAAGCCGGGAAAGGTGGCTCAAGGTATCAACTGATGTATTTGCAGTGCCCCTGACCAGGAGGTCCTAGGTTCGAGACACGACGGTGCCACGATTTTTGACACTAGCTTCTCAAATAGGTCGAATTTAGTCGCTGTCTGGAGGAGAATTCTAGCGACAGACTGCTCTCATTGGTAGTTTTCCGTGGTTTCTCCGATCAACACCAGGCTAGTACCTTAAAAACGGGCCACAGATCGCGCGCGATCTTTTCTTCCTCTTCCTTGTCCTATCCTCACCCCTTACTTACTTACTTACTTACTTACTTACTTACACACACACGCACGTACGCACGCACACACACACACACACACACACATACACACACACTGTAATGTGTGAAATAAATGAGAGAGGAGTGACCCCTTACTTACTTACTTACTTACTTACTTACACACACACACATACACACACACACACACACGCACGCACGCACGCACGCGCACGCACGCACACACACACACACACACGCACGCACACACACACACACACACACAAACACACACACAAACACACACACAAACACACACACAAACACACACACAAACACACACACACTGTAATGTGTGAAATAAATGAGAGAGGAGTGGCAAATTGTTTTGAAAACATGAAAGTCACATTTAAGATATGGATATCACATGAATTTTCTGATTTAACAAGCGAATTCGATTACCAATCTTTGATAATTTTTTTCTTAAAATTAATATTGAATGAATCATTGTTTTGATGGAATACAACTTAGAGAACAGAATAATCAATAATCACTTAGAACGCCTAAAATAGTACTTCCTAACTACAATTAACATTGACAAAATAAATTGCAACTTCTCTCTTATTTATTTCACAGTTCGTGATAGAAGATTTAGCTCCAAACTCGTTTCTACATCAAGAAACTTTGATAAACTTTACAAATATGATGTTTTCACAAGCGCCGTACCACGCACCGTTTTGAGAACGAGCGAGCAGCTGAAATGTGTGTTTCACTCGCCACCAACACTGACCAATCTTCTCTGATTTTTCAATTTATAGTTTTGATATTTACAAGTAAATATTTATAAATTTTTGACGTATATGATAAATATTTTCTCATCACAAAAAATTTGTACCGTAATTACCACTAGTTATCCTTTGTCATTTATGAAGATATAACGAAATGACAAATTCTCTCTCACATATTGATCAAAATCGCAAATGAATTTTATTGCATTAGTTCATTTGTCTAAACATTTATATTTGGAGTATATCTGTTGAAACTCAGTATTGTGTCCTTCTCATCGTGTACTTAAAATGGTTGACTTTTTATTTCGCCGTCATCATTTTTTACTTTCTCGCTACCGTTTACGCAGTAGAGAGAAAGTTTTGTAATGCTGTGCGAGAAAATGTCGAGTTTTCGGCAGAAAAACTCTTATTACAGGGCCCTGGGAACGAGACATTGGATAAATCCAGTTGCTAAATTTAGTAAAAAAATCTCTAGCATGTGGTGTAGTGAGAATCCTTTTTTTGTGGGTCCTTGACCCCGAAAAATGCAATGACGGCAAAACCGTCCGCCCGTCCGTCCGTTCCTCCATCCGCCTGTGAACAACTCTAGTGGGTGAACCATTCAGCCGATTTTCTCCAAAAATGATTTGTCGCAATCGATCTGGCTGATGTCGCAGCACTTTGAATTTGAAACCGATATTTTAATTTGAAAGGTACTTTACATGAAGCCACTGGGACATTTTCAAAAATTTCAAGAAAATGTATCCTTAGTTTTCTATTAAATTTTGTTGATGGATAGTAATAAAGAACGTTTAAGAGAATGGTGAAGGTCTAATTTTCGTTCAAAACTGATTTTTCAAAACTTGCAAAAATTCGGTTTTTTGGGTGTCTTCCCACAACCAAGATATTAAAAATAGAAATTGTTCCCTTATTGAAATCTGTTTCTTGAAGATAGATTAGCGGCGATGGTGTAATGGTTAGCGTATCGGACTGTTATATCCAAGTTTGCGGGTTCGAACCCGATCGAAGCCGTGGATTTTTAAGGGCGAAAAAATCCTTCGTACGCCTTCCTTCGGAGGGGAAGTAAAGCCGGCTGTCCCATGTTAGTAGATTTACTGCATGTAAAAGATCCTCAAGCCTAAATGATGCTTATGAGCTAAATTCAAATCGCCTGTTTCGTCGCCCAAGTAATACCTTCTTTCTCCCATGGTTGGTGAAAGGAGCGTAGCGGAATTTGCATGGTCAGGCGGAAGAGCAGGCCTCATGGCCTGAGTCTCGCCACGTAAAATAAGGCAAATTCAATTCAATTCAGATTTTGTATTAAGGTCAGTAAAATTCTTCGAAGATTTAAGTGCATTTCGTTCCTTTTTCGTGAAAGTACAGGCGAGAAATTACATGCTGTTTTAGAACCATTAGTTTTGCCTCAGGGGCCCTCAACACTCACCCTGTAACGCAAAATCTCGTTATGGAATTTTTGGGTCGAATCCAATACTATTCAGCATTACGACGAGAAGAGAGAAATAAAAAGATTAATGAATATGAACATTAAAAATGTATTTATAATTCAAAACAAACAAGTGTAAACAAAAAAAAATCTTGCATAAATTTCGAATTACCTAGAAAATCGGACTTGTTCAGTGTACTATTAAAATTGCAATTATTGATATAAAAATCGGAAAAATATCTTAACATATATTTAAAATATTTCAAAGTTTCTAGTATTTTCTGGTATTGTACTCAATTAAGCAATAGCAACTACACCTCTGTTGATATGCATTTGAGACAAATAGTGAAAATGCCATAGTCTCCCAAACGACGTCTTTACAATAAAATTGTATGTTTGTGTGATGGTAGTTACACTAAGCCGAAGAAAATGTTAAATATTTTCATAATCGCAAAAGTTGTTTTTGAATACATCTGGAAATATAAAGTGTGCATTCTGTTAGTAAAATTAACGACAAAAATTCTGTTAATTCGTCTTAGTAAAGTTTGTATTTGTTATTTTAATTAATTTTGTTTTCCACGAAATTTATATTTGCGAACGAATGGAGAAAATGCTGACCGGGTTGAAATAATTCAGGTTATTTGTGTATACGAAGGAAAATTATTTATGTTAAGCACTTTCTATGAAATTTTTTATGTTGTATGCAGTTAGAGAAACATTGTTTTCTATCATGAATCTTTAAATGTTTCCGTCCATACCTTTTAAAATAAGTAAATGTACATCTCAACATGAAATATTCTATCAACTTTTCTGTTACTATTCAAATAATGTGTATGAAACAAACACAAAGATTTTTATTGCGATGTAATGTCACTATCTTTCATTTCAAATGTTTAGCCTATGAAAGAACTAAGCCTGAAAAGTACTAAAAACCCATATATAAATGAGTCACTTGAACATGAAGTTGTATTTTATAGGAAAAGTCTGAAGCAAGAGAAAAAATGCTATGCCCGATGTTTCTGACATTTCTTTAATTGAAAAGGAATGGATAAAAATTTGCTAACCTCACACCACTTGAGAAGACAAAAAGACTACTATCAGCTATTTCATTTTCTCTAGATGTTTCTTATGACGTTCGCTATGATTTACAACTGTCACAATGTTTCCACTAGTGCTGTTTCACTGTTCTCACATCAGTTTCTCAAGGGTACGGTGAGACAATTTTATTTTCAATTTTTTATACATCGACAATTGATTATATTGTAAATTAGTTAATGTTGTGAGACACTTATGTATGCCATGTACTGCATAATAATTGACATGTTATATTTTTTTCAGTGTCTAATTTGAAATACAATTTTTGCGTCTGACTGTGCCTAAGTCGAACGAAAGTGTCTTTAGTATATGCTTCTCATACTAATCTCCAATCTCCTGTTTCTCGTTTCTTTGTAGAGCAGTGCATTCATAGGCACACTTTCTTTACTAGTTACGTATTCTACATTAATTAAAACTTATCCTTTCATTCCCCAAGAACATGGTATAACGAAATTTATCTGCTTTTTATTTTCATTGAATCTTCTTGGTTTGATTCAAAGTTATATTCTGCCTACTTGAAAATAAGGCTATTCCTGTTTTTGATAGAGCTCTCTAAATGTCATGTATTTCGGACATATAAGGACAAATTGCTCTTCAAACAACTTAGTTTTCATGTTGATATTATTCTCTACCATCTATTTTTCATCCCCCCTTTTATATTTGATATGTATTAACGAGCAGAAACACTTTGTCACCTGTGTTATTCCAACATTTTGCTGTTTTACTGTTACTTGTTTTTCCTCGCCGATACCGTCCAGCTCCACTGTAATAGTACGTCACTGTCCTTCATTAATTGAACCAGTTAACTTTAGGTCAAAGCCATTGTTGCCGCTGTCTCTGCAATGACTCTGATTGGTAGATTCTAATGTTCGAGTCCTGACAGAGGCGAATTTTCGACTCTAGCTACGTAGTGTCTCTGATGTGTGGTTCGTTTTCCTTGGTTTCTGCAATCAATACAAGGCAAATGCCGGTGCCGTTCCCTAACAAATGGGATATGAACCGTGCGAGATATTCTTTTTCCTTATCCTATCCTCTCCCCTTTCTTTCACTCACACTATCATGCATTACATTACCGCACATATAGGAACATCAGTCGACAGCTTAGAACTGGTCTTCACTGAGGCGGTGCCTGAGGCAGATACCTGGCAGGAGAATGTCCGAAAGGAGTAGGCAGAGATCGGAGCCAGATCTCACCTTCCAGCGGGGCAAGAACACCATCACCTCTAGTGGTTAAACATTCATTACACTAACGGAAGTAATGACCATAGCAGTTGACGTGCCAGAAAAAAATCAGTTCATCAAATTATTTAGCAATCACCATCACCATTGATTTTTTTCATATCCTTTCTCTCATTCCACTCGTGCTGTCATTTTCTTTCTCTTTGGCATATCCTCACAACTACTTTCACAATAACTTTTAAAGTCAGTTTCAACATAACACCACCATTAATTTCCGTCGCTTTTGTTTCATTTTTACTGTTCCATCCGTTTTCAAGCCGTCACATTTCTTCACTAGAGCCTTAATGCTCACAACCTCCTCCCTCCGCTGTTGACAACCACTTTCACTATCATGCACCTCGCCCATATCTCTATATTCGTGCTACTTGGACTCCACATTTTCCATTTCTTCAATAAATCCTCTCGACAATCCCTCTCATGTCTACGATGTTCCCTTGGCGGAGAAGAAAGGAAGGGCAGTGGAGGATCCGTGGGCGCCGGGGGAGGCCCTGGGTGCTGTGAGCGGAGGCCATTAAGTGCCTCTGAAGACATGTTTACTTATGGAGATTAAGCTGCCCTGGACTGCGCTCCCTGGCCGCTCCCCGAGGATTAAAAAGAAGCCCGCCTTCGCATGGGGCGTCCCAGAGGGCTTCGTCAAGGTGCACCCGCGTCCTTGCCCCCGCCCCGCCTCCTCACAACCCACTGCTTGCTCCCCTTCACCAACCCACCCCGCAAACCTCCCTCACACCAACGCTACATGCCTTCGCCCATCTTGCCACTCCTGTCTACCATTATCCACCTGCCCTCCCGCCTACTCTTCAACTCCCGCCAACCCACCCCTCCTGCGTCGCTCGCTCCCCACCAGCAACCCTCCTCGCACCCACCCACCCTGCCCACCCGCCCACTCTTCAATCCCCACCACTCCACTCGCAGCTCTCCTCTGCCCAACCCATTCGTTAGCCGTCTCGCCCTCCAACCTCCACTCCCACACGCCCGTGTTTGCCCGCCACGTTCGCAATAGCCTTCCCCGTCCCAGTCCGTCTCCTACCACCCCGCTCACTTTAGTCTGCCAACACCAACAATGCGCACGCCGAGCAGTTCCTGTTGAACTATTCACACTCGCCACCTAAATGTGCCACTCGGCCCCCATCTACGCCACCCACCCACGCCCACGGCCCCCGTCTATGGACATGTCACCCGCCCACGCCAACCGTTATTCGCCCTCTTGCCCGTCCTTCTCCGGCTCGCAGACATCTGCCCTCTGCCCCTGCCCATCGCCCACCGACCACTGCTCGCAGACATCTGCCCTCTACTCTTCGCCACCGCCGCCATCTTGCTTCCACTCCTCTGTTCCTACTACCATTTCACCTTCCATTTCTTCGTTTACTTGCCCATTGCCTACTGCCCATTGGCTCACATTCCACCTTCCACCGCCTACTGCGTGACGCCCACCGCTGGCCGTGGCGCCCTCTTTCGGGAATCGGAGCGCTCCCCTTGTAAGTGGAGTTGTGGGCGGAGGAAAGAAGCGGAAGGACTCTAGGGACGTCATGGAGATAGCACAGATTTTCAGGGAGGTCGTTTCTTCAAAATGGGCTCCGAACTCTGTAGGGAAACAATTCTATCCCTCTATTACTTTTGGAGCTGTGTGGTGTAATATTCAATTCACGGGGGAATTTAGGAATAAGGAAAATTAATAAGGAGCTTCTACCTATAAATTATCCGGGGTTTTGAGGTTATGAGAACGTGCTTTATGTGTCTAAAGTAAGTTCTATTAGTACCGCAGGCTTTTTATAACATAAAATAGGGTTGCAAAAATATAAAAGTGAATAGGGAAATTCTAAAAACATATTTTTACAAAATAATTATTAAATATATAAATATAAAGGTAAATAATTAAGAAATAACTACATAATATGTAACTTCAGTACTTTGAATTACAGTATATTATTGATGACCAAGACAATAATATCTATTAGAAACTATTGTTTGTTCAGTAGTTTGTTGCGCAATAAATTCCTAAAACTTTGTCTAAGTTTTCAACGAAAAGTGAATGACGCTTTTACGTCAAAATCTGTGTATATTTCGAGAAAGATCATTCTACTCCAATGGAGGTAATGGGAGCATTCCACTTTAATTTTGACATGTGTGACAGAATGTTGCAATGTTGTCTGTGACCTTCCTCAGGGCGAAATGGCAAAGACGACGAGGAAGGTCGCAGAATGGCGGCCGAAACGTTGGAACCCGTGCCTAGGATGTGGAGTCTTCCGAACAGTCATGAACGCATGAATGCATTAATGATTCGGAAGTGATGTTGACCAATTACTAGAATTAACACTTGACAATGAATCGCGAACAGAAGTCTAGTACTGAAGATGATGAAGTACCTTATAACACTAATATATGCTTTGTGGACAAATTCGAAAGTAAAGTGGAAGCAAAAAATAAAACTTCCCAACACTACCTAGCATTGCTTCTTTACTAGAAAAGTTTGCAGAATACCATATTGACTACGTACACAGAGAAGATCACATTCTCAGCGAATATGTGAAAACAAATTTACTAATGAAGTATAACTGAAATCTCTGCATAGAAAACATTATTTTGTTGGAGTATCGAAGTGGTCCAGACACATCACCATCGGCATCTCCAAAACTGTCAGCAGTTGTAGTGAAGCAATACATGTTAACACAGGAATGGCGGCAGGAGTCAAAATGACACCTCCATCAGTTGTTTCTTCGATACTAAATTGAGTATTTAAGTGTTTTCTTTCAAACATTGTGACTTTTCTAATTTTTTATTCTCTTTATGAAAATATACTTTGAATCTATAAAATATTCTTCTTTAGACTCGGAAATATAGCATTAAATCAGCATGCAGGAAATGGCCGATACATGATTTCTACAATATATTGCACATGGAAGCAATCAATATGTGGATTATGTACAATCATGTAACTAATGAGAAAAGATGAAAAGGAAAAAGTTCATGCTTCTACTGTCTACTGAATTGAAGGGAGAGGATTTGTCAGATGTACACAAAAGAGACCGGGGATGTACTATCGGGGCCATCCAAAAAGCGAAAGTGCCAGATTGGCTTATGCGAAGGCAGCAAATCCGCGATTTGTCGGAGAAGTGCCATAAAGCTATTTGTAAAAAATGAGCCAAAAGTTAGGTGGAAATCAGATGCAAAAAATGCATTTAGATGTTTAAGATGCTCTTTAAATATGTAATAAAAATACACTCACCAAAATAAAGCTATGTTTTGAATACCAATTCGAATTTCAATCCATCGTATTCATGATGTCAAAATGACCCCTTTCTGCTGTTCTAGATATACAAGATTCGCCGCCGTTCTCGTGTTAAGAAACCACACTTAAGAGCCGAAATATACAAAGTTAATCAGTGCAAATATTAATCTGACGCGGATAGTGAAACACGTTCAAAATGCAGTCTCAAAATGTTTAAACAATCTGCGTTATTAGTTACATATAAAGCAAAGTTTATCAAGTACACGAACCATATGGCGTATGAGCCATTTCAAAAACAATCTACTCGCATTTCGCGTGTGTGTATTTTTCTAAAAGGATAAAACATCCAAATTTGTATGGCATATCGTAGCAGTTTTAATATGTCAGCAAGATAATAAAATATATAAAATTGTGTAACTAATCACTCTTTCACGTACATTTACCTGAGTATAAATTAACAAAAATATTACGTTCATAACAAAATATTAATAGAAATTTTACTTTCTCGCATACTCGTACATACATATTATTGAAAGTTACGTAATGCTGAAACGAAAAATGGCGATTTTCGTATTGTGATCCCGTATACAAAAAAGTGGAAGTATAAATTACTTCTTCTATCACGATTTGAAGCCAGAATCCACGTTTTGTAGGTCATTTATACTGAAAAAATGGTTTATGGGAAGACGTTCGTTCGTCTCTCTGCCCGTGCGTCCGTGTCCGTCCATTTGTCAAAAATATCTTCAATTGTTTTGTTGAAATTTGTTAAAAGTAATGAGTGAATTGCATTTACAAAGAAGGCATATGTTTGATTTTTGTTGTAAACTCAGAAGTTTTGAAAAAAACAGAAGTTTGAATATTTGTCGTCGTCTTCCTACAATCACAATAATAACGATAAATGATTTTTTTCTTCCAAAGAAATTTGTTCACTACAATTATTTCTTTAATTAATACCGTTCGTTCTTAGGAAATTATATTTAGTTTTTGGGCATCTTCGAGTAAAATTTGAGAATACAAAAATTTAAAAACAAGATTTTCTCAAAAAACATACGAAATTGTTTCTGAAAACTTTTTAAATGGATAGTACCAGATGCATTGAATTACAAGTCTTTACGCCATTTTAATGTATTTGTAATTTTTCTAAACTTTCTAATGTATATTTACTTTATATTTATATCTCATAGAGGTAATATTTACATTACAGGTGTTTTGATAAATTATTATATTTGTAATTACAAGTGTTTCACATGATTCCGTACGAAATTTTTCAGAAATTCAAAACTTTTCTGTGAAAATGGGCTTAAAATTTGCATTTTCAGAAACGTTCAAACGTTTTCTCAAAAACGGCTCCGTATATTTCAGTTAAAATTTGTATATAGGACCAGGTGTTACTTTTTTATAATATTCTTTAAGTTCCATTTCAATTCCCCCATTAGATAACTGAAAAATTGAGACAATGAGAAAAAAATATTTTAGACGCTAATAGAAGGCAACTGGGAAGAGAAATTGGCAAAACAGAAAAGTAATAACAGCGAACGAGCAAGTAATAACAATATGAATATTCATTATTATTACTTTCAATATTCATTGTTTCATTATTGACAATTCATAGTATGTTGTATTTGTAGCATTAATATAAATTTTACAGTTTGTAGCAGGTATATTGGATTTAAAATTAACTATATTTGTTGATAAATTTCGTATTCTCTAAAGTATACCTGTCAAGGTCATTTAATACAACTGCCGTATGGCAAACAATTTAAACCAATGAGTTTAAAACAGGTCGTTTTCCCTTCCATATCTCACTTAGGCTGTCTCTTTTAATAACCTGTCAAATGAACATCGAGGTAATGGACTGCGTTCTTTCCCATTTGCAAAGAAAAAACGAACGGCATAACCAACACTCTTCTCGAAACATTGGAAATTGCCAACAACACCCGGTCAGATCACTAATGACAAATTCTCCCATTCGTGTTTCTTTTTTAATTATTTCGCAGCAGATTTTCCATTGATTGAAGTGTCCAATTAAGCGTGGTGCCAGTGTGTTTGGCACAATTATTTCCCCAATTTTGGGGCCTCTTGCCTGTCCGAAATCACTCGACCGTGCTGCAGGATTCGTGTGCGTATGGGAGAACGCTGTGACCCAGCAGGAATCGAGCTGGCCACGAACTTTAATGGAAATTAGTAATTATTAATAAAATGTTCGTAGTTTGCGCAGCGAAGCGAGGGAAGTTCTCATATGAACAAATTACCATTCAATGGTCTATGTAGCTGGTAGGTTCTCTTTTCATTAAACATGTACCAATATGCATATTGCTAAATTTGCACTCGTCAAAATGTAGTACTATTCTAAATGAGCGTTAAATATCATAATTTACATTTCCATGTGTTCACTCCCCGTATTATATTCCCAAAATATGAAAGTCAGTTTTTGCGTTTAAATTACGAGGAAAATGGAGATGTTTTCATTATTAATTTTTAGAATTCAACCGCATTTGGATGTGTATCTAACATTTCTATTAAATGTATGAACAAATATTGATTCCAACTCACACAATTCAAATTTGAAGACTGCGCAGTCTTGATGTGTTCCCCTTTTAATTAAAATATCTTCCTAGGAATTTTATTATTATTATTATTATTATTATTATTATTATTATTATTATTATTATTATTATTATTATTATTATTATTATTACACTTACCATTTGACTTAATTGACTATTAACTTTATTTACTACTTATTTTTCTTTACTCCCTTAAACAGCTCGTATTTTAAAATGTAAATAAAATACGATATATAGGATGACTGAGGAAAGGAATATTGCATAGTTAACCTGCAAACTGATCTCTTTATTTTGAGCTCTATTACCTTTTACATATTACATGTAGAAATTGATTGTATTAGTTTGTCAATAGCACACACCAGATAAAAGTTTTCCTACGTGCTGTTTGTAAAGTGAAACTATATTTTGGGCTCGCTTTGGAAGAGAACTTCAGTATCTACAAACCGTCACGAAAATGTGCGGTAGGTAATGCGAGGGTCGCGAACGTGTAGTCAGCCGTCGATTAAAGGACGATAGGCGGACGACGGAGAATTGTGAGCTGTGGAACGTGAATAATCGAGAGCATCGGAGAGGAGGAATTTTTTAACTTTATTTGTCTGGCACGATCTTAAGAGTTTGTTTGTCAAGTTTTAAATGTTTTTAAAATGTTTAGCATATTGGCAAGAGTATGCATGTGAAATCAAACAAACAAAACATAATTCAGGACCTTTTAAAAACTCTTTCAACTTTTATATTTGTTGTTGAAAATTTCACAAACGTGCACATCCGCATTACACACATTTAAATAAACACACAATTTTTACCCATGCTGAACTCTAATTACATAGTTGCAGTGAACATTGGAAGAAAAGCTTTCTAAGAAATGAGTTGCGTAACGCATTATCGAGAAGACGGTAGCCGGCGGTCGGGGACGTTGGGTGATGATCGGTGGAAGCTCGTTTGTCTGGTGGTAGTATTTACGCAATTTACGTTTCCCTCCCCGCCACCCCGCCAGTCTCTCTCGCCTCGACACCTGATCCTTCACCTGGCGAGCCAAGCCATGAGCCATTGCGAGCGCTCGCGCTCTCCTGAGGCCAGTTGAACAGGCTTGGGGTAAAGGATTGTCGGCATGCGTGCATTATGGAATATGCTGTGAGCGTTGGATGAGCGGTGAGAGAAAAATGTGAGAGATACCGCCAAACAATGGTCGAGTGATAACTGAACAATGGGCGAAGTATGGGTGAGCGATTGATGAACAACAGGTTAATAACGTGGAGTGAAAAACAGCTAAGTGGAAAATGAGTAAGCGGTGGGTGAGAGATAGAGAGCGGTGTGTGAAAGGCAGGTGAGCGGTCCTATTTGCGAGCTGTGAATGAACGATCACCAAATGATGGATGAGCAGGGAGTGAGGAATGGGCGAAGTCTTGGTGAACGGCGCGGCGGGTGATCAGTAGATGACTGACGGGTGACCGATAAGAATGCTGTAATTGAGCGGTGCACAGCAGATAGACGGAAATGGGTGAGCGGTGGGCGACAGATTATGATCCGTGTGTAATCAGTGGATTAGCGATTACCAAGTGAAGATGAGCGGTGGGCGAATCATGGTGAACAATAAATGAGCGGATGGTGAGCGCTGGGGGAGCCGCAGGAGGGCATTAGGCGGCATCCGGCATCTGAGAAGACCACTCGGGATTGAAACCGGTATTCGTAGTGTTTACGAGCACCGTTTACAGCTACTGTAGATAGTAATTGAAACCGGTATTCGTAGTGTTTACGAGCGCCGTTTACAGCTACTGTAGACCCGTTCCATCTCCAGGCCGTCGCCACCACGCGGCGGCAAATCAATTTACCACACAACCGCTGCAGATCAGCTCCCCCCCCCGCTGGAAAAGGGTTCAATGACTGGATGTAGAAAGGGAACGATTCTTAGAGAACGGGGATCAGAATTAGCAAATTGCTCCGATCGCAGAAAATACAGTATTTCCCAGAAATTTCTGAAAATTAAATAATTGTTTTTGGAGGCCATTTTCTTACTATATGAGACTGATCACTAAATTTCTATTGTAAAGGCATGCCTCAGGTGCCGTAATTTCTCTACTTTAATTGCACAAAATGATAGTAGAGATTTATTGCACCTGCACCCTCAGATCTCTAAAAATATTGAATTTCCAGCTGACTTCAAGTGCAGCTTATGAAAATTACTTTCAAATAGAAACGTAGTAATTGTTTAATATTTTAAGATTTTTAATTACGTATTCAACCGTACGTATTCAACACATTTATCATTGTTCACATAAAATGTGCTCGTATTTCAACTGGTAATTCTATCAAATGTATTGAGAACAGGGGTTCTTATATTCTTATGAAACGAATGATTAAATCAAAGTAGTCAGTTATCAAGAGTAGGCGATATAGCGTTCTCGCACTTTCCTTCTCTGTAGCGCTTAGCTTGATCAAGTGGTGGTTTGCCGATTCCTTCCTCTGAAAGGACGAGGGTGGTGGTGATTGTGAAAGGTGAAGTTCAATGATGAGAATTTAATGACAATCTCTTGGATAATGGTTCAGAATATTTGCTTATTAATTATAAGAAGCCAACCATTCTTGAATTACGTGGTGAACACCCAATGGTTTTCGGGAAAATCCAACTTGAAATTTGGCATCCATGCACTTGAATCCTGCATCAAGTCCCGGTGGCGCTGCAATAGTGGCAAAGTGGGGAACTTATAATAATAATAATAATAATAATAATAATAATAATAATAATAATAATAACTCTACACTTGCCCTCTTGAGAACATTAGAACGCATAACTTGCGTGCTTCAGAGAAGAGTTCGAACTTTCTTGTTCAGGGAACTTTTCAGGGTGAATACGCTTTTCATAGATACGTGCTGGGTGATAATATGGTTGATATGTTCTGAATATTGTTCGAATAATAATGGAATCAGTAGCGGAAGAAACGGGGGAACACGAAGAAAATACGAATCATTGTTTTTCCACAAATTTCACATGGATCGACTTGAATTTGTACATCGATACCGAATGGTGGAATGTGAGTAGTCCGACCACACACTACTGGTCACCCTGGAGCAAGTGTGTGGGGAGATATAATGAAATTTCGTTCCCATATGTCTTCAAAACCGAAAAGCGAACCGAAATCTGATTATCATACGTCTTTCATTCCTGTGGTTTGACCGAGACTAATTCATGTGGATTTTGTATGGAGTGGCCAAAGCAAACTCTTGGCAGGGTTTGCCGCGGTTCTCACGGTTCCCCTACCTTTCACTCCACCTTAACTCCACCATTTACCTCACCTTCATTGTAGTAACCATCTACTCATTAGATAATCTCTCATGAATGTTAATGACCACCGTAGTTGACCAGGTTAGGTGGCTCAAGGAATCAACTGATGTCACTGCTGTACCTCTGACCGGGAAGTCCTAGGACTCGTGTCCCGACAGTGGCAGGAATTTCGACATTGGCGAGAATTCTAGCGGCTCGCTGCTCTGATCGGTAATTTTCCGTGATTTCTCCGATCAACACCAGGTGAATAAAGGAGAAGTACCCTAACAGATTGGCTGCGCGCGATCTTTCCTTCCTCTTCCTTATCATATCCTCGGCCTTTACTCACACATACACTTTCATGCGTTACACTACCACTAACGTCGGGAGACCAGCCGAGAGGTTGGAGCTTGTCCCAGCTGGGGCGGTGCCCCGCTGACGGGCGACACCTGGCCAGAGAAAACACCGCCGATGTGTAAGTCGGCGCCGGACTTCACAATTTAGCGGGGGAAGATCACCGTCACTTACAATGATAGAAAAATGCTCAACACTTATGCGGTTAATGACCATAGCAGTGGTCGCAACCGGAAACAATAATAAATTAGTCATCCATCGTTGAAGGTCCCGAAGCTCTCCACTCCGCTTTCCGACACCTTCCTCGTGATCCTGCCGACGTCTTCCCTTCCGTTCGCCCTCCGTCCAGGAGCTTTGCAGCCAGTGTGTACGTGGCGTCCCACGCGCCATATAGCGCCCATATAATGTCTCCACCCCATTGCCGCCGCGGCTGGGCGCCCCTATAGGGTTTTATCTCCTTTTTTAAGCCGGCTGCCCAATTCGGAGGAGGGTTTTATGAGGGCGGGGGGCCAGCGGCGAGAGGTCGCTTACGGCGGACGCGGCCTGCGCGGCGCGCTTCAAATGTCACCACCACCACCACCCCGTGTAGGTGGGTTGGAGGGGGCAGGCGGGTGGGATACAGCGAAAGAGTGGTCACTGCGATGATGGTGGGGAGAGTGATCAAGACGTCAGAAATCAAGAAACCGTCTGGGTCGGGTCAGGATAATGAAGCCCTGTGAGACGCCATTGTGAAACAAATTAAAAATCATTGAATATCCTCGGAACATCCAGTCTGGTCATCTCTATTGTATAAAATTAATGAATGTCTGTGTGACCTGAAAAAGCTTTTAAACAAACAATCCAATTTTCATTGAAACTTTTATACATTCATCGTAATTTTGAATAGGTAAACATGATGCTTTCGTCTCAAATCACTGGAAGTAAATAATTCTAAATAAGCCAGGGCTATTATTTCTTTAATTTCTTGTGACGTTGGATGAGTGCAAAAGCATTCTTTGCCTTTTTTTACTTACTATATTTTCGAAGTTATATTCATGATACTTACGTACTGATACTTCTGTAACTTGAATCTATTGATATCCTCCTATTGATATTTCTGTAGCCGATAGGTTGGTGTCTGATCACACTATCCAACGGGTTAAGGTCACCGCCATCTCCCGAGGAAGGCATATACTATACTTACAGGACTAATGACTTTAGCAGTTGACGCGTCCGGAATCACAAATCAATCAATAAAAAGAAGTAATTCTATGAGAGTTACGGTATTATAGACGAAGTCTCTCGAACCGCAGTTCAGATGTCACCGTGGTCCCTGGAAAAGGGGGTGTTACGATTGGATACTTCCTGCGTGATGGTGTCGGTTGTAAGATGGGGAAGACGACATTCGAAAGCAAGTTCGTGCCGTGTCAAGATATTTTTTGTCTACGAATAACCTGTACGACTACAGTGAGACTCCTAGTATTGGAAAAACACTTTCCTCTCTGGATATATTTAATTTGACATGTCATGTTTTGTTTTCATTCATGTCCTTATGTCTTAATATCCTGTCATCATATCCTGTTACCAACATTAAGATGAAACTTTTCCATTAAAATATCCTTGTATTTATGAAATGAGATAACAATGTCAATAAATGTTTCTTTGAACAAATCGTACATTATCCGTAAATTTATATTTGATTCAAGGTGTTTTTTGTTACTCAGGGTTCTGCTGTAGTGGCTCTCTTGAAAGGGAAAAGACCGATTATGCTGCACAATGCAATCAACGACGTCTGTTGCTGTACGATGTGGACGATTAAAATGTTTGCCTCTACAATCTACAACAAGCACAGTTCTTTATTTTTGCCTGTAGCACTTGAATGCGTTTGGGTAAGAGATCAAATACTTTTACTAGCGACTTTATACACACCTGCACTCTATTGTCTCTAATGTTAACAAAATATTTAAAATTACACTGCTTGGTGTAATTTTCTTGGTAAAACAACTTTTAATGTCTCACATTTCTATGCATTCTATCCACAATGATTATTCATTACGGTTCCTTAAATAATACTCTGTAAAGAGTTGTTGCTTCTGATCAGAGTCCAACCTGCAACCTTCATATTTGCATTTACAAGTAACTCCGTACAAATTAAATTATGAAGTATTAGTAAAGTAATTTCCTTTTCTCGCCATCTTCACATTTTCGTTAGAGATGTTACAGCTTTATTTCACGTACCTCGGCAGATGGTTGTTTCACACTTTTATATCACCTTTTCTCGTAATATATTCTTCACCATGATCTTTGTGGCATTTTTTATGTTCTTCCAATTATCAACATTTATTTTACGCTTTTGGCCCTTATTAACGCGCTTTAGCACACCAAGCGATGATCCTTCACTTGCACACTCGACGCTCTTAACTGATGTTACATCCTACTTCCACGGATCACGATGTACAGCCATTAATAAATTATTACACGAATGGGAAAATAGAGTGCATCACGATGTAGAGAATCGATATTATACTTTCATTAGACTTATATCCCTATTTTGTTGGTTACATCCTTATTCCGGGTACCCCATTCAGTTGCTGATTGGTGACGTACTTGTCTCTGAATTAAACTATATCTCTTGGTTGCATATGCGGACTATTTTCAGCTTTGAAAACACAATTGTGAATCTTTGTCTTAAATTTGAGAATGTACAGCACTACACGATTTTTCTTTCTCCTTGATAATAATTACATGGAAAATGAGGTCGATCTGATTTCCATCATCAATTAAGTGGGTGTATCGAGACATCTCCCCTGACTGCTCAAAAAAGAAGAGGGATGCTTATGTTGCATGAAATAATTGTAACTTTACATATATTTATTGTCAGAACTAGACAATTATTTGTTGTTATTGGGAATTTTCGGGGAGAAGCAAACGATCATTTTAACATTAGCGACTTTAAAGTTAAACTTAAAATGTAAGAATTACTTCAATTTAAATTGCTGTGAGTGCAATAATGAGTTATCACCTTAATGATGCAGGAATATGAGCATTTTTTTAGTAAGCGGAACTGATGTTTGAGTGTTCAAGGAAGGACTCACTACCATATATTTGAAGCAAAATCATGAAATTTGCTTAAGTAGAAAGCAAAAATGTCTTTCTAACAACACCTTTAGTATTTAAATATAAAATATTATTATAATGCAATTGTACAATACATTATCATAGTGCAATATATAATAGAGCTAATAGCAAATTTATTTTATTTGAATATTTTATGGATAATTATACGGAGGGTTTTTGCATCATTTACGTAAATTCTCTCCCAACGCATTTATAACTACATCATAAACAAAATAATCCTTTATCTAATTTTTTTAGATACAGAGTTTGTAATAATTCCACAGGCAAACAAAACATAAAAAGTTGTCAGACCGAAAGACTTGACACATGTTTCTCTATGTACGTCGATACGCTGAATCCGAATCTGAAGTCAGAATTGCGCCATCACACTCCAGTTTTCTTTAAATCGCGACGAAACAACGTGAAAATGTAGATTGTAAATTTGAGGGTGGTTTATTGCGATATAAAAAAAACTGGAGGATGGTGGCAGAATTCTGGCTTCAGATTCGGATTCAACACGATGACATATAGAGAAACATGTGTCAAGTCCTTGTGTCTGCGACCTTTTTTTGTGTGTAAGTCTGTGTTTTTAATTTCGAAACATTTATTTTTCGATCGTTTTAGACCAAACGTTTTGTTCAGCACCCCTCCATATCGCGTATCTAAAGTGGATTGCGCCAACAGTATGGTACACCGGACGCTGCAAAGATCCGTAATGGAGAGTCCTTTTTCTAACCCCAATTCTCAGAATTTAAAACCTGAAATTCTGTCGTTTTGCGTATTGAATATATTTTTTCTTGTTATGCATAAAACCGAGTCTAACTCATTCTAGAATGAGCCTTCTGTGTTAGTTATTCTCAATTAACAGATATCTCAAAAAAGGAAACTTATTTGACATTACTTTTGCGTTTGTCATAGAAAATAGGATATGTTTTTATCAATACAGTGTTCTTAATTTATGTTCGGAGAAGAATGTTTGTATAGTATTTTAAACATGCACAAATTAGTGATCGTGAGTACTTCATATGTACGAATATATTTGAAATTTTAGGGTCGGATTTTATTATCTAGCGTTGTTGCCAGGCCTGGGCTCTGTTTTTATTCAATAACCACGCTTGGGGGTATGAGAGATGTGGCGAGCCAGATGTGTTCCGTCACCTTATGTCGCATACTTTGTCTGAGATTTTTCTTTTCTCGAACAGCTAAAAAACAGAGAATATTGTAATGGATGTACTACCTCTCTATTTTTATCCCGACTGGAAATCGAAACCGGGATCGCACTTTGGAAAGCTAGCACGCTGTCCATAAGCCACCCGAGGGGCGCATTATTTCTATTATGATCCTTGAGAACTGTTTTGCGTTCCTCCCAGCGAGCTCTTGTGTAGACCGGAGACAACACGCTGTACTCAGAAATCGTGACGGTCCTTCTTGATGGTGAACGTCTATTCTGTCTCAGATATCTCAGGACCAAATAGCAGCAATTAGCGTCTCATTTGAATTTTAAACACTTATTATCTTTTAAGTTCACAAACACTTAATATAAAGTTGAACGTAACCAATATTTAATACCTTCCAATTGCAATTTTCCTACAATAATTTAAGAAAATCCAGACTTTCATTTCTTGGAGACTTTTTTAATATTCACGAAGGGGAGTATTCTTGGTTTGCGTATCTTTAATAATTTCGTTAGATCAACTTATAGCAAATAATAGTAGTCGGAAACCTAAACAAAAATAAAGGAATGGCTACGAAATAGTACCTCATTTAATAACATTCGCGTCTAGTTTAGATTCTTGGCGTTCTTTACAAGCGAATGCTACGCAATACTTAAGCATTTTCGTTTAAAGAGACGATTGTAAGCATCATTAACAGCACACACGACACATTTAATTCGTAAGAAACTATGTAGACGTTGACCGCAGCCAATCTAACGAAAAACGATCGTCACGAATTTTAACATTTCAAAGCATTCCAGTTGTGCATCCAGCTGTAACGTTGAGATCACTGGCTCTTCCGCGTGGTCCCGCCTATTTGATGCCTTCAGCTGCTGGGGATGTCCGGCGCGACGCCGGCCCCGACACCAACGCCTCTGGCGGCGACGGGGACAACCGCGGCGTGTGCACGCCCCCCAGCGGGGGGCAGACGACGGCGGAGGCACCGCACTGCGTAATGGCGATTGCCCTCTTACTCGCCTGCGGCGGCGGGGGCGCCGGCTGGCGCGACGGTCGCCAGTGCTCATCTGGGAAATGCGCGGGCTTATCCTAGAGAGCGGCGCGGGAGTAATCTTCTTCGGGAGCGAAGCGGGGCAAAGGGGAGGCGAGTGAGGGAGACGGCTCAGGGCAGAAGCACACTGGGCCTAAATGAGGCAAGAGGTGTGGAGAGAGAAAACGGGTGGGAAATGGTTTTTGAAACCACTGTTAAAGAGGTACTTTTAAATCACAACTTTTAGGGCAGTGGTAGTTAGGGCAGACATATCTGAACTGGAGGTGATCTGATCTGGTTCGATAGTTATGAGGTTTTATTTCATACATAACCGTGTTTTGATTGTTTACATAAAATTCTTTATTTTGGAATATCATTTATAAAAAACCGGCTGAGTTTATTTCAGAGCCAGCATTGCCCCTGCCCTTGCAAACAACTCTAACAGAAGATCCTAGGTTTCGAACCTGACGGTCGAATTTAGCCGATGTCTGGAGAAGAATTGTAGCGACCGGATAGCTTTGTATTGTAGAATCTAGAATTGTAGCGACCGGATGTAGGTCTGATGGATAGTTTTGACGATCAATACCAGTCAAATGCTGGGGCAATTCATTAACAGGGCACAGACCGCGCGCGATCTCTCCTTTCTCTTCCTTATCCTATACACATACACGCCCAATTGCATACACTACATTACTACACACATCAGGAGACTAGTGAGCTTAGGTGGCTTAGGAGTCCCGGAGAGGGTTGTTGCCCACAGCGATAGTTCCTCCGTAAGCCGTTCAGTACGTCGGCGCCGCATCGTACCATCCAGGGAAGGAGGTACACCTCAAGGCATTAAAATATTCCTACTCTATCGGAACTAATAAACACAGCTATTAATGTTCTTGGAAACATCAATTAATCAATTCTATAAATATACGAATAAGATGTTTTCGTTCGAGAAGTCATTAAAAAACAAATGGTAACTTCGAAACGAGTACTTTCATAATGACGTTCTGGGGAAGTGAAGTTGTTTTTCTAAATTTTGTTTTAAGCTTCATTTATGTATTTTTAATGTAAAATGTGTCTTTGCCCGCACATTTTACCAATGCAAATAAACAAGTAAGAGCAAATGTGTTTTGATTCCTGCTAATTAGTGAAAATTTACACTACACTCAATATTAATGACTATTTTAAAAGTATTAAATTGCTCAAAATTCTAAAACGAAAAAAAGAGAAACCGTGCCCTTTTTGGAAGATAAATAATATACTAATACATTTCGGCAATACATCTAATACCTTATAAATCTGAAGCGCGATAAAGGAAAATAAATTGCGTGAGTGGTATTGTTTTCATCTAATTGTTATAATGATCAGCGTCTTTGATGCTGTCCATTTAATTTTTTAATAAACAATCAACGGTCCGGAAAGTAAGTGGACAGTTTTGTCGCATTTTCCGATCTACATTGGAGCATGTATCCAATCAAATTGCGACATAGGATGGAAAAAAAACTTAACTGCCGCACATGGAGCAGGTGTACCTACCGCTCAATAGTTCTGTGCTGAATTTTCACTTAGAGATGTGGCCAATTTTTATAGCAAAAAAGAAAAAAAAGCTTGAACCTCAAGAGAAACAAATATTAAATTTAAAACTGCAAATTCAACTTTTCTATCTTACGCGTTGAGTAAAAATAAAATATTTTAGAGGGGCAGGTAGCATTCAACACTTATCTACACAGTTAGGAGTGGATATCATGACGAGAAGTTATCAGCCATCGGACCTCATAACACCTCTAATCCGTTATGATGCTCGTATTATGTGATCCCCTTTTAATGGACCCCATCAGAAATGAAGTTCTAACCGAACAACCTTGGCAGAAGTTGATGCTGATACATCTCAACTACCTTTCCTTTCTAGAACTATATTTCTTACCTTTCCCAGCCTGTTCACGTTTTCCTTTCTCACTCACAACGTACTTAAGGAAATCGTCAATTTTTCCTCAGGAAAACTCGTATTATCGAGATTAGGTAAAAAGAAGTGGATATATCTTTTTTATATGTATAGTAAATTACTATCATACGTTCTCTGACATGTTATATAGACAGAATATACGTTTTGTGGGTATTTTTTCTTAAATAAAAAGTTTTAAAACTTACGACTTCAAGAAACGCTGGTGTGGTTCGGAAACTCCTTAGTTCTCTTAGGGCGTACATGCTGGTTGCGAATATGCTAAAACATTAATTGGATTAATTGGATTATTTTCAGTAAATTCAATTTTTCTTTAACACTCTAAGTCAGTCAGTGAATCAGCATTCAGAAAAATGAGAAAAAAGTCGCATTAATTATTTCATTAACATTTTTCAATACATCACAATATTAAAAGGTTTTATAAAATATTTGTTTTTCTTTGGTATGTTGATGGTGTTTCATGCTTGTTTACTTTCTGAAATTGTTCATACTATAAATGATCTGCGAAATTCAACTTCAGAAAGAGTGTACAAAGAAGAAAATCAAGTTTTCTATCTCTTCCTACTCTTGATTTCATAAATTTACAACTAATTAGCATTGACGTTTCTGAATGATATATTTCAGACAGAAAAGCGACAATTCGAATGTGATTTAAGTCGCGTAAAACTGAACTGCTGCGAAAAACATAACCAGTATTCAAGATATAGAAATTAAATATTGGAGAAGATGCTGTCCAGAAAAAATCAAAATCAAACAATTAGTGATATAATGAATCCTGAAAAATCAACATTGGAAAGGAGAGCTACGGTGGTATGAGTATTTAAGGTCAGACGGGGAGCGACAGTCGAAGGGACATTAGATGGGAGTACCCTCCCTATGAGAAAAGGCACTCTAGAGGAATGCATCAAAGTAAATGGGAGAAGGAAGTTTAAATGTAATGATGATGTCCAGAACGTTTGATGACAAAGATTGATACTATCAAAAGAAATGGATATTAGGTGGCGAGAAACAGCGGTATCTGTAAAATAACTCGCATTACTACTTACTACTTCCATCAACGTCAAATACCATCGCATATAATCTATGTTGTAGTGGTAGAACCAGCAGGGAAAACTATCCGTTTTCAAAGATAGTCATGTATGGTTTTCCTTTTTGATCTCAGTTGAAGGTGTTGGTTACTCCTTCTGGGTATTTCATAAGTCGTTTTAATAGCATCAGGAAACTATTTGTTTTGTACTTATTTCGAAAGATCTGACACGTACCTTCTTTGGCACTTGCTATCAACCAATCCTGCACCCCCGGTGCCCACCTCGGTTTCAGATAGTAGGCCAGCCAGCGAGTGCATGTTGGCAAGTCATGTAGGAATACTCTCTTTACGCAGCTTTTATGAAGTAGGGATGGTGGCATAAAGAACTTAGATGTTTATAAACATTTCAGTCATACATTTATAAAAGGGATGCTGATTTAGATAACAGGAGATTTCCACCGTATTTATAAACGTCAAAAAATCATTTGATCAACTTACTATTTAAATTAAAAATTGTATTCCCTATCCTCTGTATCACGCACTGATATAATTGCCAGTTGATGGGATTTTTTAAATGAAATTTAGAAGAAAACGTCTTCATTCTTCCAGACATCGGCAGAAGTACCAAAATGCTGTGTTAAGCATATCATCCTAAACTTAATATACCCCAGATATTCTCATTTCACCCACCATCGCAACAGCAATGTTGCCTGATTATACTTACTTCACGTATCGTTCTCAAAATTACTCAAAGATCAAGTCAGCATTATTAATTGGTGTCTGAAACAGACGCATACTTTTGTAGTAAACTTAGTTTGTTACATCTAAAAAGACTCCCATTTTCATATACTATAGCATTTTCGTTACCGACTAAATAATCATTTAAATTTTGTAAGTGATGTGAACCAGGGCTGCTGAAAATGCAAGAATTACGCTACACTGCTCTTGGTGGTTCTTGCCGTTGCCCGCCTGTCATTCACTTTTCACTAACCTGAGCCGACCGCGTCTGAGTGCCTCTCCTCTCCCTCCCCTCTTCCGCGAAAGACTGACTAATCAAGAAGCGGGCCACACCGCTCACTCGCAGATAAGGGCGGAACCACCGCGCGTCACGAAGGCCGCCCGCTTGAGCAGGCCAGATGTGGATCACAGACTTCTCGTTTCAGACCACTGTATACCGCAGGGACGCCTCGCGGGCAGCTGTGATGGATGCGGGACGTGAAACCGACGCGAGGGCGCTGCGATGGTGACTGTTGCGACTTGGGTGTGGCATGGGTGCAGCATGGAGGCGGGAAGTGTCGGGGCGGTGGTGGGGAGTGACAAGGCGGTGGAGAGCGGTGGCGGGACCGTGGCAGGGAGGTGTTGACGGGGTGGGGCAACGGCGGATAGGGGTCGGGGAGGGGAGAGGGCAGGGATGGGGTCGTGGGTGGAGACGTGGCGAGAAAGAGGCGGGTGCGGGGAGGTACGTGCGCTGGGCTGCGGTGGCGAGGAGGGGATGAAAGTCAGCAAGGAGAAGGGGCGGAGCCGGCGCGGGGGCGGCGCGGGGGCGGCGCGGGGGCGGCGCGGGGGCGGCGCGGGGGCGGCGCGGGGGCGGCGCGGGGGCGGCGCGGGGGCGGCGCGGGGGCGGCGGGGGGCGGCGCGGGGGCGGCGCGGGGGCGGCGCGGGGGCGGCGCGGGGGCGGCGCGGGGGCGGCGCGGGGGCGGCGCGGGGGCGGCGCGGGGGCGGCGCGGGGGGCGGCGCGGGGGCGGCGCGGGGGCGGCGCGGGGGCGGCGCGGGGGCGGCGCGGGGGCGGCGCGGGGGCGGCGCAGGGGCGGCGCGGGGGCGGCGCGGGGGCGGCGCGGGGCGGCGCGGGGGCGGCGCGGGGCGGCGCGGGGGCGGCGCGGGGCGGCGCGGGGGCGGGCTGGGGCGGCGCGGGGGCGGCGCGGGGCGGCGCGGCGCGGGGGCGGCGCCGGGGCGGCGCGGGGGCGGCGCGGGGGCGGCGCGGGGCGGCGCGGGGGCGGCGCGGGGGCGGCGCGGGGGCGGCGCGGGGGCGGCGCGGGGGCGGCGCGGGGGCGACGCGAGAAGTGCATCGCCTCATCGGATTAGTTGCGAGCTTGAGGTGCTGGGAAATCGCAGTAGCCAAGGGGGAACATTTCGTGGATTGGTCGCGTACACAGAGCTTTTTCCTTCTGGCAATGTGTTTGGCTCCGCGCTCGGCGATAACGAAAGGAATTAAGCGAGTGTTTGTGCTCATCGCTGCTTTTGGGCAATTCCTCGTTATTGCACACTTCAGAGCTTCTTGTCTCTTGTTTATCTTTTTGCGAGGGATGGAGTTGTGCAGCGTGCACTTCTGAAAAAGTGGATCATATCGGCAAACCAATGGAGGACCGGGAGCGGTAGCTCAGTGCATCAACTGATGTCACTGCAGCGCCTCTGACCGGGAGGTGCTAGGTTCGAGTCCTGACGGCGGCAGTATTTTCGACACTAGCTTTTCGACACTAGCTTTTCAGCTAGGTCGAATTCAGTCGCTGTAGAGGAAAATTCTAGCGGCCGGCTGCTCGGTTGTTTTCCGTGTTAGTTGTGTGCTTGATCGGTTGTTTTCCGTGGTTTCTCCGATCAACACCAGGCGAATGCCGGAGCAGTACCCTACCAAACGGGCCACGGACCGCGCGCGATATGTCCTTCCTCTTCCTGGTCCTATCCTCTCCCCTTACACCCCATTACACTAACATGCACTACACTACCACATATTCCGGGAGACCAGTCGGTAGCTTAGAGCTTGTCCCGGCTGGGGCGGTGCCCCGCTGGTGGGAGAGTCCTAGTTACCCCACTAGCCGACGGTAGGTCGGCGCCGGATCTCGCCATCCAGCGGGGAAGATCACAGTCATCTCCCGAGAAAAAGACATGCACTACACTAACGGGACTAATGACCGAAGCAGTTGACGCGCCCGTAAACACGAAAAAATCAATCAAACCAACGGAGGTTCAGTTATTAACAAATTATCTCGAGACTAAACCGCTTATCCACTGTATGGTTTTTCAAATAATTAAGTGTATGAACTTGCCGGAACATAGAATTGTTTTAAAAAGTGCGTTATAAAAATTGCTTTTTTTCGTATTTTTAAATGCGTATTTCTTAAGAAATTCAAAAATAATGTCCTGAACCGCTTCTGATTATTTCATTTAGATAGATGCAAAACAACCTGCCGTTTATAGTTTATTTAACCTCAACTGAAATTTAATCGAATGTTTAAAGTAATAGCCACACTTCATTCCGGCAGTTCTGATTTAATAGAGAGAAAATCGTTTCTCGTTTTTTCACAATATACTTATGGTAGCACGGAGTGCTTTGTATTTAACATTTCAATAAATTGTGGCATCACAACCCCATTATATTAATAGCTATTCGGTGAACTTCAAAAACGTCATCGTTAATAATTTGTAAATATTTGTAAATATTTTGTAAATATTTTTTGTAATTGAAATTTGAACAATCATTTTTAATGGGAAATCAGTATTTTTCGAAACTCCGTTTCATAATAAATATTATGGGACTGACAATTTTATAATGATTATTTTCGCAACAGGCTTACTTAATCGCATTTTCGTGAATACAGAAGAACAACTTACAAAACCACTGAAATTAGTTGCACATTTTGTATTCTACTCTTTGTTACAAAACAGGAAATTTCATTGTATTTGATGTAACTAGAAGCTGCAGTACGACTTCATTTCCATAGTGGCACACAAAGGAGCAATGAGGAAAACAGAATACTCTTAGACAGTCTGCAGTGAACAGCTGCCAGCAGGGGGTCATTGTTCTTAGGTCATTGACCTCGGACGAGAAACGAAACGTCGTTCAGACCGTCCCGCAGTTCTCTCCAAACTACGTCTCGAGACTTCGGAGCAAATGATCGTCCGTCTCAGTCAACATCACCACCATCACTAACTCTAACATTGTCACACACATCACTCACTCACAAACATATATTTTCCAAAACAGTTGTGATCAGTGCTGAAAAAACTTGTTCTGATCTAACTAGATCAACCTTTTGGCACCTTATCATTAAATTCCCAGTATACCTAGCATCTCGATAGATCCTTTTTCGTCATTCTCTTCACCTTCTCCATCACCACCTGGATTCCAGTATGGCAGTTCATTACTTCCGTCACCACCGCCCCCAGCACCGTAGGACCGCCCGTTTGCAGAAACAAGATATGAATCAAGAACGATTCCAGCCAGCGTGCTTCGAAACGGGGATTCGGCGGCGGAGCAAGAGTCGGGCACAATAAAACTAGAATCGACAATCTGGCCCAGAGGTTTGCCCATCAAGACTGTGTATTTATCCTATGCCCCGCTACAATTTGCTTAATACCGAAATGCTCACCCGAGCAGTGAAGCCGGTCGGGCCCTGACGAGTCAATATTGAGCCAATAGCTCGGCCCATCAAGTCTGAGGCGGCCTCCGCCTGCACCCACGCGGTCCCTTCTTCGCCCCCGCACCCGACATATGAAAGGCGTCGTCATGGCGACTGTGCCCGCGTCTCGTCGTCCTTCGTGCGCTGGCGGCGGCGGGGGTCTAGATGGAAGCAGAAGCGGAGTTGGCGAGGAGGCCGGAGGTGGAAAGTGAAGCGGAGACGGAAGTGGAGGCGGAGGCGGGGTGGAAAGGTGGGAGTTTCAAGGGAGGTGAGGGTGGAAACGGAGAGTCAGAAACAGAGGTGGATGAGGCTACGACATTCAAAGAGAGGAAGAGGCAGGAAAGCAAGCAGTGAGGCGAAGTCTGTGGAATTGGAGGGGTGGAGGCGGACGAAGACAGGGTAGATGGGATGGAAGTGGGAATGCGGACGAAGGCAGTGGTAGGCAGGGGCGAAGACGGGGGCAGAAACGCCGTTGGAGACGCAGACTACTAACACAGGCGATCCTAGCAGGTGCGAAGCAGCGGAGGCGGAAAAGTATGAACGGAGTTGGAAAAGGAGGAAGCGTAAGTGGAGATAGGGATGGACGTGGTGATGGTAGCGGAGGAGGACGATTAAGTGTAAGTGAAGACGAAGGAAGAAGTTTAAGTGTCAGTGAAGGTAAAGATAGAAGTGTGAGTGGAGGAGAAGGAGGTGGCGAAGAGAGAATCGGAGGCAGAGAGTAAGGCGATAACAGTGGAAATGGAGAAGTGGAGGCGGGCGAAGGCAGGGTGGGTGCATGCGGAGGCGAAGTCGGGAAAGGAGAAAGACGCTAACACGGAAGTAAAATTCCAGATGCAGAGTAGCGGAGGCGGAGATGTATGAGTGGAGATGGAGGAGGACGAGGAAGTGGGAGTGGAGGAATGTAAGTGAAGGCGGAGATGGAGGAGGAAGTGTAAGTGATGGTGAAAGGAAAGTGTATGTAGAGGTGGAGGTGTAGGCCGAGATGGAGGAGGAGGTATAAGTAGAAGTGGGGGAGGAGGAGGAGGAGAAGGAAGTGTAAGTGTAAGTGGTGAGGTGGTGAGTGAGATAGGAGGCAAAAGTGAAGGCGGAGATAGAGATGGAAGCGGAGGTAGAGATGGAAGTGAATATATGACCGAGGTGAAGATGCAGAAAGGGTAGGAGGCGGAGCTGCCCGAGGTGGCGGGGGTGGTGACAGGATAGACGGGGGCGACAAGGATGGTAGGTTGTGTGCGGTCCAGAGGCAGGCGAGAAGGCATGAAATATTCAAGAGGTGTCAACGTTGGTGAAGGCAAGTATAATTGTAAACAGAGGGTTGTGTGAAGAACTATGCGTAGACAAATGTTTCCGCCACGGCGGAGGTGGATGCGGGATATTGCGTCCACACGGGGTATTACAGCAAGGAAAGTGCTTCAAGAGAGCCGTCTCAAATACGCTCACATCATACATTTTTATGAGTTTTACTATTCCATTACTAGTTTTAATAAGGGTATTAGGGTAATTATAATTACAATTAGGGTAAGTACTAGAATAATGGCTTATGCCGGTATGGTTCGTGATAAATCAGGAAAGGTCACCTATTAAAATAAATAATAGTAACCACTTCCGGTCTGTGTTCTTCTAGTCTCCCAAAATGAATTCACATCCTACATGCCAATAGTGATCCACAATTTTCAAAGGATGGTTTATCGTGAAAACATCATGGATTTCTGAAGTCTGAAAAAGGTGATTTTCATAAATATAAATTATTTCATATGGATACATCAGTATAGAATCTCCTTGTAAATTATTTGCAAATTATTGCAATAAAAACGTACACTGAAATTTAGAGAATTTATCAATTCAAAACCTTCGATAGAGCTATTTGAAAGGTAAATAACATCCCTTTCGTTTTGAATCATTTAGTAGTGTCTCAGTATTTCTGTAGTAAATAAATCTACTCTGTACGAGTGCGGTGTCAGCTTATTATGGAATGGTTCAAAAGGTTTAAACGGAACTTTAAAGCCAATATCAAAGGAAGGAATCAAAAAATGTTTATATCTTCTTTCCACAACAGAAGTCATTTATTAATTGAAGGTAAAACGATTACAGCCGACCTGGATGGCCGAGGTGGCTAAGAGCGAGTACCGACTCAGCGCTTCGGTCCGAAGGGTCTCGGGTTCGAGTCCCGCCTTGGGCATGGCTGTTTGTCCCTTGACTTTGTGTGTGTGTGTTGTCGCGGAGGGCCTCGCGTTCTGCTGACCCCAGATCAGAGGAGCCCGCAAGTGTTTGTCTAGTGTATGGTCGAATATGCGTCCCTTCGGGACGTAAAGGGCAAACGGCTGTCGGCTGGATAAAAGCCCTAGGGAAAAAAAACAAAAACGATTACATATCAGACTGGTTTTCAAGATTGCGTTTAGTACTAAACCTATTTACATACATTCATTATATTATTAAGACTCCTTTTTATGCCTATTAGAGTACTATTTATGCCCTTACGATAGTTAAAAAAAATTAAGTATGAGACATTCCAATAAAAATACTCTATTACCATATCGTAATAAGTAAATGTATCACACATGTTGATAGAGAACACACCCATTATCATTCTAAAGAAACTGTCACCTCTCCCATATCAATCGCAAGCTACGACACCGAAACCTGACACGCAATTTCATCTTCCGCCTCGCCGCCCCCTCCCTTTTCCATCCTCCTCTATCGCGTACGCAAATTAGGAGAAACGTAATCAAGCACGCCTTTGGAATCTGTCCATCACAGCGACCTCTGCCGCCTCCCACATCAACCCCTCCCTCCCTCTCCCCGCCCGCCATCGGACGGACAGTGTCTCCGGCACCGCCGACGGCATATCGACGCGCTGGGGTGCGAAGCGACGGCGGCGGTCGCGTCGCCCCCGTCCCATCCCGCCCCCCATCCGCTCCGACCCGCCCCGTCTCACCCGCTCCTCCCCCCGCTCGCCGGCCGCTCCCACCGTCAGAGTTTAATTTGGAAGTCAGATGGCGCAGCGGGCAGTGATGGCTGCCATGCATTATTCAGGGGGCTCGCGCGGCGCCGCGCGGCGCGACGGGGTGGAGCGTGGCGCGACGGGGCGGGGCGTGGCGGGGCGTGGCGAGGCGGGGAAGGGCGGGGCGGGACGGGGCGGGGAGGGACAGGGATGAATGTGAGGGCCGGCTGGCGGCGGCGGTGGTTGCGGCGGGTGCGCTTGCGGTGAAGGTGGAAGTGGAGGTGCAGACGAGGTCAGGGTTTGAATGTGAGAATGAGTGGTGTGGCGGTGACGGTTTCATAGGCGGTGGCGGTGATGTTTGGGCGGTGGGATGGATAGCGGAATGGATGGCGTGGTGGTTGGCGCAGTGGGTGGTGATGTGGGCGGTGGGGTGGCGGTGTGGGTGACAAAGTGGTTGGCGGTTTGGGAAGTGATCTGAGTGGGGATTTGGGAAGCGGTTTGGGAGGCGATTTGGATGGCGGTCTGGGTAGCGGTGTGGGTTGGTATTTGTTTGATTGATTGAATTTTAAGTGTTTCTGTAAACGTCAACTACTAGAGTAACGAATCCCGTAAGTGTAGGGCATCTTTTTTCTCGAGAGGTGCCGTTGTTCTTCTCCCGCTGGATGGTGAGATCCGGCGCCGACCTACCGTCGGCTAGCGGGGTTTTCCAAACTAGGTATCTCTCACCAGTCGGGCACTGCCCCATCTGGGGCAAGCTCTAAGCTCCCGACCGGTCTCCCGGCATGTACGGCAGTGTAGTGCATATTGGTGTGTGTGTATAAGGGGAGAGGATAGGAAAGATCGCGCGTAGTCCGTGGCCCGTTTGTTAGGGTACTGCTGCGGCACTCGCCTTGAGTCGATCGGAGAAACCATAGAAAACTACCGTTCAGAGCAGCAGGCCGCTAGAATTATCCTCCAGACAGCGACTGAATTCGATCTAGCTGACAAGGTAGTGTCGAAAATCCTTCTACCGTCGCACCCTCGGGGCTCGAACCCAGAACCTCCCGGTCAGAGGGATGATTTGGATAATGGTGGGGGTAGTGATGTGGGTGGCAAATTGGGCTGCAGTGTGGGAGGCGGGTTGGGTGGCGATGTGGGTTTGGGTGAAAGAGACTAGAGTGAGGCAAGGATTCGAGTAAGGGAAGGGGGAGCCGTACCAAAGACGTTGGTGGTACCGGCAGTGATACGGTTGGTTGTTTTAATGAAACTGGTAACGGAAATTGTGAGGGTTTTGGATGTGCGTATCGTTACTGACTAGCAGCGACAGCAAATTTGGGGACTAAAAAAACTAGTTTTGATTAGATGTCAAGAACAATGACATTTAATCAAATGTTATTCACTGTGGTGACTACAATAATGTAATAATTGTTTTGATAATTTCATAATAGACCCTGATATCGTTTTATTTATTTATTATTTGAAATTGGAATTTGTGATATTGAATTTGGAAAATATTTTAGAGATATACCCTATATTTAGTAGATTATAATATTACTTGTGACCTATTCACAATATATAAAGTCGAATTTTTCCGTTCGTTCAGCCTTTAATTCAAAAATATTTGTTTTCATCATACATGACCATGAACCCATACTTTGCCACCCACATCACTACCCACGCCGTTATCCAAATCCTGCAAGTTCGTCATTAGTATCGAATTAATACACGGATTAATGAGCAATGTATGTAAGATTTTATACCTTTCGCGATTTCGGCACATATTTTTCTAGACAATAAATAAATACGAATCGATATAATAATTGTACTTAGACTGTTGATAATCGGTTGAGAAAAACGCGGTAGTGTTATGTTAATCGCAGGAGTAATTTTGAGGGGTAGCACCATGTCAAGTCACAGAATCACTAGGGACTGGACCATGAGCATTCGAGAAAGCTGTGGTGACAGCCTGTGCCAGCGGCGAGGCCGGAACCAGCGGCCGGGACGTGGCGCAGACATAACTTCCGCCGGAGCGGCTCCGTATGCACCGGACGGCCTGATGTACGGGCAGCGTCCGAGAGCGGTCGACCACCGCTTGCGGGTTTCACTGCGGGTCGTAGCCACCCAAACCTCATCCGCCAATGCCACGCCGCCCCTCGTCGTTTAGATTCTCTCCGCCCCATGTGTCCCCGCATTGACCTCCACCTTCCCACTGCGCCCCCCTCTGCGTCGCCACACTCAACCCCGCCTTACTCCGCCCCACTCCCCCTTGCCTCGCCTCATCCCTCTCCACTACCTTCTCCTTCTCCTCAACCTCTGCCTTGCCTCCCCCGGCCACTCCGCCCACTCCCCTCTCCCGCACCTAACCTCTGCTCCGCATCATTCCTCCCCACTTAGTTCCACGCTCCTCCGCTTTGCCCCAACCCCGCGCCGGTTTGCTCCGCTCGCTTTCCCACCCCTGCCTCGCCCAGGCCAGATCTATCGCGTCACTCTCCAATCCTTCCCTCATTCACACGGGCCACCCCACTTTGCGCCATCTTAGTTACACCGCTTGGCCCCACTTGATGCAACTTTGCTCTGTGCCACCCACCCCGTTAACCACGCCACGTCTCGTCCCGCTCCGCCCTTCGCAGCCGCAATTCACTCAGTCCAACGTAGCCCGCCCCGCCCCACCTCGCATTGCGCCGCCTTGCTTTCACAGTTCCCCACTTGGTACGGCTTCGCTCTGATCCGCTCCGCTTTGCCACGCCTCGTCCCGCCTCACCTTTCCAAGCAACTCTTTGCCCAGTCCAGCTTAGCTCTGACCCGCTTCGCTTCACCTTGCTTACACCGTTTTACCCCATTTGGGACAGCTTTGCTTGGAAGCGCCGCGCCCTGCATCGCCACGCCTCACACTGCACCTTGCCTTCCCACCCCGATCCACCGTCTCTCTGCATAAGCAGGCTTCCCCTCGGCTCTCATCAACTTCTCGCCTATTCCAACTCTGTTAGCCTTCAACCACGCGCGCCCCCATGACTGTCTTGCGATCATCTGAGCACTTTGGTTTCCACATTTCCCCTCCCCAACTGCCACCCCCTGTGATCAGCTTTACTCACCCGCTCCTCTTCGCCGCTCCGCTCATTCGTCTGTTTCTGTTCACTTTACCCCACCCACTCACCCACCAACTACTACTCATCCGTATCCAACCACACACAAACCGTACTGACGCACCACATCCCATTCACTTCGGCTGACCTGCTTTACACTGGTCTTCTTTACTCATCCCAATTATCACCACCTCTCTCTTTCTTCTCTCCTTGCCTGGTTTTGTGATGCAACGACCCTTCCATTCTCGTGCACTGAACTCATTACTCAGTCGTGCCACAAGTCGACCGATCCCGCTTTGACCGCTATCAAATGAAGAGGCGAATGCGTCCGGGTCGTCGCCGCGTCGACCAATGCGCCCAAAGGATACTCTTGCCACTTCCTTCACCTTACGCTGCTCCCGCCACGGTCCTGTCTCACCCCCCCTACCGTCAGCGCACTCGCTGCCATCTCAGCTGTCCCCGCCGTTCCCGCCATCCCTTCCCACTCCCCCTACCCTCTCTCTTTCTCCTCTCTCTACTTCTCCTTCTCTATTTTCCATCTCTATTTCACTCTTTCTATTTCCCATCTCTCTATCTCCCCTCTTTCCATTCTACCTCTATTTCCCCTCTCTCTTTTCCTTTCTTTCCCCTTTCTCTTTTTTCTTTTCTCTCTCTTTTTCCGTTATGTCTCTTTTCCCTTTCTCTCTCTCCTCCTCTCTTCCCCCTCTCTTTCTTTTCCTCCTCTCTCTCTTTTCTCCCTCTCTCTTTCCCCCTCTCTTTCTTTCACTTCTCTGCCCTCTCTGCCCTTCTGGCCCTCCGTACTGTCATCGTCTGCATCATCCTCACCATTGTTACCACCATCATTACAGTCGGCGTCGTCCCCCTTCGCTGCCGTCTCCTCACCCGCCACCCTCGTTGCTCTCACCCTTCGCTACAGTCGTCGCTGCCGTCCCCGCCGTCACCGCACTCACCTCACACTCCGCCTTTGTGCCGTATCCTCGTTTGCCTCCGACCCCTACTTCCTCCCCTCGCGTCGCCACAGCTGATCTCGCTATCCCACGACCGGAGCTACCCCCACTTGGCCCCCGTGGAAACGGAGTGCTCGTAGCCCCCCCAGCTGATATCTTCATCCTCGCGACAGGCTCTGGGCCTTCTCCCCTCGCCAGCCTGGGACGGCTCCAAGCGGCCCCTCCCTGCTCTGTCGACGTTTCATTTCTACCTTTCCCACCGCTTTCCCATTTCCGAACATTATCTTGTCTTTCTAGGTTCTCTCGTCAACGTCTGTTCGTCCTCTCGCGTTCCTCTTAGCCTCTTCTTTTTCAAATTTCAAATCCTTTCACTTATCTCCCCATCTTCCCTTCATTCACTACTGTTTTAACATTCAACCATTTTCATAAATTTCTCGCTTCCCTTCCTCTCATATTTACACACTATTGGTCATCGCTTCGCCTCCCTCCATGTACTTCCTCATCCCCCTTCATCCTTGCAACTCACTTGTCTAAACGTTTGCGCTAATCGATTGGTTTCTATATTTCATGTGAATTGTCGTAGATCTTGACGACCTACACCACGACACTTCTTTATTATTTTGCTATTTTTAGAGAACTTCTCCGCTTTTATGTAAGCTTTCAAATACGAAAAACATTGTATATCTGACCTTGAAATTTTTCTAACTCTGTCTTCGAATTTTCTTTAAAACCATTTGTAAAATTCACTTTATTATGTTGTTGATTTTTAAATGCATTCATTGCTATTTTTCTTTAACACAATCTTGAAAAACAACGCTGTTGGTTCACATTCAACAAACACTAGAGAGATGTAACTGTTAATCAGTACAAGAAGTTATCTTCTTTCAAATATACGTATGTTCACATCTGCAAATGATCTCGTATGTTTCTTTTCCCATCATTGTGCACGATATTCTGTTAAATCTATTCTGTTCATTCTTCTTCATTGTCTAATATTTGCTTGAAACTTCAAAAATATAAACCAGTGCTGTTTCTCTGAACATTATCGGGAATTTTTATTATTTTATTCTTGCATTTCGCTTTGAATGTATACTAATCTTACGTATTTGGACGTATTAGTATTAGTATTACGTATTAGTACGTATTATTACTAATTTACGTACTTTCTTCTTATAGCCATACATTGGGAATGCCGAGACGACCTATTTTCTCTTAGATTTGCCAGAATATCTCTTCTTTGAAGTTCAATTCCATATCTCTCATTTCATATCTAAGAATTGATGTTATATTCATTGAGAAGTCCTCTATTTTGTTTTTTCTGATGGGAGATGAATAACAAGAAAAAATAAAAAGAGCGAAGACTTATTTATCTGGTTTTTACTCTACTGAATAACCAATGAAGTTGTTGAGCTCAATCTTCCATTCCTCAGCCTCATTTAGTAAACCAACCATCTACGTAAGCATGCTCGCTTATTTCCTTCATGAATGTCAATGGAGATCCATTTACATATCACATCCCGCCATATCTTCATATTGAATTCTCTTCCGTAGCATATCGGAGTTTTGCTTCTCTTTGAATTTTGCTTTTATTTCTTTCCAGTATTGTTTTATGATTCTTTCCAGTCTTTTCCTTCTGTGTGTTGCTCTTTAAACCTACAAAAATACAAAACACAAAAGTCTCTATGATCTTCCCACGAAATTATACAGAACTTTCGGCAAAACAAAATCACAACATTACGCTGAGAAGTAGTTTTGACCATGAAACGTTATGAACGAATAACTTGTAAGTGGAAACTCTAAAGGCATAATATAAATATTTAAAGTTAACCGGGGTTCATTTCTTCTTCCTTCCAATCGTATCAAGAAAACATTACTATCTAAAGCAGGCGCGGCTTGTCATGAAAGGCTGTAAGGCGGGTCTCTCCTACAGAGATCGCCTCCTAAAAGAAATTTAATATATATTTATAAATGTATTTATTTATTAATAGTGTATTTCTGAGTTATATTATAATACAATCATATCAACATTTTTCTTTGTTCGTTAACGGCCGTCTGTAATACATTTGAAGTTGTTGACAGGGAAGACCAAAGCGTTAGGCTCCCTCTTCATTCCGCCTTAAGGCCTGCGTAAAACGAGAAGGCGTAACGTCATGCATTCACTGCACAGGCTTACCGGCGGACGAAGGCTGTGGCCTGGCAGCCTTCAAGGGTGAGGCCTATATAGGGTCTGAAGAAGGGAGTACTCACGAGATAGCGTTAATATGTAGCTCAGCGAGTAGCATTGCTCATCAACTAGTTTTCCCAATACGCGGTAGGAGCGCTACTCACTTCAGCCTTTATCAGAAGCGCGAAGTCTACAGGACGTCTAGTCTTCGTAATCGGAAGAGATTATGTGTAGAAATGCAATGTATTAATGCATTCGCAGCCTTCCCTATTTAGAAAACCACGAGCCGTAAGGTTTTGAATTTTTAATGTATGTATATGTAATGATTATGCTAATGCACACTGTTATCACTCTTAGATATATTTTATGATGTTATTTTAAAAAATTCAAAGTCTTATATGGTCAACATATAAGAGTTTAAATTTAATGAATAACATTAAAGCGTATTCATAGCACAATTCCAGTATTTTGCGTAGGTACACTCAAGATTATTCACCAAATCAACGGAAGCGTTACAGCGATGAAGTTCATAATATTTTCTTTTCCTTGTGCATAATGAATTCTAAGTATAATAATATTTATTTTTTACTGATACAACACTGCTTTTTGTGGTCTCCAATATGGAATTCAATATACACTGCTTAACTTTCCTGGATCGAGAGGATCGTGATGCTTCACACAAATAACTCTCCTGCTTCTCTCCATACTTCATTTCATGTAGATGCTGAAATTTTAAAAATACAAAGAAATATATTACAAGCTATTAAATTATCAACAAAGACAAGTAATAATTCTAACAAATCAGTCACACCTGTCCTACCAAAAGAAATATTAAATTTAATTGCTCTCAAGCATGTAACTCGTAGAAAGTGGCAAATCACTCGAGATCCTGATATTAAAACTACCTTAAATCGCCTTACTCATGAAGTTAAAAATAAACTAGAACAATACAGGTTTTCTAAATTTAGAAACTATATATCCCAACTTCAACCTAACTCTGCTTCCCTCTGTTCTGCAATTAAAAATATAACAAATGATAAAAAACAATTACTCACATTAAAAAATAATAATAACAACACATTAGCAACAACTGATTCTGAAAAAGCAGAACTATTGGCAAATCATTTTGAACTCTCTTTTACTAATAACCTCCTTAATAATATTTCCTTTACCCAAAACATAGTCCAATCATTAGCCAAACCACTTCATACAGTTCCTGAAAGAATTCAATTTATTTCCCCATCTGAAGTCAAATACATAATTTCTAAACTTAAAAACAAGAAATCACCAGGCTTAGATTTCATTCCTAATATTGTAATTAAACATTTACCATATCCCATCCTCAGTTCACTAACAGCTATATATAAGAAGAAATAAAAGAGGTCATCTTCGTCAACATACTAGCTTTATTAGCTTCGTCAACATACTAGCTCTTATCTAACTTTTGCCGAAAGCAGCGCGACTGACGATGACGGCAAAGCCGGCTATCTTAATAAAGCTAGTATGTTGACGAAGATGACCTCTTTTATTTCTTCTGATAAGAACGTCAACAACACCAAATCAGAATTCCCATAATTCAGCTATATATAATGCATGTTTCAGACTTGACTACTTTCCAAACTCCTGGAAAACTGCACTTATCCTTCCAATTCCTAAACCCAACAGAGATCAAACTAAACCTGAAAATTTCAGACCAATTAGTTTGCTGCCAAATTTTTCAAAAATCTTTGAAAGGGCAATTTTAACCAGGATTAATAAATTTTTAAATCAAAATAATATTCTTCCTAGTAGTCAATTTGGTTTCAGGCATAACCATTCTACTACGCATAAATTGTTACGTTTAACATACTATATTGCCACCAATTTCCAAAAATTACGTCATACTCTAGCTATATTTCTTGATGTAAAAAAAGCATTTGATAAAATCTGGCATGATGGATTACTTTTTAAATTGAGAAATATTGGTTTTCCAAATTACTTACAAAACATAATAAAATCCTTTTTAGTTAATCCAAGATTCAAAGTTCAAATAAATAACTCTCTCAACTGATCACAATATACAAGCTGGACTTCTCCAAGAATCTCCTTTATTACCTATGCTTTTTAATGTTTTTATTTCTGATATGCCTTACCTTTTACACTCAGATATTGCCTTATTTGCGGACGACACTGTAATATTTACCACTCATAGTGATCTTCTTTTAGGTAGAGACAATCTCCAAGATGACCTAAATCTCCTCATGTCTTGGTTCAATGATTGGCAAATAAAAATAAATCACCAAAAATCTCAAGCAAAAATTTTCTCCTTAAAACGGATTCTTCCTACATATCCCTTAGTAATTAACAACCATGCAGTTAAATGGCTTGCAAATGACACTCCTGTTCAATATCTTGGACTTCAAATAGATACCAAATTAACCTGGAAAAAACACATAACATCAATAGCTAATAACACACACATAAAAATATTCAAATTGTATCCATTCATAAATAGAAAATCAAAATTATCAATAGACTCAGCATTAATAATATTTAAATACATTATACGACCTTCACTGACCTACGCCTGCCCAATTTGGGGAGGTGCCGCTAAAAACAACCTTCAAAAACTGGAAGTACTGCAAAATAAATTTTTAAGAAATGTTTTAAAAGCTCCATGGTATATCAGAAATGATCAAATTTTAAAAGAACTATCTATAGAACCTCTGAAAACTTGGATTCTAAAACTTTCTTCTAATTTCTACTCTCCTCTTTCATCTTGCCCAGCCACTCCTTTGTACACTCTAGGTAAATCAGCCAATCTTTTCCCACGAATAAAAATCAAGATATTCTAAAGACTTACTACATCCTCCTTAATTAGCTGTAAAGCAGGTTTCACGTGAACAGTGGTGGACAAACGATACACGAGTTATTTACCTAACTTGTTGTAACTATACGAATCTGTTTCTAATACTGTAAGCAAAACACAGTATATCATCACGTGAATTTCACGTACAGCTGCAGATGCAGCTGTACCTCCAGGAAAAATGGATTCTCCTGACAACAGGAGAAACATAACCCCCAACAGTACGGACTCACAACAAGGTATGTCATTAAAGAAGTCATATGCAGGTGCTACATCATCAGATTCCTTTCCATCTAAAGAACAAGCTATTGTAATCGAAGCTCAAGAAGGACTTTCAATTAAAGATTATATTAGCAAGGTTGCCTCTATTGTTGATGCTAGTAATATTAGATTTGTTTCACGTATATCTAACAACCGAGTATGTATCTTTCTGTCAAGTCAAGCCGTTGCAGATAAATTCACTGATAAAAATAAAACAATTGTTATAAAGAATCGTGAACTCAATGTTAGACCTCTCATTAGTAAACTTAAAAGGGTAATTATATCCAACGTGTGCCCAATCATACCACACAATATAATGGAAAAGGAGTTCACCAAAAGGAAAATTACAACATCCTCCAAGATCTCGTTCATAAAAGCAGGAATATCTGAACCGGGCTTCTCGCATATTATGAGCTTCAGAAGACAAATGTACATAGAACCTGAAGATCTAAACAAACTACCAGATTCAACTGTTGTTTATTTTGACAATACCTCTTACCGTATATACTTCACTACTGATATCATGACCTGTTTTATTTGTAATCAAGAAGGACATGTAGCTCAGCTTTGTCCCAGTAAACCCAGTGGAAATGATGAAATGGAAACTGAAGTTACTCAACAACATAACCAAAGTCTCTCTTCTATACCAAATCCTCAACCTGCAGATAACATCAATGAAAAAGTAATATCACCCTCTACTGATATGAATGTAACCTCAAAAATACCTCCACCATCTAACTCATCCACTCAAATTGAAGAAACTATTCACACAAAAGAGAGTGAAGACAACACTTTGAAGAAAGATCTTGAGGCCAATAATGATGCCCCTGTATTAACCCAACCTCAATTTGGTGACTTCCCTGCTCTTCAAACTCCACAATCAAACAACCCCAACTCCACAAATAATTTGATTATGAAACGACCTATATCCTTATCATCAACAACCTCAGACCCACTTATTGAACCCTCATCAGAACCTGATAAACATTTCAATATTGACCTCACTGCAAAAGAAAAAGAGAAGAATTATAAAAAGTCAAGATTAGAAAGTACTAATATTGAAGAATCTGAAAAACTGAACACTCAACTGGCCCCTCTCAAGGAAATATTATTGGACCCAAACAACAAATATCCCTTGAATTTTATTCAAATGAAGAGTTTTCTTGAAAAAACTAAAAACAGCACTGAGATAATTGAAATAGCTCTAGAATTTACCCCTGATTTAACTCAATTGATCCAAATGTTAGAAAGAACATATCCAAAATTAAAGGATAAAAATATGAAGAGAAGATTTACAAATCTAAAAAAGAAATTAAATAAACACATTAAAAGCAATGAATCAGAGTACTCTAGTGATACAAGTTAAAGTATTTCATCCTATTAAATTAAATATTAACTAACAATGGTTGAAAGCATATTACAATGGAATATAAATGGATTTAGGCCTCAAAGAGAAAATCTGTTTATTCTGATTAACAAATATAATCCAGATGTAATATGCTTGCAGGAAACTAATAATTCAGAAAGGGTGATACCACAATTAAAAAATTATTCTGTATACTTAAAGAATAGAAATAATCCAAGAATATCCAGTGGAGGCATAGCTATATATATAAAATCACTTATTCAAGCAGATGAAATTTATATAAACACCAATTTTGGATGTAAAGCAGTCAAACTCAACATGGGAAAAAATATTTGAGTATCTGTAATATCTACCTCCCTAATAGTTATAATTTTACAGAAAATGAAATATTAAAAATCATATATCAGCTACCTAAACCTTTTATTATGGTAGGTGATTTTAATAGTCACAGCCTAATGTGGGGATCGTATAAAGATGACAGTAGAGGCAAGATTATTAAAAAAATATTGGAAGACCCAAATATATTGATACTTAACAAAAATCAACACACTCACCTTAATAATACACACAAAAGGTTCAGTGCAATTGATCTAACAATATGTTCATCTTCTATTGCTTCTAAATGGGACTGGAGTATTACAGAAGACTTACATGGAAGTGACCATTTTCCCATTCTCATATCTTACTTTAATAATACCTCAGTGTCTGCTTGCACTAACTATCATCCTCGATGGAAATTCCAAAACGCTAACTTTGACAGATACAAAGAAATATTATCAACAAAAATAAATGAAATTAATATGTTAGAAGAGAATTCCTCAATCTCCCTCAATAAAAAAATTGAGAAACTGACTGATCTCATCCTCAAAACAGCTGATGAAACAATCCCAAAATCTTCAGGAAAACCAATAAGGAAAAAACTACCTTGGTGGAATGAAGACTGCAAAAATGCCCATAAATTATACAGACACTCATTCAACAAATACAAGAGGCATCCAACCATAGAAAATCATATTGATTATAAAAGAACACGAGCAAAAGCAAGACGAATATATAAAGAAAATAAAAGGCAGTGTTGGATTGATTTTATCTCATCAATAAATTGCTTCTCTAACCCAGCAGACAATTGGAAAAAAATCAAAGCTATCAATGGTTGCTACAAGCAGAACTTTCACCCTAAATTTATGGTACATAACGACAGAACTACCTCTTCTAAGGAAGAAATTGCGAACATTCTAGCTTCTACATTTGCTAATAACTCAAGCGACAGTAACTTTAACTATGAATTTCAAATATACAAATCTAATTCGAATATAACAATGGATAGAATTATTCAACAAAATTCGTCAAGTAATCCTACATTAAATTATCCCGTACAAGTACAAGAAGTTGAGATTGTGCTATCTCGTACTAGAAATTCAAGCCCAGGACCAGATGGAATATACAATGTTTTTCTGAAAGAACTGCCGACAAATGCTATTGAATATCTAACTCGACTCTTCAATGAAATAATAACCACTGGCGAATTTCCTGACAAATGGAGAGAATCTATAGTTATCCCGATTCTTAAACCTAACAAAGATCCAACCAACCCGAATAATTACAGACCTATTTCCTTAACGTCCACCCTCTGCAAATTACTGGAAAAAATTGTCAGTAGAAGACTTAATTGGTACCTCGAACATCATAACAACATTTCACCATTCCAAAGTGGTTTCAGACGAAATCGTTCTACAACAGACCATCTAGTAAACATCCATAGTGACATTTGTGATGCCTTTATAACAAACCAACATCTTGTGACAGTTAGTTTAGATATGGAAAAAGCTTACGACATGGTCTGGAGAGATCGAATCATCAAAATTCTCCACGAAATGGGGATAGATGGCCAAATACTAACTTTCATAACCCAGTTCATGAAGAATAGATCTTTACAAGTTAAATTCAAGAATATTTTCTCGAACAAATATACAATAAAGAACGGAGTGCCTCAAGGATCTGTGCTTAGTGTACTACTATTCTTGATTGCCATAAATGATATCACGAACCATATCCATCGACCAGTGAAAGTATATTTGTTTGCAGATGATATCACTATAACATTAAGTGGAAAAAATATTAAAACATCTCAAGAACTGCTTCAAATTACTTTAAAAGAACTTCAAGATTGGTCCAATACGACAGGTTTCAAGATCTCTAAATCCAAATCTGAATGTATAGTTTTCAATAAAAGGGGAAACTTATCGGATCAGCTAAAACTTACAATAGGACCACAACAACTTAAATGTTCTAGCCTAATCAAAATTCTAGGAATATTATTTGATAGTAAGCTAACATGGATACCACATATTAAGAATTTGAAAGCTAAATGCCTTCGAAGATTAAATGTATTAAAAGCCATTTCATCAGCATCGTGGGGAGCCGATAGAAATGTTATACTATCAACATACAAAGCTCTCATTCGTTCTACGATAGACTATGGAGCAATTATTTACCAATCAGCTAGGCCAACAATATTAAATAGTCTTAATCCAGTCCACTCAGCCGGGTTAAGATTTGCCATTGGCGCATATCGAACGAGTCCAATTTCGAGTATTCTTGAGGAATCCAATGAAGAACCTCTTCACATCAGAAGAAGAAAACTATGCTTTTCTTATGCCTGTAAAATATCATCTACTCCTAATAATCCTGTTTATAAGAATGTTTTCTCCAGAAAATATTACGAAAAGTATACAGAGAAAACGTATGCTCCCAAACCAGTTTATTATCTCCTGAACCAGTATCTTGAAGAAATTCACTTCACATTTCCTACTGTTCGAACTACCACGGTTAAAAAAAGACCTCCATGGATTCCTTCCCTAATAAATATCAACATCAGCCTTAATGATCTTCCAAAAAAGGTAACTAATACGTTAATTTACTAAGCCTACTTCAACGAAATCTATAACAAATACGTTGGATATACGCACATCTTCACCGATGGCTCCCGTCAAGAGATCGGAGCTGGCTGTGCAGTACAAATTAAAGAGACACTATTACAATCAAGGCTAAATGATTATTGCTCTATTTTTTATTGCGAAGCATACGCCATTCTTCTCGCCTTCAAATATATTCAAGAACAAACCGAAGAAAAATTTGTTATTTTTACAGATTCCAAAAGTGTGCTAGTAAGTTTAAGTAATACTGAAAACCAGGAACCTATAGTAAATGAAATAGCTAACTTATATTATGACTTATTACACATCAATAAGGAAATAATTCTCATTTGGATACCATCGCACCGAGGTATTGCCGGAAATATATTAGTTGATGAAGCAGCTAAAGACTCTATTAATTCACCTTTGGAAGAGCATGCAGTCTCCCACAATGACATCAAAAAAGAACATCAAAGAAATAAGGATGTTTGGAATACTGAATGGACAAGATCACCAACCCTACTACATCAGATCAGGAAAAGTATCTTCGATGACCACCTTCCTTACCTTCACAAGAGAAAATATCAAACTGTGCTCACCCGCTTAAGAATTGGCCATTCCAAACTCACCCATCAGCATTTACTAACAAAAGAAATACAAAAAAAGTGTGACCAATGTCAATCTGCCCTCTCTATACCACACATATTATTGTTCTGTCCCATTTACAAAGATATCCGCAAAAAATATGCAATACCTCTCACTCTCCTAGAAATCCTTAACAACAAACACCACATTGAAAATGTCTTTAAATTTTTAAAGGAAATTAACCTATTCAATAAGCTGTAAGAAACTAAAAATCTGTTAAACACCAATATTGTACAATTTTGTATTATCAAATAATGTATAGTAATGCCCAACATGTTTTTTGGTGATGTTCTCTGTTTATATTATGTTGCTGTTGAATATGATTGTTAATTGTCCTCATGTAAAGTTACCTATATTGACAAATTATTTATTTGTGGTTTAATTTTAAATTTTGTTGTATGCTCTGTTGTACACTGTATATACTGTATTTTGAATGTGGTCGCTAATGACCTAGTAGTTCATGCGACCTTCTAAATAAAGCATAATTAAAAAAAAAAAGCAGGTTTCAACATTTCTAAATTAAATATTTATGTTTTTAATTCAAATATTGTATGCATTTTCTGAAGGACCCTTCCTGGGTATAGTTAGTTAGTTAATACCTTATTTTACGTGGCGAGACTCGGGCCATCAGGCCCGCTCTTCCGTCTAACCACGCATATGTCGTTACGCTCCTTTCACCACCTAGCGGAGAAAGGAGGTATTATCTTGGGCGACGAAACAGGCGGATCTCAATTTTCCTCAGAGGCTTCTTTTAGGCTTGAGGATCTTTTACATGCAGTAAATCTACTAACATGGGACAGCCGGCTTTACTTCCCCTCCGAAGGAAGGCGTACGAAGGATTTTTTCGCCCTTAAAAATCCACGGCTTCGATCGGGTTTGAACCCTCAAACTCGGGTACAACAGTCCGGTATCCTTAGTTGTTATGGTTTATATTGTAAATATTAGTCTTCTACCATTGTTCATGCATGCTGAAATGTAATTACAACAAAATTGTATAATATGTATCATAAAAACCATTGAAAGGCATAATAATGTCGAACAAGGAAATAAAATCTATTTAAAAAAAAAAGAGAGAAAGAGAGAGAGAGAGAGAGAGAGAGAGAGAGAGAGAGAGAGAGAGAGAGAGAGAGAGAGAGAGGATCGTGGTTAATAGGGAATTATGAAAACAGTTTAAAGGTGCATTATGAAAGGGATTTATGGGAGGGAAATAGGAAAAGACAAACTGAGTCAAGTTACCAACTAGTTAATTAATAAATAAGTAAATCTGAAATATTAAAAAGATCATCGTTCAATCATGTACAACGGGCGTTAACTGGTTTAATGAGCCGTCGGGCCAAATATCCCCAGACCGCTCGATCATTACAGATAGTACATCAACTTATGTCATTGCAGTGCCTCTGACCGGAAGGTCCTCGGTCCTAGGTTCGAGTCCCGACGGCGCGCCGCGGCGGCAAGATTTTCGACACTAACTTCAGCTAGGACGAATATAGTCACATTCTGGAGGATAATTCTAGCGGCCGGCTGCTCTAATCGGTAGTTTTTCGTGGTTTCTCCGGTCAACAACAGGCGAATGCCGAAGCAGTACCCAAACGGGTCACGCATCGCGTGGGTTCTTTCGTTCCCCTCCCTTGTCCTATCCTCACCCCTTACACACCCTTACACTAACATGTACTACACTACCACGCAAGCTGGGAGACCGGTCGAAGGCTTAGAGCTTGTCCCGGCTAGAGCGGTACCCTGCGTGTGGGAGATACCTGGTTTGGGAAAACTCCGCTAGTCGACGGTAGTTCGGCGCCTGATCTCGCCATCCAGCGGGGGAAGATCATCGCCACCTCCCCATGAAACACATGTACTACATCTACGAGACTAGTGACCTTAGCAGTTGACGCGGCCAGAATCACTAACAATCAGTCAATCGATCATTAGAACCCTTATATGCATAAATAACTATTATTTTTAAGACAAATATTCTCTTCTCCCTCCTTACTTTTAGAAACTGCCGTACGTTATCAACTGGGAAGGGTGGCGGGCGGGCGGGCGGCTGAGTGAGAGGTCGAGAGAGCGATACGGTGCGGTCCGCCCTTATTCTCAGAGAAGTAATTACAGCTGGGTGACCGGGAGTAATTCCGGGCGTTGCGGGGCGATTGACGCGGGCGCGCGTGCTTCTGCCGAGAAATACGGCCACACGGGGCGCCCTCACCGTAACTCCACGGCCTTATCGCCCGGGACGCGCACCCTTCGGTCCGATCGCCCACGCAGCCACCTACACCGACCTGGCGAGACCGCCCACCTAGGCGTCCCGTAGTTCCCTCTGTCTGGAAACATTCCTACGGGACAAGGATGGCAACAGAAATGAAACTATACGTTTCGTTTCTGCGCCGCTGTAACAAAATTATTTTTACGTGAGTTTAGTTTCGTTACAAGTAACGAAACGAAAGTCTGCGCGAACTTAGTTTCGTTACAGAAAGAACAGATCCTTGAGGTCAGTTTAGTTTCGTTTCTTTACTGAAACTAAACGAAAGTAAATTTCTTTGCATTGGGTAAGAAAAGTTATTTCTTTATTTAGTTTCGTTATTAATAATTGTTGAAGCACAAGTAACGAAAGTCGGGAGAGATCCATTCAGAGGATTTGGACTCCATACTACATTTCTGTACGTACTATTTTGTTTCAGAACTAACTAAAAACACAAGTCTATCTATACCTTTTCGTCTACCCTCTTTTGATAATTGCATTACTTTTTAAATGATTCCTGTCTCTTCGTCAATTCTTACTTGCAATACGTACCATGCTGGATACACAGTTTGCACTCATGCTGGATGAAATTTGAGTCACTATTGTTTGGTATGGATTACAGCGGAAATAGCTCAAATAAGAAGGGGGGAGGCTTGTTCCGCCGGACTTAAAAGAATACAGCTGTATGACGACGGCGCGTGGCGATTTACGCACTTTGATATACGGCAGGTTTTGCACATATTTGAATAAAGTTCATATACTTTCCAAGTCTCTTATAAAATCAGTCAATGTAGCATGTTGAGCTTAACAGTGAAATTTCATTAAATATTAACAATGTATCTCAATAGTAAGAGCTTAAACATTTTCAGTAATTCCTTAAACATTAGAGTTTTTAAAAAATAGAGACAATTGACAATGGGAAAGCCAGTTAAGAAACTTAATATTTTCAATTATTTATGTCAAAAATCGACCCCCTCTTCGGCCCTGCGGCTCTCTGAGAGGGCTGTGTGTTCGGCGAGGTGAAGGCGGGCGCGAGGAGGAAAATGAACTGATTTGATTGTCAGATGACCGGATTGAACGGAGTTGTTTGACAGATGACCTTCAGACCTCGATGGTCTGAGGGAAACGCACCTCGTTTCAGTATCCCCTCCTTTTCCCTCTGAGACTGCCATCAGCAAATCCCATGACGTCATAAAGACTTGGATATCAGAACAACTTACGAGCTCCTAATTGTCGGTTACAATCCCGTCAGAATAGTATGGGGGTTGCTTTTTTATTAAAATTTATACATTTAAATAGTTCATTTTTAATTGCAAAAGCTCCGGCAACATAATAATTCTTTTTTATTAATCTCTCACCCTTTACTGCATAGTGTAACTCAGCTGTAACATAACTTTTTTCAAGTCATAAAAGCACTCAAACGATTTTATTTATGAACTATTTTATATTACACGTGATGTATATCATGCGTTTATGTCACCTCGTGCATTGTTAGGCGGTAAACGCAATAAGATAACAAGATGAAGTGATGGTAATCTAGTGACGTAAATCAGAACTTCCTGGTAACACACTCTGTTTTCGTACATAAGAAACGAAACGTTTCCAGGCAAATAATAAAACTAAAATACGAATGACACTTATTTTATTGACTTGCTTGATATTTCTTTTATCACATAAACGATTTGAAAAATGAGTACATTTTTTAAATCGTGAAATATATGACCTTTTGTTGGAGGAGTAAAAAAAATAATTTTGTGTTTTTCTCAAGCAATATTTACTTCTGATTTTTTTGTTATTTTTCCGTTAGTTAAAATAAAAAATAAATGTAATGAAATTAATTGTTGCAAGTAAATATAAAAAATAATGCAATAATGGATTAAATGTAAATATGAAGAGATCACTAGTTTAAGCACTAGTTTGACTTTAAATTTTCTTAATAAAAGACAAAATTCACGTTCACGGTGAGTGTGAATGAGGGTCAGTTGTTTAAACAGAATACATCAACAACCTTCATGTACGGAGACGTTTACTCATACTAGTATAAGTTGGTAACATTTAATTTCTTGAAGTAGTATAGTAATATTAGCCAATGTTTTTTCGGAGTGTTGTAAGGTGTTATTTAAATTAACCTTTTCATTATACAATTATTGTGCTACAATATTCTTGTGGGTTATTTATTTTTTGACAACAGTTATTATCAATTAGTTGAAACATTTATGATTTTTTAAATTTTCTCTTTCGACAGTACTATCGATATTATTCGATAGTTTATTTGAATTCTCTCGATAGTTTTCGATAGCCATACTATCCAGGTTTAACGCGCTCTACTTTATAGCCGTTCTGCAAATCTGTGGTCACGTGGTTTCCTTCCTCGAACCAGGTTCAAATTTTTGTTGCGTTTTGAAAACCGTTGTTTCGGCAGCGTGAGGAACGTTATGCAACGTCTAACCACCGGTGTCGGATTTCTAGTGTCACCGTTCTTTCACGACTGCTTGCAAAGGCCATATTCGTTGGTCTCTTTGTAGTTTGAAGTGCAGTAACACGCATAATAATTGTACCGACGTCAGTTGAAAGGATATCGTACACCAATACTACTAAGGAAACTTAAAAAGAAACTTTCATTGAGTGCATCTGATACCACTGTGTTACATACATTGTATGTTTTAACATTTTTTATTAGACCCCATAATTGTGAATACTTTGTTCCCAAAGTACAAAGTATGTATTTTTTTATTTATCGTAGTATATCGTTACATTTTAAGGCACACATCTTCGCTAAAATTGTATTTGGATTATTCAAGAATGTATTCGACCTCTTGGTCTGCCCGAACCTGCGACGTAAACATACGTTTTGCCGCCTCGTCTGCCCTGCGAGGTAATGGACACTGCCGATATTCGGGCTAATAGAGGCGTGGTACATGAGTAACGGTCGCAGAGAGGTCACGAAAGGTCTCAGTATTAATGGTCGCCAAAACACTACTTGCAAGTTATGTTACTGAGAGCGAAACCAAACCTCTTTTGTGACGTCATGGATTGTAAATAATGAAAGTGAATTTTGAATAAAACTCCTGGATAGAAACTAAACTCCCATGATGATATAGTTTCCTTCCTGTAACAAAACTAAATTCCCTGCTGCAGTAAAGTTTCGTTACAGAGGCAGTTTCGTTACTAGTCAATAGATTTCTTCGTCACGCTTCGGACTTTAGTTTCGTTACGTACTGTAGTTTCTGTCCACAAGAAACAGTAACGAAATGCTTAATTTCGCTTAGTTTCGTTTCTGTTTCCATTCTTGCCACAGGAGGACAAACTTTTCAGCCCTGGAGCATGGAAAGTGTTACTTTGCCATATGCGTACCTGAAAGAACACATGGCTGTATAGAAAACTGAATCCTGTCAAGTAAACAAAACACTAAGACATGAAACAACAAAACTGCCGCCTCGCCTATCGAGTATGATCCCAAGAGTAATATTCTTGTAGGTTTTGATGAACTAAATTATAAAATAGTATATTGTTACGATTCTATGTGGTAAATTAAAACATATTATTTTAACAAAAACGTTTATTTTGTTTCTTAACACGATAACTGAAAACACGATTTATGTACAGATAGTCTTTACTTGATTATTTCTTTATACGGCACACTTCCCTTGATTATTTATTTACAACGTTTACTTATTTTGCACTGTCGCACAGTCCTAAGCACTGACCACAGTCCACTGCACTGACCACAGTTCACGGCGCCGGCTACGGTTCATGTCACTTTGCACAATCACTGCACTGTTATTCACCGTGATGCACACATTTCACAGCTCAGCTTCCACTTCAGACTGACATGCAGTCGCCGGTCGCTGCGTATTTATACCCGGCTAAAGACCGCCGAGAATTTTCTGGAACTTGCGATAAACACCATGAACACTTCGGGACCATCTAGTTCGGGGGGGCCGCCGGCAGATGTCCAAATCTGCGCATACCCCGTAACCATCTAGTTCGGAAAGGTGTCGGCAAATGACGCCATTCGCGCATACCATCTAGTTCGGGGTGTCGCCGGCAGATGACGCAATATTCGTTACAATTATGCAATTAGCGAGAGAAAACTTGAATTAATAATTATCTAAATAAACCTCGTCAGTCTGCGCAAACCACGATTAACATAGAAAGCGTAAATATAAGATGGAATTTAAGCCTTCTAAGCGTGACGTCACAAAGATGGCCACCAGCACCAAGGCTGAAATATAGGTCATGGAGGAATATATTCTTTATTCTTCCATGTATAGGTGGTATTAGTGGTATCGATAAGCATCAAACTGACAAAAAATTAATAGAATATCGAAGAATATTTCATCCTGTGGATTATAGTGTGAAAAACGTTTCTTTGGGGCCTTTGGCCTCAAAAGTTTAATTTTTAAGACCCTAAAACGCTTCGTTTAGAAGTTATTTAACAATATAACTAACAGAGTTTTACGGGTTGCATTTGGCATGAATATTTCGTTAATAACAAATCCTTCATATTTTTAAAGTCGAAGAGTAATTCGTCACGCCACCGTGAAATTCTCTTTCTTCAGAGACCTCAATTATAAATATTAGTTGCGTGTCAGAGCCGCAAAGGGTATGTATACTTCTGAAATAATATAGGAAACGATGTTGAGCTTTATTGCCCGTGTACACGGATTGAAAACGAGCAACGTTAGGAAAAAGTCTTCATATTTGTATGAATGCAATAAAATAACATTATAAACAAGTTGCTTACGTTATTTTTGTATAACAGTGTTATAAATTTATAGAGGAATCAACATTAATTTTTGGAAACAACTTGATTATGACGTCATGGGTAGTTCAGATCTGTGTGAAAGCAATTGTGGTCATCTCCTCGGGTTACCGATACCTTCCCACGATTCTTTCACTGCGATTGGGTGAATGTGTCATGACGCAATATGCGTGTCACAAACGGGAAATACGTCATTGAGCCATAAAATATCATTTTATGAACGATTGCTTGGAACGAAAAAGGTCTTTTAGTAATGCTGGAATACAAACAAGTTATATACGCAACTCCATAGAAAGTGTCTTCGGTGAACGCGCTTAAAAATGCCGGACTCAGCTTCTACAGTCAGTTTGGCCGTCAAAACTTAATTCGTACGTCAAAGATTCGCTTTTTGTACTGGTTACGTAAATAACTTTTTTCTATTCCCATTGTATAATTCTGTCATTTGATGGCTGCAATCCTTTGCATAATGATACTCATTTTGCTACGGATTTCATTATGATCCAGGTTCTTGACCAATCGCAGAGAATCTTACAAACCAAGTATCGACTCTTAATTAATCATTGAGAATCGTTGTAATGTTTCGTTCGATTGTGTACATTAAAATTGCATTTAATATTATAATATGCTTACCACTTTAAATTTCTTTTATTATTATTTTTTCTGAAATATTATTAAAAATAAATTGGATTATAAACTTTTTTTGATCCTATTTGACTAGCGCAGTGGTAGTTATTGGAGAAAACATTTCACTCACGTTAAGATAACGCACATTATTTTGTGTTGTATGTTACTGCCGTGTGGTTGTTCTTAAAAACCGGCCAATTCTTTAGTTTAAAATGTCTAGTGAATCAGCTCGCTCGTATCGTAATATTACACTCTTAATAATACCTATCATTACATCATCATTTCATTGTACAATTTTTATTGCGACAGAGAATCAGTACGTAAGGTCTTACTCTTATAAGGGTTGATTAAATGGGACTAAAACAATTGTTGCAGCATCCTAGCAAAACAAGACAAAGAACACATTGTTCTCTAGTAGTAAGCGTGGTTTGTAAGAAATCAGACTACTATGATGTGTCTGCACAATTTTATGTACTACATGCACAGAATCACATAATGATCTCAAAACAGTGATTAGATTGATTCATTAAAACGCCCCGCGATAAGTAATTCAAGTTTTGAAAGAAGTGTACCAAAGTAGAACTGAAACTATATCGTCGTAAGAAAATGACGATTAGTGTTTTTATTTTGAACACACAGGATGCAAGGCTGCACTTCATAATCGCAACAAATTCAAATTGGCCATGAAGAGTAAGTGGCGTGCCAAGTTACAAGGTAGAATTATTGTGTGTTCTACATTGTGTGTACATTCTTAGGTTAGAAAAATGTCCCATTGTTATTGTTGAGTTTTGTGCAAGTTCAACATATCGGGTTATGGCTACACGGACTTTATTTTTTTAATACTACATGTATGCCTCGGAGGAATAGAATGAAACAAATTTTCTTCTAGCATGATAAGTAACATGAGATGTACTAAGTACTATTTCACGGCCAATTTTAGTAGTTGGCAGTGGCTAGGTCTTCATAATGTGTGTCAATAACACTTTAAAATAAATTATGCCTGTAAGATCTCTTGTTACTTTATTCCGGTTTGCCGTTGTACTATATAGCTTTCCATTACTTTATGCTACTAGAGGCAGTCATAAAGTGACGCAGTACAGTGTAATGGGGCGTCATTAATTCTCGAATCATCTCCTGCATTTTTATGACTGATACAAAATTGCCCATTTCTTCTTTAATACAACTTTCATTCAACAAACAAATTAAATATTATAATTTTTCAATCATTATTTTTTTTAAATGTATAATTTATTTTGTATTGATATTTCAATTTACTGTCGCGTTTTCAATTTTCCTTAGTACATTGTTGCCAACAATTAACGTGTTTAAGCTACAACTATTTGCAGCCTCCTTCTAAACCAATAAAAGAGTTGAATGCCAACAATTCAACAATTCTGAAATTGTGAGCTTATATCGTGGTTTCATGATTTATTGCTCGTGAATTTTCACGACATATTCATTAAGTGAACGACATATTCATTAAAGCACCGCTTTATTAATGAAGGTCAGTAGCAGATTGGATGTAGCGAAAGTGTTTCCTCCTCGAAAATTATTTTCTGTCGAACATTCTTTCTTACACGTTTTTAATTTCAATGGCACATCCGGTACAGAAAATGTTCAGTATTTTTATCATCAGTACTTTATTTTTACCCATTTGTTGTCTCGCCTTTTAAAACTACAATATCTCTCTAACTGATGCTTTTATTAACAAGTGTTTGCTCTTATTTTCGGTCAAGTAGGACTACAGCTCTGAAGCTACCAACCGGCCTACTCTGATCTTAGTTGCTGCAACTGCAATCCCCATCTCTACTGCTCTCACCCTGGCCACCACGACTGCCACCCTCCCACAATGATCCCGTCACCACCACCTCCACCTTCATAGTGACTCTGACCGAGAGGCCCGCGGATATGATTCCCGACGGTGGCAGGGTTTTCGACACTAGCTGCATAGCTAGGTTGAATTCAGTCACTGTCAGGAGGAGAATTCTAGCTGCCGGCTACTCTGTTATCCGTGGTTTCTCCGATCAACACCAGATGTGAGTCCTAATAATAGGGCCACGAACCGCGCGCGATATTTCCTTCATCTTCCTAGTCTTATCTTCAACCCTTACTTACACACATTTACACTTACATGCACTACATTACCGCAGTTCACGAGAGACCAATCGTAACCTTAGATCCTGTCCCGGCTGGGGCGGAGTGGCCCGGTGGTGGAAGATACCTGGTTGGGGATAAGCTCGCAAGCCGACGGGTAGTTCGGCGCCGCATCTCGCCATCCAGCGGGGGAAGTTTATTGCCACCTTCCGCAATAAAAGCATGCACTACACTTATGGGACTAATGCCTTTAGCAGTTGACGCGCCTGTAATCACTGACCTATCAATCAACCACCACTAGGAACTCCAATACCGACCCACCGACACACAAAGCCCTGGGAAGCCATTAACTCAGACATCTCCAAAACATTACCAATGCTACCGCTTCTGCTCCCGACACGACTCCTCCTAACGCTGCCACCAGGTTCTCCCCTCCCGAGGGCTGGTGCTCTGCTTCGCCCAGCTCCTCCTTATCTGAGCGTCTCTGCGAGGCGAGGGTCGCTGCCCTGGGTTACGGCGGCCGTATTGTTCCCGAAGGGGCGGCCGCTCCAGCGAACCGAAGCGGCGCTGCGCTGGCCGCTGCGAGCACGGGAGCCCAAAAGCTGCCCAAACAGGAGATGTGATATTCGCTGTCCAGGAAGACAGCCCCAGGCCTTGATTAGACCTTCAATCAAATGCAATGCCATCAACGCTTACGAGAGATACTTATTTTTCGAGCAGGTATTTATTAAAACTGTTTGACGAATGAGGATAAGAAGAATTTCAAAATACTACGTCATATCTGTAATGTACTGCAGTGCAGTTACTACAATTAATATGTTATTAATGCAATAAACTTGACCGTGTATGTTCAGGGTAAAACCAAATTGGGAAAACAGATTGGTAGAAAAAATAGATCGGTAGAGATGATGGTACTGCGAGAATATTGTACTAGTATCTGAATAGTTCATACAGAAAAAGTTCTTAAATCAAATTGGTGAGTCTTTTAACCGTCATCCTAATTATGTACATTCATCTCTCATCATCGTGTACGCATCATGATCACCCAGCCAAAGGCAAACCACCACTGTGAAGGAAACGAGAGAACATAAAACCGTAAACTTCCTCCCTCGCCTGCACTCAAATCCCATCACTTTCTATCGTAGAATAAAAGCAAGTCTGATTAAAACCTTACTCGTTTCTTAAGGAATTTCTTAAGTGCGTACATTCAGTGGCAGCCTGTGACAATTTTTAGCAATATACGCAATTACTGTAATTTTGATTATAAATATTTCAGTCCATCTAACTGGTATGAATTTAAAAAGAAAAAAAGCTTTACTTTCAAAATAAAGTTCCTGCATTTTATTTCTTTTTTCTCAACCAGAGAAAGAAATTAAAAATACCTAATACTAAACACAAAATGAATTTTTCTTCTCTGAGCCTAAGATTTAGAACTGTATTCAATATAAAATTCAATGTGATTTATCAACGTTTTTACGATAGCTAAAAGTATCATATTTAAAACTCTACATTACAATGTTTCCGTGTTTTGTTCTCAGAAATTTACCTTTTTTAGTTGCTGCCCGATATTTGTTCGTTTTTATTATTTAACACAGCAGAAAAATTCACCGTGACGTATTTCCTCCGTTGACAATCAATTATTGAATAAACTAGCCTGTTAAAACAGGTTTTAAACAATAAAAAGTTTATGAATTGAATCAATCATACACAAAACTTCAGTTGGTTGCAAAAGATGAAAACAGTCACTCAGAAATGGTAGATTTCAGTCTGTAAATGAGTTATAAAACCCTCTCCATATTACTAAGTATTGGCAGTTTACTAAATTAATAAAATTGTTACTAAATAAACATGTGTAAAAACATTCGAATATAACAATAAAGAAACAACAGAAAATTGTTACGAAAAGGAAATTACGGCGAATGAGGGAGGAGGTAAAATCATAAGGAAATACGACGTCGAAATGAACGTTTATAACGTGGTAAACGGTGACACAATATCATAACTTGTTTCGCCCACGCCCACGATCACTTAGATCATCCACATCTCAAAAACGTCTCCTGACCAATCTTCTTGTCGCCAGCTGCCCGCTTTTTACAAGGCACTGAATTCGGGCGCAAATCCCCACCGAAACTCATCCCATGACAGCGAGCCGCTTGAAAAGCACTGCATTGGAAGTCCACCGATTGGGAATCGGTCAGCGCGGAAAGGCGGGGTCCTTTTTCCTTCCTTTCCCTTCGACCGCTTTTTTCCCGTGCGCGCGCCGAACATCCCTCCTCGCCCGGGCTTCCTTCGCGCTACGACGCATCCGGGAGCAGTTGGCACCGGAGGGGGCGTGGCCCGTCCGGTAGTCGAACCGACGCCGCGCCTGCCGCCCCGCCCACCCGCACATAACTCACGCGCTCGCCGCCTCGCGTCCGACTCGCGCCCGCCCCCGTCCCCGCCCCCGCGCCCGCGCCCGGCCTTAGCTCATCCCTGCAGCGCACTCACGCCCAATCCCCCGGCAGACGCCTTCTCCCGCCCTTCCCACCCCGCCACCGCGCCCTTCCTCATAACAGATACTGCCCGCCCGGCAGCCGCCCTCGGCCTCAGCCCGTACCCCTACGCGCTCTCACGCCCATCCAACCCCGCCCCCGCGCATATCCTCGTAGCCGCCCGCGCCCGTGGCGCGTCCTGATAACAGGTACTGCCCGTCCCCGTGGCCACCCGCAGTCCGTCCCTGTAGATGCTCCCACGTCCATCCTTCGGATGGCACCTTCTTCCGCGCCTATCCTTGTAGCCCCCGCATCCATCATCATCTACACAGAAGTGCGTTGTCTTCCAACGCGGTAATCTCTGAATCTACTGAACCAATGCCGATGAAACTTTTGTGCTAACTTCCTTTAAAGGCCTGGAGTACTATAGGCTATGATTTACAACCATAAACCGTAATATATCTACATTTTTGGCATAGCTTTACATCACAGATTCAAGAGCGCATCAATGTCAATAGTTTAGCTGTGCGCCACTAGAGGATGACGTCTGTGATCTCCTACTGGTTTCATCAATGTCCAGAATTATTACGAGATTCATTGGACTTTGAATAAGGTTATGTAATGTCCCTGTATTAAAGGTGGTGATTTGTTAGTTCTGAACATTGGTGGAATATTTGGAAGAAATCAGTAACTAAAGTGGTACAAATGACAAGGTACATGCATTATCCTTAATCCGTGTTATGTACAAAGTGGCTTGAAAACATTGGAGTTTGAATTTGTACAGAAATTGAGGTAGGTTGAGACAGTGCAATGTACAGTAATATATAGTACAGAATATACAGTAATCTACAATGTATTATATATAGATATCGCATACATTCTAAATAACCTCTTCTTTTACAGAAATTTGTAAACATTGAATTTCTTGAAACAATGCGAGTGTCAAGTTGTCAAAACAGATTAAACAAGAGCGAATAGATGGGCAGTCTATAAACGTTTTGAAACGGCTATTAAGAGAAGTGCGACTTACTGAAGTACTTACTCGCACTATTGAAAATAATACTGCAAGGAGGGATGCAAATGTAAATAATTCTCTACGTAGTAGGGTTGCTTTTCAATAGCACTCAGAATTTGACTATTTACATAGTTGTCATGTTCAAATTGGTAAAATGTAAAATGTTTGTATGTTTTGGTTTCATCCAGTTGATTTTTTTCTTCATTATGTGCAGAAGATTAGTGCAGTAGTGTGTAATTAAGCAATGATCACTTACGTATTGAGAATAATCTGTGCTATTATTTTGCATTGCAATTGCTCCCAACGCATGAATTGGTTTCTGTAATTCACATTTCAATATCCTTAATAAATAGCACTTCAGATCAAATAATGAAGCTAATATGGTTTTGTTCAGAACATTGTCAAATTAGTGTGTACCCATAATATACATGTTGATGGATCAGTATTGTTCTCATGCTTCAATGTTATTGATTTACGTAAAAAAAATATTTTTTTCACGTAGTTTAAACTTTTATATATTTTTCGTTTTCAAAATAATTATAAATACTGGCAATTACATTCAATATTGATACTTTCATTTACTTTTATGATTATGATTCGTCAATTACGTTTTGACATATACGTTCATATTCCATATCTATCTTCTAGCGTCTCCGTGCGAGAACTCTGGCATTTTAAACTTCGCTTGAAACAGTCAGACCCTTCAAGGTCACGATTTGACAGATCAATTTCAAATATTTGTTTGTGAATACAAGAGAAGACAAAATATAAAAAAGAGGAAGTTTTACAATGTGACAATTTATTGACAGTATTGAAAGTAATAAGTGAAACTCCACAAAAAAATAACGTGAGTCTACAAGTATTTTATTCTGTAGTTTAGAATTGTTTATTGTTTTTAGTTATAAAGTGAAGAAAGTTTAGGAGCTGGAAGCCTAAATTAGAAAAATATAATTTTTTGTGAAAAAGTGAGCGAGGTAGACCGGAAATTTCCAAATGGGGGTGAAGAGAAGACAGGGCTATCGAAGCGTGTCCGTGCATGGCAGGGAGGAGCAGGGCGGAGAAGGGATACAACAGAAGAGATAGTAGGCCCCACCGCAGGGTATAAAAAATGGAATTCCTCTCCCTGTGTAATAATTTACTATAAACCCGAGCAACGCCGGGTACACCAGCTAGTAAAAGATACTGCCCGCGCCAGCATCCACTCTTTAGTCCGTGCCTCCAGCCGCTCCCACGCACATCTCCCCGGCTGTCACCTCTCCAATTCCTAGCAACCCCGCTTCCACTTCCATCCTCACAGCCACCCGCGCCCATCTTGCCAGCCGCTCCTGCCTGCATCCATGTCCGCCCTCAGCCCATCCCTCTAATCACTCCCATGCCTATCTACCCTCCTGCCCGCTCGACAAACCTCACCCACGCACCCACGCCCATCATCATAGCCGCTCTTGCCTACCCCCGGTTCCAGCCCCAGCCCGTCCCTCTAGCCGATCTCACGCCCATTTTATTCGGACCACCCTACCACTGACACGTTCTTCCCTTCCAACTCTTCTTCACCCCCATCCTTATAGCCTATCCTGCCCCTCGCACGGCTACTCTCAACCCGTCCCTCCTGTCGCTCCCATTTCCATCTCCCCGGCTCACTCCTTCCTCGCCCTTCCAAACTCGCCTCAATGCCCATCCTTACAGCCACCCGCTCCCATTCCCATAGCCGTTCCCGCAGGCTCCCATGGACACCCTCAGCCCGCCCCTCTAGCACTCCCACATCCATTACTCCGGACTGCCCTAAAAATGGTACTTTTTCCTGCGTTCCCAACCCTGCCCACTCGCTTATTCTCAGCCACCCGTGGCCATCCTCATTGCCTTTCAGTCCGCCTCACGTTCCGCTCATGCCCCTCACGGCCTCATAGCCAATCCCGTTCACTCTGCCTGCCGCCCCCATGCTCATTTTTAATCCCATTCACCTTACCATCGGCCTACTTGTCCTCCCCCGCCAGCAGCCCCCGCTCTCAGCAGCCCCCTCCTGCTCCAGAAGCCGCGCCCCGCGCGACCTCCCAGTCCCCCACTTATTTCTCCGCGCCCTTCTCCGAATACCGCATGCTCCCAAGCCTAGCGCTGCTAACGTGTGCCAGGAAAGTCTCTCTGCATTGTGCCGAATCACGGGTCTCTCTGCACAGTGCGGGGCTCTTCTAAACAATTGCATTTATGTTCGTAGCAACCATATACGTATGTGCTCCGTAAATACGTATGTATACGAGAATGTAAACGCTACAGCCGTCTGATCTGTTACAACTGATTTTAATGTAATATGGTACTCAAGAGATATGTATACTGAATTAAAATCGATGAAAAGTCAGTAAGACTGTCTAAAATAATGTTTTTGTGTGTGACAGCTTATTTGTTTTTGTTTTGTTTGCAGACGCGTTCCCAACGCGTTTTATAGTTTCTGAGTTTGGGACTGCCTACATTTATAGTAATTAAGTTATAACAGCGGGACTAACGAAATGAATGGTCCACACAAACAGATTTCACACGTTTAGAAGTGCTACATTTACACAAACTCTCAACAACCATCTTTCATCACGTTTCCTGAATGGTCGAAAATGTGTTTCGAAACATGGTAAGTTGTCCTTCATACCCAATTTGCCACGCACCGAAGTCTCTTCTGGTTGTGGGCTAACGTGTTTGAACTCACTGAGCTTTGAAGGAACCGTTGTTCCACGAAAACCCTAACTTCCGTGGAAGGTATTTCGACATGTTCGGGCACACGGACCTCATAAAGGCATAAAGCGAGCGACAAGCAAGCGGTGTAAAATTCCGCAAAGCTAAAATTAGGGAAACGAAATTCATCTTTGATTTTTGGGGAGACCAGAAGAGAAGCCGCAAATTCAGCATGCATTAAGTACCGAATAATGCGGATCTTAAACAACGCTACGTACACAACACGAAGCGAGATTATACGGTCCATAGATTTGCCGATTCACTTTCTAACAGCCACATTGTACCCTTAATGTTTATTTATTGTACGTATAAACGCTTTAGGGCTTGCGAGCTTTACGACGTGGCCAGACAGACACTCCCACCGCGCGGCGCCAGCCGGACTGCACGAAACCCGCGCCCGTAGAGCCTTCTAGGAAGCCCGTCGCTCACCTTTGCCTCCCCTACCCCCACTCCTACCCCTGGCGCTCACGTCTCTTCTTCCCCCTACCTCCACCATTCACCATCCCATTCTCCTACTACTCCTCCATACCACACATACCAGGAGACCGGTCGGCGGCTTCGAGCTTGCCCCGGCTGTGGCGGTGTCCCCTGGTTACGGGAAACCCCGCTAGCCGACAGTAGGTCGGCTCCGGATCTCGCCATCCAGAGGCGATAGATCACCGCCATCACCCGATGAAAAAATGCACTACACTTAAGGCACTAATGACCTCAGTAGTTGACGCGTCCGGAATCACTAACAATCCAACTCCTCCCACCGTTGGGGCTCACATCTGTCTCTTCCGTTCTTAATCTTTCATCGTTCAGCTTTGCGCCTTTTCACCTAACGCTTCTCTCTACCCTGCGCCATTCACCATTACCTTCGCCCCCTGCTCCACTCACCGTTTGGGCAATGATCACCTCTCAACACCCTGCAACATACACCATTCCTTTTGTTCCCCACTTCTCGGGCACTCTTCTCTTAACCCCTTCTGCCTTTGGACCTCATTTCTCTGTAATCTACCCACTGTTTGGCCTTACACCTGCCCACACTTTCATCTTTCGTATTCTTTTGTGTCCATTCATCCAACACCTCTCTCTATTCTACCACATTCACCATCCCCTTCGTTCCTCGGTCATCGGGCCACTCGTCTCTCCCTTCCCCTTCCTTTGAACCACTGCATCTCCCTGCGACTCCACTTCCACTGTTTCGCCTTACACCTGCCCCCAACCCGGCCTTCTTCATCTTTCAGCATTTGTCTTTGCGCTCCTTCTTCCAACGTCTATTCCCGTCAATTCCTCATCCCCTTCGTCTGTCGCTCATTGAGCCACTCGTCTCTCACCTCCCCCTCCCATTGAACCTCAACTCCCTGCGCCTCCAATCCCACACCTGCATCTTTCTTACTTCATCTTTTGTCAATTGTCTTTGCGCTCTCTCACATAACGCCTCTCCTCACACACCCATACGACATTGTCTACGAGTATTCCCTTCCCCCTTGAACCCCTCTGCTTATCCCCAGCTCCTTGCGTATCCCCACCCCTCAATCTGCTTTCCTCTTTCATCTTTCATCGTTCACCTTAGCGCAATTCCGCCCTCCACCTCTCCAAATCCGTCACAGAACTCTAACCCCTTCGCCTCCTCTCCTTTGACTACTCTTCCCACAACTCAAATACCCGCCATTCCACATCGTTCTCTTCGCCTCACACCTGTCCCATTCTTTAACTCTCGTCTAACCGGGAGAGGTGGCTCAGTGCATCAACTGATGCCAATGCAGTGCTTTTGACCGGGAGTTCCTAGAGCGACAGGAATTTGACATACGTTTTTCAGCTAGGTCGAATTTAGTCGCTGTCTGGAGGAGAATTCTACCGGGCGGCTGCTCCGATCGGTAGTTTTCCATGGTTTCTGCGATTAACGACAGGCCGGAGGGTTACCCTAAAAAACGGGCCACACACCGCGCGCGAACTTTCCCTTCTCTTTCTTGTCCTAACCTCATCCCTTACAAACACAGTGCATGTTAATGTAATTAACATGCACTACACTATCAGACGTGCCGGGAGACCGGTCGGGAGATTAGAGTTTGTCTCGGCTGGGTCGGTTCCCCACTGGTGGGAGATACCTTCTTGGGAAAAACTCCGGAACTTGGGGGAAAATAGTAGGTCGGCGGCGGATCTCGCCATCCAGCGTGAGAAGATCATAGTCACTTCCCGATGGAAAAACATGCACTACCTAAGGGTATTAATGACCCGCAGTAGTTGACGCACCGCGAATCACTGACAATCAATCAATCATCATTTCACTTTCGCCGCTCACCTTTGCACCCTCATCTTCCCGGCGTGCCCGCCCTCCACCCCCTCCTCTTCTCACTGCACGCCATTCACTACCCCCTTCGCCCGTATTTCCCCCACCCCAGTTCCTTATGCGTTCACATCAATGCCTTTGTTCCACACCTACCTTTCCTCTTCCTCTGCTACACCTCTGACCCGGTCGTTACACTGTGTTGACGTCTGTTTCGTACGATCCTTTGTTCCTGCACTTACTACGTTGGCTGATGTATTCCAGCAACTTGTTTCCTCGGGTCTTCTGTCCCCTTTATCTTCCAGCTGACGCCTCTTTGTTTCCATCTTTCCTTTATCGCTACGAAGTGGAGAGAAAGTTATGTAATGCTGCGCGAAAAAACGGCCAATTTTCGGATGAAAAACTCTTATTTCAGGCGACTGGTAACGAAAAAGTAGATAAATCTAGTTGCTAAATTTGGAAAAAATCCTCTAATCTGTGATGCAGCCAGTGTCCATGTTTTGTGTAACCTTCCTACCGAAAAATCGAATGACATCAAGTCATGAGTCTGTTTGTCTGTCTGTGAACAACACTAGCGGCTCAACCGTTCAGCCGATTTTCTCCAAAATTGATATTCCACAATCGATCTGGCTGATGCCACAGCCTCTAGAATTTAAAACCGATATTTTAATTTTGGGAGGTTTTTTACATGAAGCCCCTGGGACATTTTCAAAATAATGGCCACATCGTTATTGATTAAATTTTGTTGGATAGTGTGAGGGTCCGTTTAAAAGACTGAAGTAGGTTTCATGTTCGTTGAAAACCCTAAGTTTTTGAAAATTCCAAAAGTTCGAAATTTTTTCCGAGTCTTCCTACAACTAAAATATTAAATAAATATTTTTTCCGTAATGAAATTTGTTCCTTAAAGATAGTTTTTGAAATAAGATCACGCACAATTTTTCGAAAATATTAGTATTTTCGCCTATTTTTACATGAAAATACGGGCGAGAAATTACGTGCTGTTTTAGCACCACTAGTTGTTGCTAAACTTTGTCTCCCGACCTCTTCACTTCGTAGCCCTCCACACTCCCCTCCCCCACAGTTCTATTCTCCTTGTCACATTCCTCATACCATTAAACCCGCTCACGGGATTTCTACTCCCATCCCATTGCTATGCAGTTGCGCAGTCAACTTACTTCCGCCACTCGCTTTTACACCCGACTATCTACAGTTGTGCCCTCCATATGACCCATCTTCTTGAAATCTCCTTTACTTGTCCGCACCGTACTCAGAATTACCGCTGATGTCTTCGTTCAAGTGTTACCGCTCATGTGTTTGCGTATTCCTCGCCCAGATCCTCACAACTTCCGTGTCCTTGTCCTTGCCGCTTCTTCTCGCCTGTCGGCCGGCGCCCCCTTACATCTACGACCTCGACCTTGTATGTCCCAGACCTATATCCCTGTCCCATCATCTCTGGTTACCTGCACGTTTCCATCGCCGTATTGCCCCGCCCTTCTATTATCTTATCAATCCATTACTCCATCATACCATTCACCCATCATTACATAACCGTCCCTCCGTGTTTATCCCACTAAATACTTCACCCCTCCTTTTCCTCGCACATCGATATCCCCGCTCCTCTATGAACTCAATCGGCATCGTACAGGCTGAATTAGTTCAGGTTGTTGCAAAGTAGTGACACTGTACGAGACGTCCTCGGGTTCGTGTCCCGAAGGTGACGGATTTTCAATACTAGAGGAAGAGTCCCTTGCATGACAGCGTGTATTTCATCTTATAGCAGGGAAAGAGCTCTCGACTCATGCCCTACATATAAAGAATTAACAACCACAGCACTTGATACTCCCGGAAATATCAATACATCGACTCCGTCTTCTCACCTCCCAAACCCACTACATTCCCTCTCCTCCATGGTACTGTGACATACCGATATGCCACATGAAAATAAACAAACATTTATTTGTAGACTCTATGGTGGAACATGCATTAGAATATATCACGAGAGCAAAGGCTTAGCAACGACCGGGAATAAACAATGTAGTTTTGGTTTTTTGTAAATGCATTAGGAGGTGGCTGCATGCCGAAAGTAGAAAATTTGGGATTGGGCGAAGAAGTTTAGACGATCGAAAGGTCAGCTACACCAAAATGTAACGAACGTATGGATTGGCTGGGTGAGAGAAGGACGGTCAAATGTTATGAAAAAAAAAGAAGATATGTCTTCGAGGAAGAATCAAGCAGGAAGATTCATTCTGACCGGCATCGCGTGTCTGAACTGATCGTAGGTTCGTGAGAGGGAGCGAGTGTAGTGCAGATAGTCAGAGTCGGGTTATCAGATTGTGAAATTTTAAGGACAGTAAATGATATTGCAGATATTGCATGTGGAAGTAATATTGATACATAAATTGGGACTTTGTCGGGAGTGGTAATCGAGTTATAGATTTCGGGACTACGTCATAGGACGTAATCGGGACTGATAATTTTGATAGTTTGAGACCAGTTTGGATAGGAGCAGAAGAGGATTTCTTGGGACTTTGGACTACGGCAAGCTCGTAAGATATTTCGACTGAGAAGTCTACGAGGGACATCAACGAAGAATAGATAAGTTAACCGCGGTATAAAACTGTAAAATTCAAAGATATCTTGATCAAAGGCCTAACATCAAAATCATTTATTAAATTCACTAAATTGTTTGCTAAAAGGTAACAATAAACTTTGTTAAATTTTGTTCTTTAGAAAAGAAAGTGATCTTTCATTTAGTCAATCCAAACAGTAATGAACTAGGAATTAGAATCATTCTATTTCAGATTCCCAGCTGCGCTGTATAGTCAGCGGATCCTATAATCCATTATAAAGGTAATAAGGATTATAATATATCGTGACCCATTGACCCAGCAAGCCGGACGCTAAGATCTTTGTAAGATATTAATGTGGAGAAAATTTGTATATCTCAATACACACTAAAAACTAAACATACATACACCTCACAATAATGCAAACTCTCTAAGTTAAACTGCAGACAGCAAAGATTAAGGACAGGAGGTTAAGGGTTTTGCCTATGCATCATATTCACTGTACTTTGGGAGATTTATCTTTGATACTGATAAAGAAGTACATGGTGTGGTGTTGCTGAATGCACAAGCTCTCGCCTAGCTGCTAGAGTTTCCTGTCCAATAAGATACCTTCATTGGAAATCATCATTCATGATGTCTCTATCACTTTTAAGTTTCATTGAAATTGGAGAAACTGAGCTCTGAGCCGTGACTTGGATCCGGGCTAATGAAGCGAGAAAACTCGCCTTTGGAAATAATTTGGCATTAAAATGCGGTGGGGACAAAGTGTACTAAAGTAGAGCCATGAAAATCGCCTATCAGCAAGTTATATTCATTTCTTTCAGAGCGTGTAGCATAATTTGAGAGAGGGCTTAAGGAGACTCTACCCCCTCCCCTTCCGCCATGCTTCTCTGTGTACTGTGTACCATGGGGTGTACCGTGTTCCCTACTTTAACTAAAATACCTTTCCACATCACATTATTAAGCATTACAAATTTGTATTTTGACATTATTGGGCCAAATACATTTTCTGAAAGTATGGTACACTGAGATTTTCAGAAAAATTTCTCATTTACAATGCAACTTCCCACGCTATCATATACTCAGTACCCCAGCAAATTTTAATTCACTGACCCTGGCTGCCAACCACAATATTTTGTAAATACCTGTTTGATTTATCAAGAACCTTTGGTTGAAGACTAGAACTTAGTACAACCTAAGGAAGTCGTTTAAACCCACACTTCGCGCTGCTCTGGCAAGGGGGAAATCCACGGGGTGGTTAAGCAATTATAATAATTGGTCACCAACGTAACGTCATAAGTTAGGGGAGGCAATTTCACCCTAGGGTCTAGTCAGAGCACCATTAGAAAATAGTGCTGCTTGGGATCATGGTGTATCTGTGATAAACAAAGCTTTCATTGCTCAAATTTATTGCAGCAGTTTGAATTCGAAGGTTTTCTTATAAAGTGCTTTCGTATAAAAGTGAATTGGTAATTATGCAGTGGATAAACTCATGGATGTTTGTAGTAAACATGAGTGCCAAAGACACGAGCCTCACCATGACTTGGATCTAGGCAAGCGAAGCGAGAAAACTTGCCTTTTGAAGTAATTTGGGCATTAAAATGCGGTGGAGAAAATGTGTATGAAGAGCGAGCCATGAAAATCGCCTATAAGTAAGTTTTTTTTATTTCTATCAGGGCGCTTGGTGTAATTTGAGGGAGGGCTTAAGGAGACTCCCCTCCTCTTCCCATCCCTCTCCCCTCCCCAGCCATGCTTCTCTAAGGGTGTACCATGTTTCAAACTTTAAGCTGATAATCATTTTTACTTAAAAAATAAAGGTGTTCTTTACTTTGTTAGGCAAAAACTAAGAAATATGTAAACATACATATGTTTAAATGCCCCAAACGTCTAAAACATCCAAAATATATTTTATATACATGCAAATGTTTCAGTACCTCAGATTCAGTAACTTTCAATGAAACATACAGACTTTCAGTTTCTAACAGATGTGACCATTAACAAAAATTAGACAAATGCATAAACTTCCCAGATTTACTCACACCCAATTGGACCAGGGCCTGCAATCGGAAATGACAAATGCCACACACTTGTCAGTCCCTAAGTTCCAACTCCTGTAGTTAAGTTTCGCTGAAGATATGAGAAAAACTTGAAAAAAGTATTATAAGAATATCAGACAATTTTTATGGCAACAGATCTACAGCTGTATTGATTCAAGTGTTTTAGAGGGATTGTATTGAAATACAAAATATTCAATTTTGTACAAACTGATTACAATCTAATTCAGATTACTGTCAGCTGTCATAAGCAACAGAGAAACAATATTTTTCATTTTTAAAAAAACACAAGTCACAACTAACAGTTTGTGTGCGATTTGAAATATGAGGTGTCTGCTATTAAAAAAAAACTTCTTATATCTATAAAGTTATTAACAGAAAAAAATTGTTTCTCCCATGTGGTATGATAAGAACAAGATACATTCTCCCCGGATTTTAGGCGAGATGGACTTCAACTACGTCCTGCTACATTTATCACAAATGCACAAAAGTGAATTTAGGTAAACAATGATAGAGTTAGCTTTGATAGAAAACAACTCTTTTCCTGTGTTAGTACTATTGAAAGATTTTCAATACCTCGATAACTCTTAATTTAATTTTGAAACGTATCTGGACAAATGATAACATTTGCTCATTCTTGGGAAATTTCTTAAAAACTTTCCATCTTGTGATTCACAAAGCAATCAAAAACATATACCTCCTTGCATGGACAGGTGCAATCGTTCCATTAAATCATTTTTATTTCCAGTTGTACTCAGTCCCCTGGCCTTCAATTCTTTCTTCAATTCTGCTACCTGTTCAAGAAAATAACTGATTAATTCAGCTTAGTAGAATAAGTAGGTACACTTGATATCAAACACTGTCCATATATGATACAATGTTATCAACATTTGACGAAAATTATGCAAGAATATGCAATACAAATAGAGTGATCTTACTAGTTGTTAAGAGCAAGCTGCGATAACATTAAAGAACAAACACACACAATATTTACAATGTTCTAACAAGCAACTTCATAACAGTCAGTCCCCACGACCAATTAACAGAAAGAAAGAGATTTACCTTCAGTTTCGAAACATCCATGGAATTATTTTCATCAACACCGTCCGCCATATTGAAGCTGTAAACACCGCAAAAGTTTGAAAATGTGGAAACGAGTGTCCACGCATATATTTATAACACTTCTTTGGTAAGAGTTTTTGGCGCTGCTTATTCCTTGAATTCTTGGCACAACATATTCCGCGCGGAGCGGTAAATTGACTAGAGGTGCTACTATATGGCACAGACTTTCTCTTAGCAAATCTTTATAATTTCCTTCATACGGGCTAACTTTAAAGTCTTGCTTCATTCTCTGGCCAGCTGCCATCTATCGTCACGGAAAGTATATTTTTTTGACATTTTCTCAACTTTTTGATTTCCTAGTAGTACAACCGAAATATTACTTCAAGAATATTAAAGAAGAGTAAAACCTCGACCAAAATAGAAATTTTGATCGAAAATTTTCAAGCCGTTTAAACGAAAATGGCGATTAAGCATTACTGTAAATGCGAAATTTGAAGCTCTTCTTCACAGGAATCTACTGAGTTTTCGAAAAACTTCATTTGAAGCACTTTCACTTTCAAATGTAATAATGCATACAAATCGATGAAAATATGCATATTAACGGCGTGAGAGATATTTAAAAACAATATATTTGTGTAATTTTTGAAAAAAAAATACACCAAAATGAACGTATGTCATATTAAACAGTGCAATTAGCAATATCCATTGGAAAATTTGGAACCATTTTTAAGAAAATGCCGTTTAAGCGTTTCTGAAAATGCGGAATTTCATGTTTACAGAAAACTGTTGAGTTTTCGAGAAACTTTATTTGACATTAATTCAAATTGGTTCCGAAATAACAAATTAATAGTAAACGAAAAGAAAACGGTTTTAATGCAGTTTTCCATTTCAAATAAACAATTCTGTGCTCCATTGAAAATGAACAGTGTACCATTGACTAATGTTAAGGCAACAAAATGTTTAGGTCTCTCAATTCAGTCAAACCTTAAATGGAACATCCATTTAAATGAATTGAACACAAAATTAAGTTCATTATGCTACGCGTTCAGAATTCTTGCAAATTCAGTCAGCCTTCATACTGCTCGTTGTGTATACTTCGCGAATGTTCATTCCCGCCTGAGATATGGCATAATATTCTGGGGATATACATCTTATAGCACCCAGACTTTTAGATTACAAAAACGAATTGTACGAATAATAACCAAATCCCACCCACGTGATTCATGTAAGCCTCTCTTCATTAATCTAGGAATTCTACCATTACCGTGTCTTTTTATTTACGAATCAGTGGTTTTTGTAAAAAATGACTTGCTTAAGGGCGGGAATATATTTTCAGAAAATGCCTAAGTCTATTACTATAACACTCGACGTAGAAATCATATTCATCAGGTGACAGTATCAACAGCTCATTACAAAAAATTCACATACAATACATGTACATTATTTTACAACACTTTGCCAGATGATATTAAATGATTAAATTCAATAGAAAAGTTTAAATCCCAAGTGAAATCGTTTCTGCTGCATAACTGTTTCTATACAATTAGAGACTATACTGAGCATCACAAGAAAAGTAACATTAATTTTAACAATGATACATAATGCATTAATTACCATTTGGGCTGTATAAACGAGTATAAACAACCTGCAACAACTATTGTAACACAGCTTCCGGGTCAATGACCCCCATCTCGATCCATTGAGCAAATGCTGAGATGGCCCCTTGTTTTGCTTCTGGACATAAATGTAAACTTCATTTTCTGTGCACGTCTTCTAGAATTCAGTGGGAAATACAATTATTCGAATTATCGTTTCCATGTTGTCGCGGCAGGAAGTAATAAGAGCCAAAATTTATTGCTTATTTATCCTTGAAAATAGATTTTATTACATGGGAGTTTTTTTTGTTTGTTTTTTTCTCCCTTTCAAAATTCAAAATTTATTGCTTATTTATCCTTGAAAATAGAATTATTCAAATTATCGTTTCCATGTTGTCGCGGCAGGAAGTAATAAGAGCCAAAATTTATTGCTTATTTATCCTTGAAAATAGATTTTATTACATGGGAGTTTTTCTTTTGTTTGTTTGTTTTTTTCTCCCTTTCAAAATTCAAAATTTAAGTAGTATATGACTTAGTGTAGGGATCACAGAATTTTGAAAATGTGCACACAATTCACTTTTCCCCATAGCACGTCATACGCAGTTTTTAACTGTTTTTTTACGTAAAATAAATAAATAAATAAATTTAAAGCGCATATACTTATAAATATAATAATGTGAAGAAATCGCCATTAATGTAGATATTACCGACGTGAGATACAAGTAATAAAATGTATATTTTGTAATTTTTGAAAAAACAAAAGAATATAGTAATGTGGCGTTTATGTCATCATATAGAATGCATTTGGTGCTACTCCTACCAAAAATTGAAAGAAAAAAATTGGAGCCGTTTTTTGAGAAAACCTGTCTTTGTAATTTTTTAAAATTTATTTTAAAATTAATTAGAAATTTTTGTAAATTTTGAAAACCCAAAAGAATATAGCAATATGGGGTTTATGTCATCTTATAGAGTGAATTTAGCACTATCCCTACCAAAAGTTTAAACAAACATTTTGAAGCCGTTCTTGAGAAAAACTTTTTGATATAAAAATAAATATTCCACGCCATATTGCGAGAAAACTGCTAAAATTTTCAAAAACATTTACATAACCTTAATGAAAGAACTACTTATGGACAACAAATTTCATTTGAAGGAAAAATCTCTATCTTCAATTCTGTAGTTGTGGGAAGGCGCCGAAAAAATTCAAACTTTTGCAATTTTCGAAAATTCAGAGTTAACCGTGAAAATCAGACCTCTGCCGTATTTATAAAAGTATTTCACTCTATTCTTGAAGAAAATTTAAAGAAAGAATTGGAGCCGTTTTTGAGAAAATTTTTAAAATCCTAGGGACTTCATGTAAAGCACCCCCCCCATTTTAATGAATATTTTTCAAAATTTCAAAAATTCAACTAGAGCCAGGACAGGTGTTTCTTCAGTTTGGAAAATTTTCTATGCATGGTTTAGGCGCTAGTAGTGTTTACGGACGGTAATTTTTGGAAAAAAACAACAACAAAAGAATAGAGCAATATTGGGTTGCTGTCAATATTTTTAGCAAATATTTCATCGTTTAGGGTACATTTAGACTTTATTACTATTACTACCCCTACTGAAATTTTAAACAAAAATTTGGAGTTGTTTTGAGAAAAACTTTTTGTAATTTTTTGTTAAAATTGTTTACTAAAATTTTCACAAATATGTACATGACCTTCATGAAATAACTAATTATGGACAATAAAAAACATGACTGTTTCAAACTTACAGTTCCATTCTAGAAATACTTCAGAAGAATTTTTCTTCGCGTGTACAAATTATATTGACGTCCCTAAAACTATTCAGAGCCTAAAATCAAGCGCCTCCGGAGTAGACAATATTAATGCCAAATTACTGAAACTTTGTTCCGAAATAATATATCCCATCGTAACAGATATAATAATTTTTTCTCTCATAAGTGGAACTAATCCGACCTCTTGGAAAACTGCACTTGTTCATCCTCTTCCTAAATCAACAAATCCTCCTGAGTACAGACCTATTAGTATTCTACCTACAATTTCTAAAGTATTAGAAAAAATTGCACGACATCAAATTACGAACTATTTAGACAGCAAAAATCTCTTAAGCGAGCATCAACATGGTTTCCGATCAGGCAGAAGTACGGGAACTGTGCTTTTAAGCATAATTGAAGAGGCCAGAATCGCCATTGACAACGGTAAATTAACAATACTTATTCTCTTCAGTAAAGCATTTGACTCGGTCGATCATGATATTCTACTAGAGAAAATGAAAGCATTGGGCTTCGCTAAACCCACGATACACTGGTTCTCACAATCTTTCAGATCGTCAACAAGTAGTACCTATCAGGTGAAAACCGGTCCAGTGCCATTAGAACCACCCGGGGTATTGCACAGGGAACAGTTCTAGGACCCTTAGCATTCTGAATTTATGTGAACGACGTAGGGCAATGTCTTAAATACTGTCACTATAAAATGTACGCAGATGACCTTCAATTATATGTCAGCGGACATCCGTCGGAGCTTAACTCTTTAGTTCAGAAAATAAATGAGGACCTAAATGCTCTCAATAAATGGACCGCCGCCCTAGGACGTTTATTAAACCCAAATAAGTCACAAAGTTTAGTGATAGGCTCACGTAACGCCATCAACAAATTAGATAAAACCCTTCCGTCCATTAGTATAAATGGCTCCCCTCTACCCTGGTGTAACGACGTAAAGAACCTAGGAATTCATATAGACAGCACTCTCAGCTGGACTACGCAAGTAAGTAAGATTTGTCAAAAAGTCTTCAAAGACCTACATTCCCTAAAACGCGTACGAGAACTACTTCCCATAAACACACGTATGAACCTGATTAATTCACTAATTATGCCCCATTTCGATTACTGTGATTTCTTGCTCACAGACTTAAAAACCAAGCAACAACGGAAGTTGCAAACAGCACAAAACGCATGCATTCGTTTCATATTCGATCTTCGTAAGTACGATCACGTATCTGCGTACTACAGGCAGACAAAAATTAGCTATATTGAAAAAAGAAGAATATTGCATAGCCTCTTGGTTCTCCATAAAATCTTGTACAACGACCTTTCAAACACACATGTCTCAGAACTTCAAAATGCTAACACTATAGAGCGATCACGTTCGGCATTATTGCTGTGCATACCTCGACACAACACTGTGTCATATAGTAAATCTTCCACTGTCACAGTAATTCGAAACTGGAACTCACTACCTACACATCTTAAGAGAATTAGTAACTTTAGAGAATTCAAAATTCAACTTGGTGTCTGGATAAAAACAATGAAATATAGTTTACACACGCTCTCTGTTTCATCCGCAATTTTATCTTAATTATTTTCTGAAACAATGACCATGATCCCTTCATTACATATCATCCTCGATGTTAGAAAATATTATGTAAAACTACAGCTTATAAATATTTCTAAAATTATGATGTATGTCACTTTTATTATTATTATTTCTTGCTATTATTTTTACAAAGAAAACCAGTACTGCCACACCATTATTTCACTGACACTTTCTGTATTTTATACTGTAAGATATCCTTTTGTAAGTGCCTTTATCTAATGATTAATGTGGAAATTTTTCATGTTTTTGATTGAGATTATGCATTGTATATATCATCAAGCACTACCGGTTGTTATGTAATTGTAAAATTATATGTACTATATTTTCCTTTCTGATCCCCCTTTATCCTTTTCACGATCATTTCTTTATTCTCTCCTCTTGTCCACGTCTATTTACTTTTCTTCCCCTTTTCTTTTGTTTTTCACGCTCAATCCTGATATTTCTTCTTCTTCTCGATGTTTCAGCCTTAAGCCGCCATCCTGATTGAGGTTTTTTCTGGGTTTACTCAATCGCTTAAGGCGTACGCCAGGATGGTCCCTAGTACTGCATCCCAGACGTAAATGTAAAATAACCCCCCCTTTTTTGTTTATTGTTCACAGTTGAGGCATATCGGGTAATGACAAGTGACATTTCGGGCGAATTTTGAATTATTGATTCAAAGTGGAATAAGTGGGAGTTCTTTTTTATCTCATTTTTTAAGAATGTTCCTTACATCATGTCTTTCCATTTTGCAAAATTTCAAGAATAAACAAAAAATGACAATAAATTCATTTGGCTCATACTGATAAATTAATGTAGATGGTAGTCACAAATTGATTTTTTCCCTCTGCGACATGAAAAGTCAATTCATATAATTACATCCGAATGCCTCAACTGTAATTTTTTAAAATGTAAATTAATTAAAGTGGTTAGGCGGAAGAGCAGGCCTTAAGGCTTGAGCCTCGCCACAAATAAAGACTATATTATTATTATTATTATTATTATTATTATTATTATTATTATTTTGGGTAATGGAGGGGGAAATCTTTTATAGATACCGGCAAAGCCGGTTATGTCGGACTCTCCATCATGACCTACCGACTAAAACCTAACCTCCATTTTCTTGTGCCCTGAGTTTCCCTCCATGGAACCGTCGTCAGACATTACTTCATGGAGGGAGCAGGCAGGTGGCTGAGTTGTTTTTAAAGCTCAAGCCGCTTCACGGGCGGAGTCGTTCTTCTTTCCTTTTCATGATGAACGTCCCGAACCCTTGTATGAGGCACCACTCTTTCTCCGACTTCAGCATGTGCTGCACCATGTTATTTGGCGAGATGTCCTGGTCTAACTCGCTGTTTAGCTGGATCCTCCGACTATCCCATGCTCCGCACTCGAATATCGTGTGCCTTGCGTCGTCGTTTACTTGTCCGCAAAACACGCAATTCGAATCGTTTGCTCTTCTGAACCTGAACAGGTAGGACTTGAAGCAGCCGTGCCCAGAGAGCACCTGTGTGAGGTAGAAGTTTACCTCCCCATGACCTCTATTGAACCATGGTTCGATGTGTGGTATGAGTTCATATGTCCATCTACCATTTGTTTCTTTCTCCCATCTCTTCTGCCATGCTGACAGGAGAGACGTGCGTGCCCTCTCTTTTATGTCTTCTTTCAGCTTGCGTAGAGGTCCCGTGCAGATGTCAGTGACTCTCTTCGCTTCGTTATAAACGACCTTCCTTTCTCTTGCCAGAAGGTCTATTGGAGGAACTCTGGCCAGAACCCCTACGGCGCTGTCGGACACCGTGCGGTAGCCTGACGTTATTCTTAATGCTACCCTTCTTTGTGCTTGTGCGACCTTGCATCTCATGGAGGCTTTCGCGAGTCTGTCCGCCCACACTGGGGCTGCATACAGCATTTGTGATTGGACAGCACAAGCAATCAGCCTCCGTTTCGCCTCTCGAGGGCCTCCCCTCCCCTTGGCATTAGCCTGGAGATGTTGGCCCCAGTCCTCATTGCCTTATCGGCGATCTTGTTGATGTGAGGCCCAAAGTTGAGCCTGTGGTCAAGTTCGACTCCCAGATATGTTATCTGTCGTCTCCAGGTAATGTTCGCCTCCCCCAGCCTAATATTGGGGGTACGAAATGCTCTGCGGTCCGTAACCAGTACTGCCTGTTTTCTCTACAGCCATGTGTAGGAGTCTCCTGTCAAGCCATCTTTTTACCCTGAAGAGGGTTTCGTTCACTTTCCTTTCGAGCAGGTCGACTTTGTTGCTCGTGCAGTTGATCAGAGTGTCGTCTGCGAACCCAATAAGGTGGGTATCTGACGGGGTGTCTATGTGTAGCAGCTTACCATACATTACGTTCCATAGGAATGGTCCCAATCTCGAATCTTGGGGCACGCCACACGTCACGTCTTCCCCCATTGCGAAGAGGTCCGTATAGACTATACTCCTCTCGTGAAGATCTTCAATCATTCTCAGGAGGTATTCAGGGACTTTCTTATCTATCAGAGCCTCCATGATGTCCTTCCATCTGGCGCTATTCAACGCGTTCCTGATGTCTATGGCCACCAGAGCACAGAATCCTTTCTTCTTCCTGTCACCCCTTTTGGCCTGTTCCGCAATCCTGACCACTTCGAGAATGGCGTCAGTTGTCGTCCGCCCCTTCCGGAAGCCGTACTTTTTAGGGGATAGGTCTGATAGGTATACCTCCAGCCTTGATATAATTAGTCCCTCTAGTAGCTTTCCCATGGTGTCCAGGAGGCAAAGCGGTCTAAAAGACGAGGTCTTGTCAAGCGGTTTATTACCCTTCCGGAGAAGGATGAGTTTCTGCCTCTTCCATCTTCTGAGGAATACTCCATTCCTGAGACAGGAGTTAAACACGGAGAGCAGACAGTCGGGATGTTGCTCTGTAACAATCTTGAGCATTTCACTCGGAATCCCATCGAATCCCGGAGCTTTCCCACATTTTAGGCTATTTGCAGCCTTCCGTAGTTCGTCCGTCGTAAACAGGACTCCCTCGTCAAAAGAAAAGACGCTCGGTCTTTGTCTTGTCCAGCACTCTCTAATGGGGAATAGGTCACTTATGACTTTCCTCACCCAGTCTGGGTCGCTCAGTCCAGGCGTCCTCCCCTCCATTCTAAGCTTTTTGGTCACAATTTTGTAGGCCATGCCCCACGGGTCACTTTCGACCTCTTCGGTGAGCCTCTTCCAACATCTGATCTTACTTTTTTTAATCTCTTTCTTGAGGAGCTTGCGAGTCGTCTTGCACTGCTCTTTAAATGTGGGATTCGTCTTAGCTCTCGTCGCTTGCCTTCTCGCCTTGATGCATTCCTTACGTATTTCTGCTATTTCCTGTGTCCACCAATAGACCTGCTGTTTGCGTCTAGGGCCACGACGTCTAGGCATCGAGGCATCGCATACAGCTACTACTGTCTCGATTGTTGTTTTTGTAATTTCGTCGAGTGTTTCTGCTTTTTTTGTCCAGTCCAGGCTATTCAACAACTTGGATCTCTTGGAATCTTGGAAATCTCCGGAATGGGGTGAGACACGCTCCGATAGAAGAGGAGCTATTGTTAGTGAGTTCGCGGCAAGAAATGATCTTATCATTTTAAACTCGGGGGCTGGGAGAACCTTCCAACGAGGGAACGCCTCCTCCATTCTAGACCTGACAATATGCTCAACTAGCCTCGCTAGATATGCAAAGAGCTGGGAAATATTAGAGGAGGAAACACTAAGTGACCACCTATATATAGTGTCCTCAGTTGAAACAGAGCGGGTACAAAACGACAAGCGACTACCCAGGAACAACAAACGACCACCCTGGAATCCTAAGAAAATGGATGTGGACAAGGCAAAAACGTCCTTGGAAGAATCCAAGTTGTTGAATTATTATTATTATTATTATTATTATTATTATTATTATTATTATTATTATTATTATTGCGCAGGTGGAAAAAAAACCTTCAAAAGGCGAAGAGCAAAACCGGTTGCTCAACAGTGTGGGATTACCTCATGATAGGCGACCGCACTAAAAACAACCACCTGTTTCTTCTTCTGACCCCAACCTGGAACCGCTTTCGCATTACTTCGGGTTGGGGCCTTTCATGATGGATGTCACTGCGTTTGTTCCCTCTTGTATTATATATTCCCTATTATATATTCCCCATTATATATTCCCCCTCTTATATTATATATTCCCTATTATAATAGATTATTATTATTATTATTATCCTACTTTTTCTCAGCAATTTTTGCTGGTAAAAATGCTCACCTTCCCCAGAGTTGTTTTGGAAACAGGTTAGGTCACAGAAAAAGAACTTCATCTTATATCTGGACTTAAGATACAAATTTTCTTACGATACGGGCTGTTTGCTGTTTTTAATGCAATGGATCAAACACACCTCCTATCTCACGATAGCACTTCACTAAACGAAGTATGGAACTCTCGTTCGGAATAGATTCGGATGAAAATTTTTCTCTGAAAGCTGTCCGGCACTCTTTGAAAGATTGCGTTCCGATATACTCCTCCATCACAAAACTGCGTTGCTTTACGCTGAGGCGCATCGTAAGTTCACTGTGAACGAAGAAAACTATGAATGAAGACGCGGCCTGTTTTGTGTCGCTGAAATGCAGTCGAAGGAGCTGTCCTAGAAGCAGTGTTGCAAAACTTTCACTTTTCTCTAAGTGCCTTGAACGGCTGGGTTGCGTTTTATACTGATCACTCTGTAGTAGTAATTCAGCGTGTCGACATACATTGAGAAACAGGTGTCAAATCTTTGGACCGGGAGCGGTAGCTCAGTGCATCAATTGATGTCACTGCAGCGCCTCTGACCGGGAGGTCCTAGGTTCCCACTCCCCATGGCGGCAGGATTTTCGACACTAGCTCTCCAGCAAGGTCGAGTTCAGTCGCTGTCTGGAGGAGAATTCTAGCGGCCGGCTACTCTGATCCTAGAGACCGGTCGGGAGCTCAGAGCTTGTCCCGGTTGGGGCGCTGGTGGGAGAGTCCTGGTTAGGGGGAAACCCCACTAGCCGACGGTAGGTCGGCGCCGGATCTCGCCATCCAGCGGGGAAAGATTACCGCCATCTCCCGAAAAAAACATGCACTACACTAACAGGACTAATGACCAGAGCAGAACACGAAGAAATCAATCAATCAAATCTTTGGGTCTGACAACCACCCCTGAAAACAAAAAATTCAGTTTCACAGACCCAAAGAGTTAACATAGTTGTCAAACCCAAAGACTTGGCACGTTTCTCGATGTATGTCGACGCGCTGAATCCCACTCCCATTAATTCCCGTCGTTCGTCGGGAGACATAGAGGCTTGTAAAACTAGAAAGACAATAGCGTATACTTTCTCGCATAATTTCTAAATTTTAATTTTCCAAAATTAAGAGAGTTCAACGAAAACGAGACCAGCGCCTAGCTTTTGAGCATTCTTTGTTCAATCATTGGGGGAGGGACTGAAGAAAAAAATTTGGAGCGATTTTTTACAAAATGCCTTTTTTCTTTCATAAATTGCAGTAACTTCAAGCTAAAAATACTAGTCTAAAAAAACCGCACATGACCCTTTTAAAAGAACCGTTTTTAGATCATATTGTCTAAAACAAAAATCAATTTCGTAATTTAAAATATAATTCTGTAATTTTCGAAAATATAGAGAACTCGCCGGCAATGAGACTTAGCATTATTTTTAACGTCCTTTGATACATACGAGGATAAAATATAAGAAAAATTGTTGAGCCGTATTCGAGAAAATAATTGTTTAAAAATTAACTAGAAGTGCTACAATATAGCACAGACTTTCTCGTAGTATAGTTTTCTAATTTCCTTGGTGTGGTCTGGCTTTAAAGTTTTTCTCCATTCTCTGGCCAGCTGCCATCTATGGTCGCCCAAAGTACCTTTTTTTTTCAATTTTCTCACCTTTTTGCTTTCTTAGAAGTATAACCGAAATATTACTTCAAGAATATTATAGAAGAGTAAAAACTCGTCCTAAATAGAGATTTTCATTGAAAAAATTGGAGCGCTTTTTAGGAAAATTGGGATTAGGCATTACTGTAAACGCGAAATTTGAAGCTCATTTCACAGGAATCTATTGAGTTTCTGAAAGAGTTCATTTGAAGCACTTCTACTCACAATTGTAATAATGCATACAAATTGATGAAAATGTCCATATTAACGGACTGAGAGGTATTAAAAAAGATATATGTGTAATTTTTGAAAAAACAAATGAATACACCAAAATGAACTTTACATTATATTAATCAGCGCACATAGCAATATATATTAGAAAAATTTGAAGAAAAAATTAGGAGCCACTTTGAGAAAACGGCGTTTGAGCGTTTCTGAAAATGCCGAATTTTGTGCTAATTTTTACAGTAAAATGTTGAGTTTTCGAGAAACTTTATTTGATATTATTTAAAGCACATGTGCGCGTAAGTATGTGAAGAAATCGCCTTTAATGTAAATTTTACAGACGTGAGAGACAAGTCAACAAAAATTGAAATTTTTGAAAAAACAAAGGAATACGTTTATGTCATCGAATAGGGTCCATTTGGCACTAACCTTATTAAAAGTTTAAAGAAAATATTTGGAGCCGTTTTAGAGTATGTTTTTGTTATTTTTTAAATTGCAGATATTGCACGAAAACTACTAAAATTTTCAAAAAAATTAACCTAATTGAAAGAACTATTAATGCGCTACAAACTTCATTTGAAGGAAAAATCTATGTCTTCAATTTTGTAGTTGTAGGAAGATGGAAAAAATTCAAACTTTTGGAATTTTCGAAAATTCAGTTTACAGTGAAATTCTGACCTATGCCACCGGTATAAGAGTATTTTGCCATTGTCTTACAAGAAATTTAAAGAAAAAAATTTGGGGCAGTTTTTGAGAAAATTTTTAAAATGTCCGGGGGGCTTCATGTAAAGTACCCCCAAATATTAAATATTTCAAAATCTCAAAGCTTCAATTAGAGCCTAATCGACAGGGCGTTTTTCAATTTGAATAAGATTGAATACACACGGTTTAGGCGCTAGCAGTGTTCACAGACAGACGGACAGATGTTATGAAAAACATATACAACACTTTTTCGGTATCAAGGGACCCCAAAACGTATATTACTCCGCATATACATATGCATACGATACAGTAAAAATTGCCTATATTTCCTGCAAACTTACACGAAAACTACTTATACTTTCGAAAAGTTGTACATGCCCTTATTTCAATATGCTTTTAAAGAACAGTTTTCACTAAAGGAAAAAATCTCATGTTTATTATTGTAGATGCAGGAAGAAGCCGAAAAAAATTTCGCTCTTGCAATTTTCAAAAAATTTGATATTTCTACGAAAATGAGACCGCACCATTCTCTTGAGTATCCTTGACGCTATCAGAAGATCACGTTTAATCGAGAAATTGAGCTTTTTTTGGTCGAGGTTTCGCACATTAAGTAACCTAAAAAATCAAAATATCCGTTTCAAACTCAAAGGGCCCTGAAGTGCATTTAAATGGATCATGGAATATTACTTTTGATAAAAATCGTCGGAAGGATTTTGGCGCTAACGTTTACCACAGGCAGATGGACAGTCGTTTTGCCGTCAATCGTTTCGACGGTATCAAAAACTCTCAAAACATAGATTGACTACACAACGTATTAGATGAAGAAATTTAATATACATGGGAAAAGGATTTATCCACTTTTCCATTACCGGGGCCCGGCAATAAGTTTTTCTGACGTACGATTACAATACTTTCTTACGAAGTTAGCCGATAATGCGTAAAATATCATCCAGATTTCTTTTTCTGTGTATTAATTAAAAAGGTTTGAAACTATAAACAATATCACCACAGTCATTAAATTCAAAACAAATGGAATTTTTTTGTCAGATCTCTTTATTATATTTCTCTTTAATTAACGTTCATTAGATACTCAGTAATTAATAGTTTCCTATTTTATGAGTACACTTGAAACCAAACATCAAATACAAAAACAAATAACATCACACAACCACCAAGAGAACTTGGATGTGATAGTCTTGTTTCATATTTGAGACTTAGCCCATATTTGGACAAAATGTCCAGGTGCATTTTTTTTTTTTCTTCCTTTAATTTTTTCCAATATATTTTCAGCCTGATAAAACAGACCAGATCTCTCTTTTTTAACACTTACACATTGCTAATAAAATGCAATCAGACTTGTCTTTGAAAATAAAACATATTTCCAAATCTTGCTTATACGACTAAATCTCCCTTCAGAACTACCAAAAAAAGAAATAAGTATAAAATGTAATGTTACAAGTACATTTTATACATGACATCATGAATTGCCTTTATATTAAAAAGTACAACACAAATTCAGAATATATTTTTAATGCAGAGCACTGCATCCACTAAATATATTTCACATAGTAATTTCTCTAATTAAAAAAACAAACAAACAATTTATTGCATTATTTTTACAAAGTTTATTAATTAAAATTTTCCACATTAAATCAATCAATATCAAATATTGATCCACTAACGGGAAAACTATGAAGGAATATTCCCTTTACGTCAATCAGAAATCATTAATTGACATTTTGTTCCCAATAATAAAAATGCAATGTTTATGGGAACTCAGCCATTTGATATAGACATACACCAGTTGGCAACAATGTAAGCTTAATATTTGATGCAACACTGATGTTCACAATTCCTAATCTAAAGAATTTCAAGAGTTATTTGTCTATATCTGCAATGAAATGATTTCTGCAATTGAATTACAGATCATCTTCATTCATATGAAGACCATTAAAATCTTTACTTAAAACATCGAAGAAGAGTTGCACAAAAAGCTTTTGTTGCATTTATTACTTTTTAATATTTAACTTCTTAAATATTTTGAAGTATACTACAAGTCATTGGTTCAAACTTTGATACCGATCTGTAAAACATCAGATAACATTTAGCTTTGAAAAGCTTACCCAAATAAAAGTAACTTATTTATAATATAATATACACTTAAAGTTTTCTTTGGACTTTTCTCAACACATATGAAAGTCTCAAAATGTTATTCTTCTTACAATCACAGTCTTTAGAACTCTGTATCACTTTTCACTTCCCTTTACTACTTATCCTAAGTTTTATTAAAATAGTCTTAAAAGTAAATTTCACAGACCTTATCAAACATGCAATTATGCTCAGCACCATTCAAAGCACCAATATTTAGAAAAATGAGCACCATCCCAATTAGTATTATTTATTTCAATTTAACCGCATGGGATCATGAGTGTCTATACTCACAACTGTGAAAATACGAGTACAACATGTTATCCCTTATTATAAATGTTTTTGATTAAGTATCTTAAATTTGAAAATTTCCTATATCACATAGAAACACTGTGAAATAATTTTCTGAAGCAGAAAAATCATTTAAGGTACTAATAATTTTAATATTTACAAATGTTGGACAGCATTTCCAAAAGACAATTAAAAAGTGAAACACAGTTCTGCAACAAGTTACACAACCCTAAATTTTTCATAACATCCTAAAAAAATACTCTCACTCCATCGCTAAACCTGAATTCAGTAATAAATATATTTCATACTCTTTTCAACAAAATTCTACTTTAGATTAAAGAAAGATCTCTACCATTTTTTTCAAATTACAGTAATTTATCTTATAAGTGGCTAAAAGATAATTGCAAGTTACCTTTTCAACTTGCAAGTTATTGTTATAAAATTCACAACCACAAGAGGAATAGTATATCATTACCAGGTCTGTGATTTGTATGCTTTTACATTTCTTCTACTGACTAAATCATCATGTTTTAGCTTTTATATGTTTTGAGACATTTAAAATCAATTTAAGCTATTCTAATTCTGCATTAACCAATAATCTACAAATTTTTCCTTCCTCCACAGAAAATTCTGGGAAGGCTAACACTTATCAGTTGCTGACATTTCAGCATTCCACACATGAAAAGAAGCGATCTCCCAAGACTTGCCAAGTGCCGATGTATCCCATGTGCGCAACATGGGTACGTGTGTGAGCCCAACTGTTGCCACCCATGGGAAGAGACACTGACTTCAGTCAAGCTTCTTTAACAGCAGCACTTCCCGTTAGTTCCTGTTTACAAGTGAAATACAATTTGTTCAGTTTTTCAAGGATGTGTTTTAGGTTTTGTGATGTCAATTTTAAGAAATCCCTTCTTCATTGAAAACATGTTTTTCTCTCTGAAATATACATTAAATGAATCTCTCATTTTTCCTAACAAGTGAGAAAAGTTTACTTAAAAATTACGCTCTTGACTTTTAACCTGTTTTGCTTATATAAGCTGACAAATTACATGATTTCTGTGTTTTACTTTTTCCTGAACACATTTTTCTCATTACAGCTTTTTTTCTTACATATTTTCAGTTATTAATTGCATTTGTTACCAAATGTATTTACATATAAAAGCACATATTCACTATATTTGTTATATACAAATCACAGTCCTAATAGTTACTAATGAATACATATGGTCTGAATATACTAATGAATACAATGGTCTTTTAGTCACACATAATATTTGTTTTATCTTCTCCAATAGCCCTTATAACATTTTGACATATTTTCACACTATGTGTCTCTGGTATTCTGCAGTATTCTTTATTCACAGAACCTAGTAACCTCTGCAATTTTCTCAACTGCAGGAAGCTTCATTATATTGTATATAATAATGAGCTTTTTTTTTTTTTGTCTTCAAATGTAAGTAAACAGCATGTACGGCTGGATATAAAGGTAATCAGATGAAACTTATCTCACTCATACTGATTTATCCTTCAACACAGTGTCTACATCAAGCAGTAGTATTCCATCACAGGTGAAGCAAAAGCAGTTATGTTCATCCGCACAGAAGCAGGAAGCCATCTTAATGCACCAATAGGGCAACCTCTCATCTCCACGTGACATCCCAACACACAGAGGAAAATTATATCATCTAGGTATGGCTAGGAGAAGATGGAATATATAATGAGCTCATTCAATATGGAGGAAGAACCTTATGCAGAAAGATAACCAAACTTTTTAATAAAATTTTAAATAATGCAACAATATCAAAGGAATGGAAATCAAGCATTCTTATTCCTCTATTTCAGAAAGGAGACCAACACGATCCAGATAATTACAGAGGGATAAACCTCCTGAGCAGCTCATTGAAAATCCTCCCAAAGTATATAGCTAACACTCTCATGAACGTGATAGAAAGAGAAGAACAACAACAGAGTTTCGGATGCGGTAGATCATGCACTGATGCAATTTTTATCATCCACCAAATCATGGAAAAAGCTCTAGAACTCAACAAACCAGTTTTTGTATGCTTTGAGGATCTAAGCAAAGCATTTGACAATATAAAACTAATTGATGCCATCAGAATACTGAAACAAGGTACCTTCTAACCTCTTAAAACTAATATATTATATAAATACACACAAAATAGTGAAGATTAAAAACCAGGGGAAAATATTACCAGTTATACCTGCATCAACAGGCATAAGACAAGGGGATTCATAAGCCTGTTGTTATATAATGTAATATTGAATAGTATTATAAAACAACTAAAAAGAATTAGAATATATTATTAAAAAAATAAAAGAATATAGTATGGGAAAATGTAATATAAATATCATATGTTTCACAGATACATTGTTAATAGCAGAAAATGAAATGACTTACGATTGTTGTATGAAATCAGTAAAATGTTTAAGTATTTTAACGTAAAAATATCTACCCAGAAGATTAAAGCTATGGTAATTGCTAAGAATCCGATTAGGTGTAAATTGGTAGTGGATAGTCAAATAATAAAACAAGTTCTAGAGATGAAATATTTAGGAATAATTTTAACAAGCTCAGGACACACGGAGAAAGAAATCAAAGAGCAAATAATAAAGGGCAATAGGATTGCTGGCTGTCTCACCTACTCAATATGGTATAATAAACATGTAAAACAGAACTCTAAGGTTAGAATGTCTCAGTCAATAATTAGACCAATATTAACATATGCAGGACTAACAAGCAAAACAAAACGCACCCAATAACAACTTGAAGTCGCTGAAAAGAGAGTTCTGAGAAAAATTACGAATCACACTCTACTGGATAAAGAAAGATTCAGAAACATCAGGGAAGAGTGCAAAATTTTACAGAATGGGTAGCAGAGGTGTAACAAATGTGGTATGTGAAGATTGCATTTTGTGCTGAAGTTAACATCAAAACACACATCATGTTAGAATAGAAAAAGTTTCAAGAGGAAAAAATTTAAACACATTTTTCATTATCAGAACTGCATCTCTAAAATGATACGTAAAATTCATACCAGTAATTCAAATTGTTCTTCCCAGCTAAATGAATAATATTTCCTTTTAGTATTCCCACAACTCACAGCATATCCAATTATAGAAATATTGAAAACAGAATGAATTTAATTGTGTAATGCACCCACAATTAAATCTACTATGTCCTAATTATGATGTTCCTTCAGAAAACTTTCTTTGTTGTAAACTAATAATTTTCATTGCCACTTTGCCCACTAGAATATACATCACTTTCATAAACTTCAAAGAATTAATTTAAAGATGACTTATTTCTAGTCAACGCAATTTAACAATTATACAATAATCTTTTAATGCCTCCCATTAAAATAAATCACTTAAAACAAAACATTAATATTCACCCACTACATTCTGAGAGAGAGGAGAGAGATCCCGTGAGATTCCTTGTTCCCTATACATTTTAAAATACTGCCCAATTGTCATTTCACCTTTACCCATTTCTTTTCTTCTCTTCACTCCTAGTGATACAAATTATACTTCCTAGGAATTACAGAGCTTACCACACAATATTAAGAAAATTTCACTAAATGATTTCTAATTTAAACTAGAAAACTTGACAAGATTGTGATCATAACAAGAAATATTCACAAATAAAGCTGATGCAATCTACTGAACTACACAAATAATCAGCCAACCATCAGTAATACTTCACAATAAACTGAAAGATATTTGCCAGCTACCATTACAATATTTAATACTACTCATATCTGCCCTAGGTTAAAAGGTAATTTCTAAATGTCAGTACTCATCATCAGAATATCACACCTAGTTCTGGTAAAATTGTATATTTTCTGAATAACCTAATCAGAGGTTCCAAAGCTTCAAACAAATCAACATGCAGAACATAAATTCAGCACACAGCAGTAGCAGTAGCAGTAGTAGTACAGGAAGTTCGAAAAAAAAAGGCTTCAGTTTTTCTCTCTAATTTATTCAAAGGCAGGAAGTATTCAAATTTGGCACAATTTTTCAAACTATCTTGTGTATTCACTGACAGTAACTGCATTACCAGTCAAAAGCCAGAATCACTATGTCATTTTACAAAATGGGTGACATTGGAACATGATTAAAACTTGGGTTGATATTGAATTTTTCTTGTGTTATTGAACAAGGAAGGCCAGATACGTACATGAATCCTTTTGGAGATGCTGATGAAGACTTTAGGACTTTGGTAATGGCTTCATAGCTACAATTAAGCTGAATTCATTGATTAGTAGGCAAAGAATTTTGAAGTGAAAAATCTGATCATGAAAAGGGGTAAAAAGATTCAAAATATACATAGAAAAGGGTGCAAAAAAAAAAAAAAAAGGTGCTTCTGAAACAACCATATTAAGGCTTAAACCATTTACACAAACTCAGCTTCTACAATATACATATCATTTTGCACCAAATTTTTTTCTTTATAGAGTCTGTAGAGATTCATAGTACTTTATCCAACACTAGTAGATAGAAAACTGTTAAACAATTGCCAGTACTGACTAAACTTACTTCGCAGGTGCATCAAACTGCGCCCACATGAGCACTTGCCCATGTGGGAAGCCTGCTGGCACCGAGTCGATGCTCTTGCAGGCACAGGCACTCCCTTCTCCTTTTCCCTCCAAATCCACAAGTGCTGTCAGTACTCTTAGTATTGATGGCAACACTAATGCAAGGGTAAACATTTTCCTCAGGTCAATGACACGTAGATTTCTGCACACCCATTTAAATGTCCTGTTTTGCATGTTTGGGCAGCACTTTAAATCCAGTAGGAATGGGTTAAACTGTTGCAGCAACACTGTTGAAATTTAAATTTGTCTTTACAGTTGCAGATTGACCATTGTTGCTGGGATATAAATTACTGGTGATTTACGTAAAGATTTAATATTGTTGACTTCTCATTAAATGAGATTTGAAATAGCTGCTCAAGACGAGAAAAAATAAATTTTTCAGCCCAATCGTTTAAAAACACAGAAAAGAGTAGAGAAAAAGGTGCTGAAGAATAAGAAAAGAGAGAAAAGGTGGCAAAATGTAGTAATCTAACAAAAAGGCGCAGCAAATTCTGTTTATTTCTCTTTATTTCATCCCCCCAAATAGATATATTAAACAATCTATATGAAAACAAGTTATATTTTTGAAAACGTGCCGCACTTTAAAATCCTTTCCCTAACGATTAGTGTTTCTGGTCATGTCAACTTCTAAGGTCATTCAACAGCTAAACTCAATATAGGTAGTGTCAAAAATCCTGCCACCATCAGGACTCAAACCCTAAGACCTCCTGATGAGAGGCACAGCAGTGACTGATGCCCTGAACCATCTAAGTTGGTGCAGTTAAGCTGGAGATGAAGAAAACTTTGCCCTGGAAGATGTGCTGCAGAGTGGTCATCCACACATCCAGTGAATTTTCATTGTGACGACCTTATTTCAAGAGAATCGTTGAATGAAGTGCAACTAGTGAATTGTGGTCTTGAATACTGATTGGAAAAGGTAGCATATCCTGAAACACTTGGGTTATTCAAAAATTTTGTGCTTGATTAGTACCCACAATGCTGACACAAGAAAACAATAACCACCAATCTCTTGCACTGGTATGTGATACAGAGAAAACTGAACTCAAAAGTTGTTACAGGTGACAACACACGGATTTGTATTTCTGAACCAAATACAGAGACAAATAAAGAGAATATATAGGAATGGTACCACTCCACATCATCTCACAAGAAGAATTCCCAGAAGTGCATCCCCTGCAGAGACGGTTAGGGCATTTACTTTCTTCTGGGATGCAGAGGAAGTGATTCTTGTAGAATTTTTGGAACAAGAAGAAATAATGCAGGTGAAGCTTAGTGAATGCCACACCATCTCCCAACTTCCAAAAACATCAGTAAGATGTTACTTGTTAGTTACACTGAGGACCCTGTATGTGGGAAACAAATGCCAGCAGTTGTTAATTTAGATGAGTGCTAACCTCTTTCGACCCTCAATCATACCTGCAATACAAGAAAAATCCTTTTCAGTACCTGGGAATGTTAAAAGAGCTTGAAGGGTGCCTCTGGTGAATTCGTCCTTTGAAAAATTAGCCTTGATATTTTCCCAAGTTAATACATCAGCACACACTGTAGGTGCCCACCACAGTAAAAATTGCAGAATTTCTGTGATATTTCACCCACCTAATAGTCCATATCTCCTTCATTTCTGTCTAAACACCATCTCTAAAATGAAGTCTAAATGCAGAGAGTGTTTCTGTGACAACAAAACATTGAAGGCTGCGAATACATCAACGGCTGAGGAAGCTAGACAACTATTTTTACCACCAGGGAATACTTGCTCTAGTTCAATGAAGGACAAAAACTGTTGCTAAACAGAGAAATAAATGATTTGTAAAGAAAATTGTGGCAATATTTCCATACCAAATTTTCCCTTCTTTTCCTTTGAAATCTGAGTAATAATAAATTCAGAGGCATTTTCTTTCAGACTAGTCCATGCACAAGAATCCGCTTTACCTTTCAGAAATTTGTAGAAATTGTTAACTGCAAGGCAGGAAGCTCACAGGTATATTGTTTTCCCACAGCCTCAAATGTCCAGAGGAACTAGATTCCAAATCATGGTGTTTGGCTGTTGAAAAATTCTGTACCTCAGAGGTCAGGTATTGTAACTCACAATTTATGGTCTTTAAAGGAGGAAAGAAAAACTATCAGTTTCTTTAATTGTTGCATCAGTTTATTTTAGCACATGCTAAATGGTCACTAAAAAAAGTTAAGGGGGGGATTACAATATACCATCAAATAATTTCTTTCTTGCAATTATTCTGATATCAATACCTGAAAATCATGGAAAATGGAGTTACGGCTTCATCTCCAAGGTACAGAATTCAATACCTCTTTTTTTAGTACAATGAAGCAAATTTTTTTAATGTGACTGTTGTAATACATAGAATATTATATGTATTGTCACAATGAAGAATTTTTTAAATCTTTACAAAGTGCTCAATATTTTCTGTTATTTTAAAGAGCCAACTTTTTTTTTTAAACATATAAATGTCTTTATATTTTGATGAATATATTGCTTATGCTATTACTTTTCCAAGAAGAATAAATTAAAACACAAATGTGTTTTGATATATTCACACGAAACACAATTAGTTCTTGAATATTTGGGTATTCTAGATCTGGTTATACGCAGTTCACTTGCCTCTAAAGTCACATTATAGCACAGGTTGTCAACCTTACTTATACTGTCTAGCAACCTTTCAGTGCAGACTGTTTGCTTGTTTCCTTATTGCGATCTTGGGGGTTGTATCCCTTATTATGACAAATCAACTCTGATGTCATAAGATCGATGAACAAAAGCAAAGATCAACTGCGATGAATGAAGTCCTCCTGAATCATAGTTCAAATGAAAATTGTGCCTTTAATTTGATTCAAAAGGTCTTTTGGCATAAAAAAACCAAAAAAAAACATTGGAAATTATCATGATAATACGAGAGAGTAGCAAAGTGTCAATTCACTTTTAAAATGTGAGGTTTCTGATGGATTCCATTCCACTCGCAGGTTAAGGTTGTCAATCCTATGTTTTGTAGTTTTGCACCAAAGTTGGCCTTATGAGGGCAAGCAGAACTTGAGCTGATATTAGCGAGCAAATGAATATTGCGTTCCATATAACCAAAGCTGTGCTAGGATCTTCTGCTAGTAACGAGCCATGTCACAGTCAGCTGAGCTGGTGTTTCGGCCATCATGTTGAGCAGTATATCTCAGATGAAGGCCACAACATGATGACCAAAATGTCAGTTCAACTGGCTGTAATGCCACTTGACCCAGACAGCCAAGCACCAAATAACTTCAGCTGCTGAAGCCTGCGAATCCTTCTACTCAGGACATTACTTTTCAGTTCACATGGTGGTATCAATAGCATTTCCCACATAGTACAGACAGGTATCCCGGCAAAAGTAATAGCATAAACAAAACATGAACTGTGAAGTTGAAATGCTGTCTGAAAAACATCTAATCATGTTCAACAAATTTGCCAAGAGTATTTTTATCATTTTGTGATGCAGTTCATCGATTTTTTACTCTCAATTTTGAATACTTTAAGTTTGCAGCCATTATTATGCAATGATTAATTAATTCCTCAGTCAAAAACTTCAAGTACAACATTTGCGCAGCTTTAATTTTATGCTGTGGACAATATGGAAAATATAAGTTCTTTCTAAGTGTATATTTTACTTGCGGCATTGACACATAACTTTCATTGCCAAACTGCATCATACTTAGTTGATCGTTTACCAATGTAACTACATCAAGAAGATGGTAGGGGAAGTGGCCATTTTTCAGCAAGAGAGCACATAAAGTTTGCACAAAAACGGTACCTGGGAAAAGAAAATACAAGATTAGTACCATACTGATTAAATTTATTCAAACTTTCTAAAAATGTGAAATGAGTTTTGCTGGTTAAGAGCATGATTAAAGAAATGATGTTTCTTGCATGATGAATAAGAGAAACCTTTGTGCATAAAATAAATTATAATAGACAAGGAATCAAGCATATCAGAATTAAGTTAACTATAAGAATTAAAATGTATAGATTGCTTTCAACCTTAGCATTCTCTTCTTTCAAGTGAATTATATAAGGACAGCATATTGCAAGCTTGGTTTGAAGAGTTTCTAGCTGCAAAAACCTATGTTCTGAGAAAACATGAGTTTTTTTATACCAATACTTTTTATTAAATAATATTTTTCAAAGTAACTTCATAAACCTTCTTATATGTCATGTAAAAGTAGGACTTTGAGATAACTCTTTGAAAAATCACATTTAAATAGTAGAAACTGAAATAGCAAAAATATAGTTAGTACTTTGTGAATTTAAATTTGACTAAATTTACATATAAAAATTTAAAACTAACTTTTTAACCATTATTTAAAAAATGTGTTGGTTACAACTTGAGATTATAAGCTGCAATAAATAAGAAATCATTAAAACACTTATTTTAAGTTGAATGACGTTATGTTACAGTGTGAATAGCAAAATAACACTAAATTGTGACACTACTTCACACAAGAATGTATTTCATCTACACTATGTGCATCGCTGAGAAGTAATTTCAGTATTGAGTACATTATGCACCTCTTGAAAGCAGGAGTGCTCTGGCACAGAGTATTTCATGGTGACAGATGGTTAACCTCTCTTTTTTAAGATGCGCAGGATGGCATTTCACATAATCAGTTCTGTGACACCCATGAATTGCAACAACTAATCAACTTCATCTTTTGATTTTCTTACATGAGTACATTCAAAATTGTATATGGTGCTTTTGAGGTCAACCAGCTCTGGTAGCAGCATCCTAGGAGTAGCAAGATATAAATAGACCAGTGCATTAAAGGTGGGTAGCAGCTCTGAAGCCCACAACTAAATTTTAATTTTATTGATAAATTTTGATATGTTAATACATTGATATAACTAACAGTTTATAGGTGTATAAAGTTAAACAAAAAATATTATTGAATTCCTGACTCTGTAAATGAAAAAAAAACTTTCTTTACACAATATCTGTGCCTTGACAAAATTAATAATATTACTAGTGAGGTAGATACCTTCTAATAATCCGAGAAATCTTGATATAACCATTAAATTTTTATAACAAATAAAAAATAATATATATATTTGTTATGCAATGTAGTACACAGAGCATTATAAATATTACATATTAATAATGTATTAAAATTAATTAATATATTTAACTGTACTAACACTTTAAATATTACAAATATTTCCGAAGTATTTTCTGAATGTTCAGTTTTCGAATGAAATGCCCAAGCTTATTCACTACTTAAGAATAGTCCCCAATTTATCCACAGTCAAAGTCACTGTGGACCCTAATTAAAACAAACAATTGTGATAAACTGCATCATAGTTTGATCAATTAGCACATCATACACAACACCAAAAATTTTTAGCTTCCTTAGAAGAATTGAAACCAATAAAAACAATTGTTAATGAGTTTCTGAGCCCCTTGAGGAAGGAAGATTGAAACCATGTCTGCTGTTAAAAATCACTCCAAGATTCTTGATGCTGATAAACAAATAAAGGACTTAGTTATTCAGAAAGTATTCAAACAATAAAAAATGCTTGGAAAATCCCAATAAAAAACACTTGTCAACATGAAGTTCCATGACTTTGGCGATGCACCAATTTTGCAAACTTAATAGATCCAGTTGGAGACTAAGGAATTAGCAGCATCAGACACCCTAGAGAATATCTTGGTGTTATCTGCATTTAGCAAAATTTTCCTATATTTAATTACACTGGGTAGGTCATTAATGAATAAAATAAATAGCAGAGGTCCAAGGTTGGACCCAGTGGGACTCTAGACTAAAAGGGGAAGAGAGAAAGCCATTGATACTGATATAAGAGTTGATCCAGGACAAAAGTGGTCACCCATCTCCAATCTGAAAAACTTGTCAGCAAGGATGGTGTGATTGAGTCTGTCAAAGGCCTTAGAGAAATCAGCGAAGAAAAACATGGAATGTAGTAAAAAACATCACCACTTCAACAGGAACCGTATGGATAATGATTTACAAGAAAATGATAGAAAAGTAAATGATCCAGTAACAGTACCCTGTCTTTTCAACCAATATTTTTTTCTTTGATAACTGCAGTTGAACTCAAGGAAGATTGAAATCCACAAAATTCAACATGTTTTACCAAAAATTTTCAGTAAGTTTGTTACTGAAACTACTTCCCAAGAAATTCTCAAAATAATTGGTTAACTAAAAAATAAATATTCCTCAGGTTAGAGTTGAATTTTCCAGACTGTTCATTCACGATTTGTGTTCCTGCCAGTATACAACTGTAAATTCACATATTCTATAATGTATCCTTAAGTCCCAAAACATTTCCAGTTGTTTTCAAAACGGCTAAGATTAAACTGCTCATAAAAAAGGCAACAAAAATGATATTCAAAATTTTTGGCCAATTTCTTTGTTTTCTCAAATATTTAAGAAAGACATATAACTGGAATCCTTTTTCAGTAAATACAAAGCGTTCTCTAAGTGCCAACATTGTTTTACAAAATCTAAATCTATGGAAACAATCATATTTCCTTTTGTTAAAAATGTCGCTTCATCAATGGATCAAAATTAACCACCTTTCAGAATTTTTTTTTTTAAGAATGTCAGACTAGCTCCCTTTGAAAACTCCCTCCCATATAGAAAAAAACATGTTATTTAAATTTTATTTTTGTCAACTTATCTTTTTCTCCATTGGTTGAAGAGCTTCCAAATAATGAAAATTGTCTCTTTTTTTTTTTTTTCTTTTTTTCTTTTTTTTTTCTTCTTGCAAACGAGTTCATTTGTCGCCCGATTAAGCATTTGATAAATTTTTCACGGAATTTCAGGCTGGTTATTTAACCTCCATTTTGGTTTCAGAATATAACAGATAAGCATTGTTTATGTTCGTTGCAAAAAGATGAAGAGCAATTTTCTTCAGCCATTGGATAATTTAAAGCATAAAAATACAGATTGGTTCTCGGCACTTGTGCATGGACGCATCATATCAGCTTTGGCAGCGAATGTGTTAATTTACTATTTATTTATATTTTATTAATGTTTTTATTAAGATTTCCCTTATTTGTTTAATTTGCAGGTTCAATAATATTAATAATAATAATAATAATAATAATAATAATAATAATTATTATTATTATTATTATTATTATTATTATTATTATTATTATTATGATAATATATATTATTCTTATTGTTATAAAAAATGAGGAGCTTGGCGGTAATGTTTCACTAGATATTTTCTGATTTCATCTGAACCGGCTTTCATTAAATAATAATTATTATGTTGCTGTTAATAATATAAATCAGTCAACTACCCTCCACAAATACAGTATTAGTTTTGTTTCTTTAGGATAATGGGCAGAATCATCTAAAGAGATGTTTTCTTTGCCTGCTCATGTCTGCCCACCCCACCCCACTCGCAGCTGGCTGTAAAGATACTGGCGTGTGAGCTGCGTGCCTGCCCCTGCCAAAACTCTTTAATTAGAAAAACACGACACCAAGATGTTGCTGCAGCTAATGACATGACGCTCACCTCCCCCTCTGCTGTCCCGACGTGCCACGGTTGTCTTCAAAGGAGGCAAAGACATGCGGTTGCCACATTGCCAAAACAAGAACAGGTGCTACCAGTCATGGGTTGCATGTTAAGATAAAGACCCTGTATCCTGGTTAATGTTCTGAGTTGGTTGGTTGCTTGGTTGATTGGTAGACCTTTAAAATCACTTACGACTAAATATCCTTCAAAAATTACTGCAATGGTAGTGCACATTTTAATATACATTTTTTTTCTAACTACCGTACCTGTGTGAGAACTCTCGCATGTTAAACTCCACTCTTCTCTATCCTTTCATTTCCATATTAAGGAGAAAGTTGCTAATGAAACATATTTATTTGTTTGAAAACTGTACAAAAGGAACTTCCAATGTACTTATAGAATATCAAATAAAAACAACAATAAAATTGATGATGGAAACAAATTTTGAATACAAGATTATTCAGTTATTGACAGATTATCTTTGAACAATTCACAGCAATTCCTTAAAAACATTTGAAGTAATTAGACAACCTTGCTTGACAGTTAGCTTTTCGCATTCCTTGAAAGTCACAAAAATATTTGAAAAGATTTTTACTGTTAAGAAAGCTACATAAAGTTGTCCATGCAAAAATACAGGATCGGGCAAGTACAACCATACTCTTTGGAGTATTATTTAACTTTATTACCGATCTGAGAGGTACACTTGTGCAATTTAATTGCCTATGATATCAAGTAATTAGTTTAATTTCACATAAGTTGCAGATTCTGCACATCTTTGAACACGTAGGGTAGTAACAAGAAGTGCTAGACCAGCAAAATGTAATAGAATGTTCAAGAAGCTTTTGTCCTATACATTACGATGCAAGGAACGTATTTTTGAGGCCACTGATCTCCTAATTCTATATTTTAAGGCCCTAAAATGCTTTGTTTAGGAGTTATTTAACTACATAGATTTTAACAATGCTGCTCGAGTGTTGCAGATTGCATTTGAAGTGAATATTTAGATTTATTTTTCCCCCTCCAACAAATCCTTCATATTTTAAAGAAAAAACCCAGTTTGTCATGTCTTCATGATATTATCTTTCTTAGAGACCTCATTTATAAAGAGACGATTCTGAGAGTTGCAGTGTTAATCAGGCTATCACAACCTTCTTGTTCAAATTGCGAAGAGGAAATACGGATAATTTTATATCAGTGATCATAGAAATGAGTGAAAAACTAGTTTTTACTTCAATTCATTGTTTTGAAGTAGAGAAATTACCAGAGCATTTTCCATTCAAAGGTTTTAGGGATATTTTATATGGCTTGAAAGAGCTGTTGTTCCAGGTAGATTGCACAATCTAAATAACTGCTTCGTGATTCGTTTAATGATTAAAAGTGATATAAGTTCAGAAATCAAAGATAATTAATTTACAGAAGAGCTTTTCTCCAATTTTTTTCTTTAAACTTTTGTAATCCTAAATGCATTTAATGAGATGACATAAACATAATTTTGTTCTATTCTTTTATTTTTTCAAAAATTACAAAAATATAATTTTTTACTACTCTCCCACGTCTACTAATTACATTACCGGCAATTTGTTCACATTATTGCATTTCTGAGTGCTTGTGTTTTAAATGATGTCTTATGAAGTTTTCACACAAACTCATATCTTCTTTGTGAAAACGAGCTCAAAATTCCGCTTTTTCAGAAACACTCAAACGTCATTTTCTCAAAAATGCCTCCAAATATTTTCTTCAAGCTTTTCATACGAATAGTACTAATTGCACTGTTTAAGATGACATAAATTAATTTGGTGTATTCTTTTATTTTTTCAAAAATTACACAAATGTTTTGAAATATCTCTCATGCTGTTAAATACGAACATTTCCAGCCATTTGTATACGTTATTGGATTTGCAAGTGAAAGTGCTTCAAATGACTTCTTATGAAATTTTGCTGAAACACAAAAGACTCCTGTGAAAAAGAGCTTCAAATTTCGCATTTACACGAGAGTTTAAACGATTTTTTTCTTAAATACGACTCCAAATTTTTTCAAAAGAAAATTTCCACATAGGACGAGGTTATAATATTCTTTAATATTTCAAAAGTAATATTTTGAAACTACCATTAGGAAAGCGAAAAATTGAAAAAACTCCAAAAATGTAATTCGGGCAGCGATGTAAGGCAGCTGGCAAGAGGATGGGGCAAGACCGTAAAGTTAGTCCACACCAAGGAAATTAGAACACTTTACTATGGAAAAGTCTGTGCCATTCTGTAGCTCACTAGTTCAATATATCTTTCATATTACATTTAAATCATATTTTTAAGGGAGATTATAATCATAATTTCAATTAAGGTTTCTGAACTGATTGAAAGAAAATACACCAATACATTGATAATACAAATTGTAGAATGGAGTAAATATCTAATTAATATTGGTTTTCCAGTAGTAAATTATAATTAAAATTACATTAATTATTTTTCATTTCCTTTTATTCGTTCCTAATCTTGAAGAACTGTTATCGTGGCTCACAGTTGGCGAGAACTTGAATATATTTCATTAATTTCCAGCAGAAATTACAAAAACAGTACTAAATTTTTCAAAAAATTGTACACGACTTATTTTTATTTTGTTTTTGTTTGACAGAGTTCCTTAAAAGCAAAAAATACCTATCTTCTACTTTGTAATTTCTAAACGTTAAAATTTTGCTATTTTTGAAAATACAGTGTTTGCTGGAAACAAGAACAGCACAATTTTCTACCATTCTTTGATATATTAATGGAGAATATTTAAAGACAAAGTTTGGGCTATTTTTGAAGTATAAGAAAATATTTCACTAAGGAAAAAATCTCAATCTGTAATACTTTGGTTGTAGGAAGATACAAAAAAAAAAAAAAAACTTGCAAAATGAGAGATTTATAGATGAAAATGAGACCTGCAGCATTCTCTTAAGCTATCCGAGTACAAAGTTAAAGCTTTACAGTAACAAATTTTGGAGAAAACAGCTAAACAGTTAAAGTAACCACAGACCACCATTGACCACAGACAGACTGTTTCTGAACGCTATCCGATGGCAAAAATTAATCAAAAAATTTCATGCCATTTTTTAGCTAGTCCATAAGGGTTTTTATGACAAGAATTGGACATTTTCCAATGCACAATTACAATACATTCTCTCCTTATGAAGTAAAGGCAGGTAAGTAACAACAAATTGCAGCAAAAACTAACATGCAACACTCACGAAGCCACATTGATGGCCACTGGGATTTTTTAAAATCTTAACCAGCAGATAATATATAATCGAAAACAAAAACAGCAAAATTTGTAAGTGCTTTTGAAAATTAGAACACAAATTCGAAAAAAAATATTACATTTCGTGCGGTCACCACTGGCTGTAATGTGTGCACAATCAGGAGTGGCTATCTATCAAGGCTGATGATATTAGTGGTGGAGGACAGTAAGTCATTCGTTTCTATAGTGGCCAATGACACACACACACGCACGCGCGCACGCGCGCGCACACGCGCGCGCGCGCGCGCGCGCGCGCACACGCCCACGCCCACGCCCACGCCCACGCGCACGCGCACGCGCACGCGCACGCGCACGCGCACGCGCGCACGCGCACGCGCACGCGCACGCGCACGCGCACACGCACACGCACACGCACACGCACACACCCACGCGCACGCGCACGCGCACGCGCACGCGCACGCGCACGCGCACGCACACGCACACGCACACACACACACACACACACACACACACTTGGACACTGAATTGCTTCTATGTTAATAGTTAGAATGCTATAACGGGTGTTGAGGTTTGTCATCAATAACAGTACCTTTATTTAAGATTTTTCAAAATAACTTAAAAAGTTATCCGGTAAAAAACGCGAATGCCATATATATATATATATATATATATATATATATATATATATATATATATATATATATATATATATATATAATGTATGGCATTCGCGTTTTTTACAGGATAACTTTTTAAGTTATTTAGAAAAATCTTAAATAAAGATACTGTTATTTGACAAACCTCAACACCCGTTATAGCATTCTAACTATTAACATAGAAGCAATTCAGTGTCCAAGTTCAGTACGTCATCAATGACGGGTTTTTGTCTCATACAAGAAACACGAGTCTATCTGTGACAATTACGTTGATTATGTGTCACAATATCTATCTCAAGCATATCTCCTTAGATGTTTTTATGGTTACTCTGAAGTGCTAAGCGAATTAAAATGTCTAAAAACATGTGCGTAGATAGTGTTAGACAATACAACGATTCATATGACGTAGAAAGAAAATTTTCTTGTTACCACGAATAATGAAAGTCGGTTAATAGCAATGTTGATTACAAAGATTTTATTAGCAGAAATAGCTTGCAAACAAGCGAAGGAAGACGCGGACACTCCAATAATGAACACAGTTTTGTGCTTAGATCCAACTAATGAGACAGATTGAAGTTGGTGAGGATGTAAGAGATCTGTTGGTAATATGGTTAGATCTCTGCCAGCATGCAAAATGGCTCCTTTTTGAAACAGAAGAACGACAAAGTTTCTTCACCCGATTGCTGCCATAAGTGAAACATTAACAGATAACTTTGTTTCTCCCAACCAATAAGTGATGACGAAATTTCGGTGTAGGCCAAGTATGGAATAATGAACTTTGCTTTACAGAAATTTGGACGGAAATTTGCTTTAATGAACATTGGTTATATCCTAATGAACTTAGCATTTTCCAAATTCCAAACTTTTACCTCGCAGACTTTTATTGCAGAGAGAGAGAATCGCATAAAGGTCCTACGTATGGGGGTTCTTGTATTTACGTTAGAAATAATATTGATTCTATCTCCTTGGCGGAATTAAATGTGTATTCCATTGAAAATATTTTCGAAATTTCTGTTGTACATCTTACTTCACTAACAGTGATAATACTTTGCATCTACAGACCTCCAACAAAGAGAACTGCAGATTATATTTTGTTCTTAGAAAACCTGGAGATAAAACTTAACAAAGTCAGCAATCACTCTTTTGAATCCATTATTGTTTTCGGAGATTTTAACATTGATTTTCTGGTCCAATCTTGCGAGAAAGAAAAGTTTCTCAATTTAATTAATTCCTTCAATTTAGACATTACAATTAATGTACCTACACAGACCACACAAAATTCGATGAAGGCAATTGATCAAATTATAATTAACAAAACTACTACTCGATATGAAGTTGAAACAAAAGATTTAGGATACAGTGACCACGATGCACAGATTCTTAACATTATAAAAATGCGATCACTGACACAATAAATAATACACGTATGACTAGATTGTTTACTAAAAGTAAAATAAAATTATTCATTGATTACTTGATGCAGGAGTCATGGGAAGCGGTTTATAATACTGTTGATACAAACGACAAATATATTTCTTTTTTCAACTCTTTCATTTCATTTTAACACTTGCTTTCCTCTTCAAAAAAGAAAATTAAATATTTCACGGAAAAGCAATTCTTGGACAACACAAGGGATTAGGACATCTTGTAAAAACAAGCGAATTCTTTCTTTCATTTCTAAACGTCATAACGTATCTCAAGATTTCCTTATCTACTTTAAAAAATACAAAACATTGTTACGAAAAGTCATAAGGCAGGCTAAAATCATGAAACACGATCAGGATATTTTGAACTCAAATAACAAAACAAAAGCAATGTGGAATATAATAAAAAATACCACAAAATCCACTAGAAACCCTGTAGAGAATGTTGTTCTAAAATATAACGACATAAATGTGAACGATACGGCAACTGTGGCTAGTCTCTTTAACCAATACTTTTCGAGAATTGCTGCCGATCTCACTAAGGGTCTTCAGCCACAAAATTCAATAATAGACTGTTCACCCAAAATTTTAGACACAATGTTCGTTTCCGAAACTTCTTCCTCTGAAATTCTCAAAATAATCGGTAAACTAAAAAATAAATATTCGTCCGGTTTAGATGAATTCCCGGATGCTTTGTTAAAGACCTGTGCATATGCCATTATACACCCGTTAACTCACATATTTAAATTGTCGTTATGCACCGGTACGTTTCCAGATATTTTCAAAACAGCTAAAATTAAACCGCTCTTCAAAAAAGGCAACAGAAATGAAATTCAAAATTATCGGCCGAGATCTCTTCAGTTTTTTCAAAAATAATAGAGAGAGACTTTTAATAAAATAAATAAAATAGAGACTTTTTTACATACGAAAGGAAACCTTTCTCAGTAAACATGACGCACTTTCAGATTGCAATGATATATAAACACGTTCTTCTAGGTGAGTGTATCTCGTTGCGGTATCCTGCATTAGAAAAGTGTTTGTTTACCGAACTTTTGTACTACTAGATTCCATTTCTTGTGGCAGTGGTGGTATACTCCATTTCCTGTGGCAGTTGCAGTGCGCAATTATTGTCCTGAATGGAAGATCCTTTAAACCAGGGACCGAATACCGAAATAATAGCGATAAAGGTATTTATACCGGTATAGAAATACCTTTTCCTCTATTATACCTTTTTTCAAAATACCTTTAAAAATACCGGTATAAGACGTCAAATACCGGTATATTTAGAGGTATTTTACCTTTATCCGACGTCTATACTGAGATATACAAATTTTCTCTCTACATTAATTTCTCGCAAAAATCTTAGCGTCCGGCTTGCTGGGTCAATGGGTCACGATATATTATAATCCTTATTACCTTTATAATGGATTATAGGATCCGCACACTATACAGCGCTGCTGGGAATCTGAAATAGAATGATTCTAATTCCTAGTTCATTACTGTTTGGATTGACTAAATGAAAGATCACTTTCTTTTCTAAAGAACAAAATTTAACAAAGTTTATTGTTACCTTTTAGCAAACAATATAGTGAATTTAATAAATGATTTTGATGTTAGGCCTTTTATCAAGATATCTTTGAATTTTACAGTTTTATACCGCGGTTAACTTATCTATTCTTCGTTGATGTCCCTCGAAGACTTCTCAGTCGAAATATCTTGCGAGCTTGCCGTAGTCCAAAGTTCCAAGAAATCCTCTTCTGCTCCTATCCAAGATGGTGTCAAACTATCAAAATTATCAGTCCCGATTACGTCCTATGACATAGTCCCGAAACCAATAACTCGATTACCACTCCCGACAAAGTCTCAATTTATGCATCAATATTACTTCCACATGCAATATCTGCAATATCATTTACTGTCCTTACTCTTTCACGATCTGAAAACCCGACTCTGACTATCTGTATTACACTCGCTCCCTCTCACTAACCTACGATCAGTTCAGACACGCAATGCCGGTCAGAATGAAATCTTCCTGCATGATTCACCCCTCGAAGCTTCGTATTAAACTACCTTCTTTTTTTCATAACATTTGACCGTCCTTCTCTCACCCAGCCAATCCATGCGTTCGTTATATTTTGGTGTAGCTGACCTTTCGATCGTCTAAACTTCTTCGCCCAATCCCAAATTTTCTACTTTCGGCATCCATCTTAATGCATTTTCCACCATATAGTCTACAAATAAATGTTTGTTTATTTTCATGTGACATATCGGTATGTCACAATACCGGTAAATACCTCTATTTAAAGGTATTATACCGGTATTCTCTCATCAAAATACCGGTTATTTCGAAAATACCGGTATTTCAGTAGAATCATACAGGTATTTGGGGGAAATTCATTGTGATTTTTTCCGCTGAGATGGCTCAGAGGAAATAACTATTTACACGGCAGAGTTTCTGACCGGGAGGTCCTAGGGTTCGAGTCCCAAGGGTGGCGGATTTTCGACACATATTCTAGCTAGGTCGAGTTCTGCCGTTGACTGGGAAGTCAGGTTCTGCCGTCAGACGGAGGGACCAGCCAACGGTCTTTCGCAGACATCAACACGAGCTCGTTCGCTGACCTTGGACCTCACGTCTGGGCGCAGAGCTTGGCGACACATGATAGAGTGTTCAAAATTAATCGTATTTCTCCGTATAAATCTTGTCCTTTCTAGTAGCGATAAAAAATGGAGAAACGTGTCTTCTTATCCATAATTGAGTGTTCTCACGCATACCAAACTTCCTTCTTGCACGACTGTGTTTATCACTAAATACGATTATTTGCTTAAATTTGATCGTATCACTAACATTCCCGAAAATAATTTTTTCAGTTGGCCCAGTTTCCTTATTCTGCACCATAATTATAACTAAAACAATATTAAAAATTGACATTGAACGCTAATAGACATATTAACTATTCTTACGCGAGGAAACAGACGCGTTATGTTTAATTCAAAATTAATAATTGAAACATGTTTAATTTACACCCATGTATTATTTAGTAAATTTCATTAAGAAAAAATATTAATTGTACTATATAATATTAATTAATTTTAATAAATATTTTAAAATATTAATACTAATTAAATTTTAAATGTTTGCATTAAATTTGTGTAAATTAATTTATTTTGTTTGTTAATTTATAAATTTATTTAAATTAAACGTTAATTTTAATTAAAAAGTAAAAATGTTAATATTAATAAACTCTTTTTTATTAATTAATAATGTTAGTGTATATTTCTTATTATTAAGGAAGAAACACTCTTCTCGAAGTGGGCTCCTCCAGATGCATTTTACAATGTAAGCAACCCACGTAGAAGGGAACCCTTCCCCACATGCAATGTTAATAGCTAATAATAATAATAATAATAATAATAATAATAATAATAATAATAGTAATAACATAATAATTTATTATTATTACAATTTTTTTCAATATTGCAGTTAATGTCAAAATATATTAAACCCTTAATATTAACCAGGAATATAACATTTTATTTTAGCCCAATTTATTAATGTATAATTAAGATTTAATTGTGAAATGAAGTAAAAGGAAATCATTTTTTAACAATAACAAAACTGGGCCTGAAAGCCTGAGCGTTCGTGATTGTCTCAAGGTGTCAACGCTTCCTCAGTTCGCCGAAGGAGGGGTCGGGGAAGGAAGAACGCCTACGGCACAGCGCATACGTTGACAGCCTCTCCATGTGCGAAATACAAAGACAGGCTTAGGTCATCTCTCAGGTCAGATGGGAGATAGCTCGATGAAGGACACTATGAAAAGGTTCTCTTCAATGGAATCAATAATTATTTTTCATATTTCAACTTTTCCGAAGTTTAAATTAAGGGAGGTTTTCAATACATACAACGTATGCAAAACGTAAACACCCGAACACAAAACATTTTCAATAATAAGAATAAGAATAGAATTTAATACAGTTGTTTAATATTATATATACAAAATAATAATTTAAACAATAAATAACAATTACGAAATGATATTTGATTAATAAACATTTTGTGAGATATTATTAACTACAGTAACCTATTTTTTCAACATGTATGGATGGTAAGCTGTATTTCTTCATTGAAAATACCGGTATAACCTTTATGGACGTCCATACCGGTATAGACGTCCTATAGAGGTGTTTTACCGGTATAAAAGAATAAAGGTATTTGAAAAAGGTATGGAAAAATACCGGTATTATACCGGTATTCAATACCTTTTCGGTCCCTGCTTTAAACAAAGAATCAAAGAACACGTACAAGCTCATACACACAAAAGAACACAATCACACTTTGCCAGCCACCTCTTGGAACAAAAACACTCATTTAATGCAGACAGTTAAGTCAAAATTTTGGAAATTGAAAACAGGTACACTGACAGACTTCCATTAGAAGCCATACACATCATAATTTATTAAACAATCCCCAGCATACTATTTTGAATGAACAAATTCATTCTCTCTCACCCCTCCGGAAGCTGGCATCCCAGGCATATTAACCCCTCTGCCCGCCTCTTTTCCACCACCCGGCGGGCCTTCCTTAATGGCCGTTTCTTAGAAAAATCCCCGTTCTCCCCTCTCCATTGAGAGCTTTCTTTTAAATAGCCTGCAATGCCCTTGACCTTCAATGTGTTGCCTGATCCGAGGCTCCTAGCCCCGTCAGAATCCATATGTCAGTTTGCTCATCTGAATTTATTTATTTTCTACATTGTTTCATTTTCACTGTACTTTAGAATAATATGTAATAATATGATGTCATTCCAAAAAACTTTCTTCTTTTAAGAGTTATCGCACTTTATAGCTTCTTTAACAATTCTCTTACATTGTACATTTGTTATTTCATGTATTCTTTATTCAAAATTGTTTCTATTTTCACATTTTATATTCCAATTTTTCTATTTTGCTTAAATTCTAATTGTATTGAATGCATAATAATATTCTGTAGTAGATAAACTTTTATTTTTCAATTTAGATATACTGTTATTATTTTTGTAGCATTGAAGATGGCCGCAATGCGACCGAAAAAGCTTTCTGCCAAAATAAAGAGCTTTGGCCTCAATTGTATTTCTAGAATTTTAAGCTATAATCGAATCCATTCTTTCTCCTATCTAATAGATGAATCTGCTTAATAAATGCTTGAGCAACGCTGAACTCTTCACCACTATATGATAAATAATTTTGTATTTACAAACTTGCAATGAATGAATAAGAGAAGTGCTAGCATGATTATAATAAATATGGTCACAGGATCACGTCATTTTGGAATGCAGTTAATTGGTTCAGTGAAGGGGTATGTCCCACGTGCTTATGCGTAGGGCTACACCCCATCATGTGCTCCCTAGCTGTAAATGCCGTAGAAAGATCTTGCGACAGTAACAGTTTCAATGATTTGAAAATGCCGCCACAGGGTACTGGAGGGGAGAAATCGGTAGTGGGGGCAAATGGGCGACTTGTGCGCACTCTACTCGGACACCACCTTCTGGGGAACTAAAAATTCATTCTCTGAATGGGACACCATTTCTGGGTACCCTCTCGGCTGCCCGCAGTGAGCCGTCTAGTACCTCTTTAGTCTATGACGAAGGTATGTAACCAAACTCCCCCAAAAATCTGCGAAGATTGGAGTATCATAGACAAAAGAAGGTGAATCTATTTACACCACTGGATAGAAGAAATATTGTTATGCTATTCATGAATTTGATAAGTTGTTTATTCAACATGGTGATACATGATCAAGAGGTCATGCTATGAAACTGAAGGAGAGAGAACTATCACAGGCCAGCAGAGACATCATCACAAACTTGTAGTAAATGTGTGGAAAGGAACTTTCATCAGCGAGCACTGGAGCAAAGATGATAAATTGCTTCAAAAATCAGTTAAACATTAATACGAAATTATACTCTATTACCATGTAAACACGTGTAGATTATCATCTTGTTGCCACTACCATTTTAATATTAATAATAAATGTAATAATAGTAATAGTATTAATAATAATAATAATAATAATAATAATAATAATAATAATAATAATAATAACAATAACAACAATAACAACAAGAATATTAATAATGTCCTTTACATAGGATATCTAAAATTTGCTGTGTATTTGGTGGGCCAGTTCTGGTCTACTGTCCAGGACCGAGTTCTCCGACCGCAGTGCAGAAGTAACGTAGGTGTGTTCCCAGAAACGGAGCGGTGGTGGGGAGGACATCCTGCCCATCGACATACTACTAGCCGCGCAAAAACCATTTTTTTTTTTACTTACGATCACAGACGCTTTTCTTACATGATTATTTCAGCATCGAGCTTACCTTATTCAGAATCTCATGATGACCCGCAGGCTTCACTCTCTGACGAATCACTGTCGGAATCCAAATTAACAATTAGTTTGTCAATAATGTCCGGCACAATGCCATCTTTCTCCCAATAATCATTTTCTATTTTTTCCACATGGCAGCAAAATCCTTTCCAGTCCTCCACGTGGCAGCAAAATCCTTTCCAGTCCTCCACAATGACTTCTTGAATTGCCGTTTCAATGTTTTCTTGCAATTTAGTAACTGACAAATCACCCGTTACATTTCTCTCCCTAAATATTCTCTTTACTTTCGTCCAAGCAAGTTCAATTGGGTTCATCTCACACATGTAGGGAGGAAGTCTCACAACTGTTATGTCCGTGTACTGCTAACAACTCATCAATCTTGTACTGCTTTGCCCATGGTTTGAGAGGTGCAATTAATCGGTAGAAATCTGTCTTGCGCATACTTTCTTCACAATGCACTCCCTTTCTTTGAAGCCATGCAATCATGTCGGCTTTTCTTGAGTATGCGGATGGTGTCTTGTTAACTTCCATACTGTGGTATGGAGCATTGTCAAGGACAACAGCACGCTCTGGCAGATGTGGCAATAATTTATCACACACCCATTTTTCAAAATTAATGCCATTCATTTGGCCGTGGTAGTCTCCCACAGTACTACCAGCTTGAAAAATTAAGACAGGTGTCGCAAAGAAATCCCTTTTCCCCCCTGCATGAACAATTATTAGTCTACTTGTTGTATTTCCCATCACTTGGACACCCAAAACGTCATCACTCTGCCAGCACTTTTGAAACTTAAGTGTGTTATCAACCCGTGTCTCATCCACATAGATGATATCTTGCTTCTCTTCTCAAAATTGTTTCAACTGACCAATGTATCTGGATCTCCAATCCACTATGTCCGCTCTCTCTATCAGCACCCGTCGCTTTGATTGGCATTTTTTCCATTTGAAACCCATTGATTTCATAACCCGCAATAAAGATTTTGGGCCCCACAGAAAATTAATTTTGTCCTTAATAATAGGTAGAAGCTTTTGCACCGTCCGCACAACCTTTTCTCTCACATAGAAATCCAGTATAGTATTTCTAATAACACACTGGTCAAAACTATCTACATGGACAGAATTACCACGCGACACTCTTCTCTTGTTACCAGGAGACTTCAACTTTCAATTTGGGCTAGTCTCATTCCTCTTTTTATTTTCTTTCCGAATCGCTTTGATGGTAGTGAGTCCAACTCCTGAGTATTCGGCGACTCTTTCACTCGCTTTCATTAACGGTAAAAGTAAACATTTATCTTCTTTCTCTTTATCACACTTTGCAATGACGCGGGCAATGATTTCGCGGCACTCGCTGTGTATAGTGGTATTAGAAACTCTCTTTGCCATGATGAGAAACTAATAATTTTCTCACATTAACACTCAGGCCTACCACAAGCGAACTATGTTCGCTCCAATGTTCTTGATATGGTTGCGATTATGTCACGTGACGGTGTGCAATGCATTGGAAGTCATCCCCTCCTACCCTGCCCCTCGGCCCGCACAGAAACTAAGACCCCTCTCCAACGGTCGGAAAACTGGGACCCGCACAGTACTGATCATGGGTTGCAGATCCCTAGCTTTTAAAAATGCTAACATACCTGTCTGACGATTTCGATATGTCGCAAAACCAGGTACAGTTGCCCAAAATGTAAGCATGTCTGCTGTAGGAGGAATTTTTCTTTCACATTCAAAATTTGTTGGGCCATCGCACGCTGGCATCTTGCAGTCATCATCGCTGTTATCTTCACGCTTGTTTGGACTGCAGGGCAAAGCTAAAATTAAAAGTTTAATTGTTGCAAGTTAAAGTTTATAAAAATTATTTTGGTAAGAACATTAGTGCAATCCATTATTTGGTTTAAAGGCTGTTAAAAAATACATTGACTTTGAGGGGCACAACAAATGCCCCTAGAGGTGGTCAAGGGAGAGAATGAAAAATGTACGTCTTATCACACTCACGTAGTAACAGTTGTATAATTAACTTTTAAATATAAATTAAATAAATGATAAAACAAACAAAAAATGTTGTTCTGTTAAAATTTGAAAATTGGAGAGAAAATATATGCTAAACAGTTTTTAATGAAGTTACTTTTACTTAATTCTGAAATTGGGGGCATGAAACATTTACATCAGAAGCGAGGTGTTCAGAAGTGTTTGTTATTACATGGAGGGAGAGAGAAAAGAAAAATTTATGAACATATTTTTTAAACAGCCCAGAAATAGCAAATTAAATTTACTACCTTTTTGGAATTCACTTCCTTGACAAGCTTGAATAAAAATTAATTTTGGTTTCCCCAGAAGTTGGGGACACTGATCCCCTGAGATCATTTTCTCTATCACTTCCACATTTACAGAAATTCCATCAACACAATAAACTTCATCTAGAATTTGAAGAAACGTGAACATCAGTTTCTTTTAAAACATCTTTCACAGAGATAATATACATTCACACAAGGAAACATTGTTTTGTGAGCATGGACCTTCTTTTTTTTTTCTTCTGAAAGGTCTAGAAAATTTTCCTTATTACCCAAAATTCAATATTACACATTTTAAGAAAACAACAATGAATATGAACTTTTTACACTGAAGTAAGAAGAAAATATTGCTTTATATAGCCACCCTAAATTACACATTTCTAAAAATAATAGGCTATGTTTTGTCATTATTTTTCCAGTCAAGATGTCTTGGCATTAAATTGTATTAACGTAACTTTCAAGCATCTGAACCACAAAAATATTATAATACTGATTAATTCCTTACAAGGAAAACAACCATTTCTAGCAATTATCAAAATCTAATATAATGACAGAAAATCAACTTACTTCGCTTGCCATGTGATAGAATGCACAATACAAAAGAAGAATGTATTTTCTGCACTCTTCGTAGAATGATCATTTTTAAACATTGAAGCAATGTGTCACTAGGAAGATTTTCAAGAATAATAGTTTCAAAGCCTAATCCTGTGAAAGTAATTTTCAAAATGTCCCTATCACAGTCTGTCCCAGTGCGAGTACTCAATTTTTCCTGAAAATAATAATAATAATAATAATAATAATAATAATAATAATAATAATAATAATAATAATAATAAAAATGCAGCATTGTATAAAAACTAACCTTTCAAAATTATTGTAAAATAATACTATCATAACATTTTATTCTATAATAAAAATAATAAAAGTGTACTCACAACACCATTGGCCAAACCTTGCTCTTTACAAAATTCTCGTTGGTTAACTACAACGCACAGTCCCATATTATTTTTATCCATTTTATAACAATCTGTATGAGATGATACAAAAGATCTTGGAGCAAAATTATGTAAAGAATTTTTTTCTAAGAAATCATTATCTGGACTCATTATGGACTGTTCAACTTCATGAACAAAATGTGCCTTGTTAACTTTCTGCAGTTCCCTGGCCAAATCCCATTTGTTCATTTTATTTAAATGTCTAATCAAATTGTTTACATTAGATTCCCTGTCATTAGTCCCATCGGATATATAATCCTCACATATCAAATGGAGGAGACTAAATTCCATTGGATTCGTTTTCTGGAGACTGAAATAGCTTCCTTTATCAATAAAATCTCTCTCAATCAAGTATAATAAATGAGTTAGTTCATCACCATATAGGCTCTCACACATTCTTAGTAGAGCTTTCCTCACACAGTTGATATACACTTTGTTTTCACTTTCATGAAACACTACTTTCAAATGATTAATATCAAAACCTAATTCTTTAACAATTTTATAATTTTTAATTATAATGAAGGATTCTAAAAACTTATTGATTATTTCCTGGTCAGTTTGCATCAGATATTCAACTAAATCAGGGAGTATTTTATTGTCACTCTCAAAAATATTTGTTGCCAAGATACAACGGGCCTCAACAGGATCGTCGCAGATTAGAAACACCAAGGAAGTTTTTTCTTGGATGTCCAACAAATTGTCTTTGTCCAGTATGCGTCGTAATACTGACAGTTCGTTATTTACCCTGCCGTGTTGGTTCATTATTAGACTTGTTCACTTAGTATTTATTAATGTACTTCGCAGGGGACTTTCTTCAGTCTCGAAATTTTACAGAAATACCACACATCAATCAACTGGGCAAGGCCTTTCATTTGTGACAGCTTGAACTATTTACAAATTATGGATGTTTATATGTCACACTTCGCGTCGCCAATTCTGAATGTCACTTTATTTCACAAGTGAGAGAGGCGTTGCCGACCAACAAGAGCCGAGCCGCACTTGACCTAACCCACTACAAAATCACGACGTAGACATGACCGTCCTACCGCACAACACACTTTCCAACTCACTTCTAGCTCACTTCTGTTCACTGCTTCGGTCTGCGCGAGTCTGTGCGCGCAAGGGAGGGGATGCGCCCACCACGTGACCAAACACCATGTCATCACAACGCAACACGTGCACCAATGGCAACTCGTCTTGACTGCACTTCGTATAATACAAGTGGCGGTCAGTTTAAAAGTATAGGAGAATTAGACATTTTCACGTCGGAAAGGCATAATGGGCTTTTATGATGAACAATGTTATTATTATGGATGAAACTAGTACACAGTTGCCAAATCGATTGTTGCAACAGTAAGTAGAAAAATTATAGCCCTGTAGAGAAAATTACGAGGGATTCGATTGTAATCACGAAAAAAAGTTCATTCAATCTCTTATTTCTTTGAATACTTAAAACGCTGGATTTCTGGAGAAATTACTTTTTTTCAATCAAACTGTTAAAACGTATCAAAAAATTTGTGGAATTATTTTTGAAAAAATCGATACAGTTATCATAGTTGAGGAAAGTACTTTCTTTGTACCAGAACCTTGAAATGTGTCCATTAAAATAAATAAATACAAATAAATAAATAAATAAATAAATAAATAAATAAACTGTCCACGAAAATGTGTGAATTTTTAATTCGTGCATTAGAATATATCGTCGTTCGTTTTGAAGTCGAGCCAAGCTCGACTATAAGACAAATGCGGGATGGTGTGACATGTAGGGCTGAAAGGAAGTGTTGTTTATTAGACGTTATCTGCAGAAGAGAGAATCACAAACAATACTCGAATTATCATGAGAAGCACTTTCCAGAATTTCATCTTGCTGGGATTTCTAGTTAGTTGGTTTTTGCCGGTGGATATGAGTGAAGGTGTTGGATATGCAGTTGGATATAGAAAAGTAATGTAATTTAGTCAGTGATCAATCGTGTAGTGTGTTACTAAAATATCAAAATGGATCGCATGATGGAGTGAAATAATGAAAAGTGACAAAAGAAAAAAAAATTAAAAGTATTCGAGTACTTAAAAGGAAAACACCGTTCAATCATCCGGTCAATCATTGTAAATGAACTTTGCAAAGCAGCAGCCATCAGCCGACTTTCCTTCTTTAGAATAAACGAATAAATTAGTAGTACAAAAACAGCACGTACTTTGTCGCCCTATTTTCACGCAAAATTTCGAGAAAAGTATTCAAATTTTCAAAAAATTGTACATGACCTTATTTTAAAATATATCTTTAAGAAACAGACTTCATTAAGGGAAGAAACTATATCTTTAATATTTCAGTTGTAGGAAGATGTACAAATTATGAACTTTTGCAATTTTCGAACAGTCGAATTTTCAACGAACATGAGATCTGTTCCATTCTCTTAAACGTCCTTCACACTATCCAACAACAAAATTTAAGTATAAAGTGTGACGGTCCGATCAAACGCGTCACATTGTTTATAATTTATTAGAAAATAACATGGGATTTTCATAAAAACAGTGAAAATAAATAGATGAATTAAGTTCCACCATAGCATATTTCGGCAAATTTTTAATAATATTCGGAAGTGGAAGATCCAAAACGGACTATGAAATGTTTGTGGACAATTTAAGGCGTATTTTCGAGACGGCTGGCGTGTCACAAAATAGAAATTTGAAATGTTAATAAATTTAAAAACTTGTAGAAATATTGACGAAGAAGGACAGACGGTCATCTGTTTAAAATGGCGTATAGAGAATCAGTGAAAAACGTGTTGAATTTTTAAAAAAAACGCTGTTAAAGGGACAAAGTAAGAACAGTGAAATTAATTGAGAAACGGGTAGATGACAACGAAAACCACTATGCATTGTAGAAAGACAATTACAAGGAATTAGTGAATTTTAATTAGCAAAAATAAGAAAAGAAAAGCCGTCTTTTGTTTTAGTGAAACGGGAGATGGAAAAATTGGTGAGAATGCTACTAAATGTTGTGGGTAGCGGGTCGCAACGTAGATTCTCATGAGAGTCGATTTTTTTTTTTGGTTTTTGTTTTTTGGTTTTTGTAATGTTAATGTAAAATGCAGTGTAGTATAACTTTGTTTTTGGAAGATGTTGACTACGCGAATTTAATTAATTTATGGTAGTTGAACAAAAACTTTGCAGAAAGGAGAAAATGGAATTTGCAGAGCAAGATCGCTGAGTACATCGAAAGGGAAGTACTTATAAACATTATAATTGATTCTACATTGGAGCTAATATGGGAAGGCCAATATATGTGTTTTAGTTTAATTCTTTTAAGATGTGGCCACGCAAAATATGTGGTTGAGTAAAATAAATATTAACAAATAGAATATTACGGAAATTATTCACGCAAACATTTTCTTTAAGTAAAAGAAATTTAACAGACAAAGTATTATAAATTTTATTCATGCAAAACGGTTTTTAAGCAAATGAAATATTAATGCAATAAAATATAAATTTGATTCACGCGAGGAAGTAATAAATAGTAAGTTAGTGGAGATAGAATGTTACCATTTTGTTTAATAATGAGTATGTCAGAATAAATTTTGTTTATTGAATTTCGTTATCGTTAAGTAAATAATTATTTAATGAAGTTAGGATGAAAATGGAGGTAAATGTATGATGCGTGAATGTAGATATAATTGAAATAGTACGTAAGGAATATTGTTACATTGTTATCTTGTGTTGCATTGTGTTCTGTTTTATTAGCAAGGAGATATCTGAGGAAAGCGGCAATAAATGACAGAACGCTGATATTTACATGAAAACTTGGCTATTGATGATTTCCTTTCCTTTTTTCTTATAATAATAATTATTGTTTTGAGTTCCTGTAGAGGATCAGTCCGCGCCCTCACGACCTAATTATAAAATTTTCTACGATGGTACTCCGTAACGCACAAATCAGAGCTAGCATTTAAAAAACACTTATTTAATGGATAGAGTAACGAAAGAATAGGTTAGAGAGAGCAGGAGGAAATACGGAACCACCACAATACGTACATCTGTGTATATGTGTGTGTGTGTGTGTGTGTGTGTGTGTGTGTGTGTGTGTGTGTGTGTGTGTGTGTGTGTGTATATATATATATATATATATATATATATATATATATATATATATATATACACACACAATTCGCATACAAAACGATTAATAGAGCAATTGCACAAGTGGAAGTGAACACAAATTAGACTGGGTTTGTGCAGTTTTAATGTCTTCCAAAATTATTGGAGATAAATATGAAGTGTTAAGCTAATCCGGGGAAGGATCAAATGCAGTTGAAGGTTTTGCGACAAAATTTTCGAAACTAATCGAGAATCAACGTATATTGGAATTAGAGAACAACCCAGATGAACTATTTACAGGTGACCTTTGTGCATTATTATGCATATTAACAAAAATCGTAAAAATGAAGCGCGCTTCGGTCCGAAGGGTCGCGGGTTCGAGTCTCGCCTTGGGCATGGTTGTTTGTCCCTTGACTTTGTATGTATGTGTTGTCGCGGAGGGCCTCGCGTTCTGCTGACCCCAGATTAGAGGAGCCCGCTAGTGTGTTGGTGTCTAGTGTATGGTCGAATATGCGTCCCATCGGGGCGTAAAGGGTAACCGGCTGTTGGCTAGATAAAAGCCCTAGATAAAAAAAATGTAGCTTGGCTAAACTCTATTTGCGTCATCAATGCCTTCCAAGTATTATTTTACGGCGATAATAATTTTGAAATTGCAATATTACCGTTTCGTATCCCTTACGGAGGTAACATACAAGGCCATTAGATGTTTGGAATTTTTGATGGGGAGTATGTAACATTATCAGCTACTACGATTCATTGTTAAGTCCAAAGTCAGATACTCTAAGAACATATTTTAACAAAATTACGCATGAAAGAAATGTAGAATGAAAGAAAGTTTCAATATATGAAAATGCTTTTAAAACAGCTTAAGCGTCGTCATCGGCGACGCTACATTCAACTAGTAATCAATTACATTAGTTACATTGTTAATTAAATTGTAGGTATGGTTGTTTCTATAGATATGCAAGAAAATATTAAATTTAAATCTCTTTGACAAATTGCATTAGGCAATTTGTAATGTCAATGTCATTTCAACGGCAGGCTAAATCATAAAGTTGACAATGGATACTTCTGTTACAAGAGCTGACTTCACTTGGAAGGGTCCCTACCACAAACCGTACGTTTAATCTACTTTTTATTTTTTTATTTCTCGTCAGAAAACACCGAAAAAAGTGTACGTGACGTACGAAGAAGTATAATCTACGCAGGTTTTCTTGAGCTTGCGCATTCCTACCCCATCATCTTACAATTCATAGTTGAACAATGAACAAAGGTACCCAAAAAGTTTAATTAGAATATTTGACAATTAGATACTTTTATTACAGTTTAATAAGAAACTCATTTGTATCTGCAAACGAGCTACAGATTTTATTTTATTGTATTGCTAACATAGTACCCCCCTGCTCTCAATAAGCAAAAGGAGAGATCAACTAAACGTGCTCATTGTAGAGCTACATTTACATCTAGAACACTAAAAGAGCTCATGTACGAAAAAGCAAATACTATACAAATAAGCACTTCTTTCTGTACATTGCTGAATCCATTTTACTTTATCGCCTCACTACGTACGTAGAAAAGAGAAAGTATTTTAATGCTGCGGCAGAAATCGGCTATTTTTCGTTTCACAGAATCACTCGTATTATCAGGCTCTGATATCGAAAAAATATCAATAAAACGTGTTCCTAATGTAGCAAATTACTTCTAACATGTTGAGTAGTCAGAATTAACATTTTGTAGTTTCTTGATACCGAAAAATCTAGTTATGGTAAAACGTCTGTCTTTTCGACCGTCTGGTCAACGCTAGCGCCTAAACAGCGCCAGATTTTCTCCAAAACTGATATTCTCCGATCGAACTAAATGAACACGAGGCCCCGCGAGTTTGAAACGGATGTTTCAATTTTTGTACAGGCTTTTACAAGCAGACTCAACATTTCGAGAATGTTCTCAAAAAATTGTTGAAAACTTTTTTAATAATACGTTGCCCTTGGATAGAATAACGGACGCTAAAACAGTGGACAAGGTTAAGTTTCATTGAAATCCCCGATTTTTCAAAAAATGAAAAAGTTAAATTTTTTTCGGCTGCTTCCTACTACTACAATATGAAAGGTACAATTTTTTTCTGAATGAAACCTGTTCAAAGACATCTTGAAACTAGTAGTGCTGCAACATCACATATTTTTTCGCATTATTTGTAACGACTCCGCAATATTATGGTACAGCATGAACCTGGGAAAATGTTTCTAACACAATTCCTTTTTCTCTTCACTGAGATTCGAACTCAGTCATTGGAGTTAAGATCTCTGACACGTTAACCCCACACCACCAGCCGCACGCCGGAAAAAACCCATTCACGAAGTTTAAAAAAAGTCGATCGTATGCATTCGCAATTTTCAAAAATTCAGAGATTTATAAACATTTTCAAGATCTAGTTTTAAAGAACAGATTTCATTTAAAACACAATCAATATTATATTATTGCAATGTTCATTGTTTTTTAAGCGTCATTTGCTTCATCCATGAACAAAATTTAAAGAAGAAATTTGGAGCCGTTGACCACAGAAGGCCGAACGGACGGACATACAGACGTTTTGACGTCAATCTTTTTTCTGTATCAAGAACCCACAAAATATGAATTCTGACTACACAAAGTGTTAGAGGAAGTAATTTACTACAAATTTACAACAGCTATCCACTTTTTCTTTGCCATGGCCCTACAATAAGAGTTTTTCTGTCGGAAATCGCCGATTTCCGGCACGCGATTACAGTACTTTCTCTTTACTAATTACGTAGTAAGACGAGAAATTAAACTAGTGGTGCTTATAAACCTTATTTCTACATGGCATTAACGGAAGATCTCATTTTTTAAACAAATTTTATTTAAGAAAGAGTCTCTATTGTCAATTTGGTACTTTGGCAACGTTAATTTCTTGATGTCAAAATTACCGAGAGTTCCCCGAAAATAGGCGCATCAAAAGACTATGCCTTTCGGGGGATGTAGGTAAATGGCTTAGGAAAAGTTGGCTGTGGAATGCAGTCGGGCTATGGCTTTAGGGGGTGTAGGTAAAGAGCTTTGGCCAGGGCATGCCTTTAGAGGGTGTAGGTAAAGGGTTTTGGCCGCGGGATGCAGTCGGGCTATGTCTTTTGGGGAAGATAGGTAAAGGTCTTTGGTTGCGTGAGGTAGTCGGACTATGTCTTTGGAGGTGCATGTAAAGGGCGGGTTGCAGTCGGGCCATACCTTTTGGAGGAGGTACTAGGTACTACTCGCGCACCTTTTCTTGAACGATGACCTTGCTTCCCCCTCCCTGGAGCCATAAACAGCTGAAGGCAAAAGATCGCAGCGAGCACTGATGACAACATTCCCAGCATTAAAACTTCGTTGGCGCGAAACATAAGCTAGTAGCTTTCATGTAAAGAACGTCTGTTCAGGTTTATTATCAGTATATGAAGAAATGGCTAAGGCAGGTTCAGGTCCTTCAAGGGAGGCACCTAAAACTCCCGAAAAAGTTAGGAGGACGAATCGTACCGGCGAACGCAAAATTATAGAAAAAGTTGTGAAATCTTGTGAAGTGGAAAAGGAGAACAAGGTTTTGTTGCATCCTATCAGTCATGCTGTAGATCGACAAGAATGCTTGTCAAAATTAGCAAAGATCTACACAAGCCGACTACTTAAATACATTTTAATTCATCTAGTGTCCCTGCTGTTGCCTACCCAGAGCGATGACCTGGCCGCAAACGTAGCAGGTTTGACTTTCATCTACCAAAGGTTGGCATTACTGAAAATACTCTAGTGGCCCACTCCGCCCGCATTTCGTCGATCTATCGTTCAAGAAAAGTTGCGCGGGTGGTACAGGACTTTGGCCGGCGCAGGTGCCGCCCGGAGCCGCCCGCGCACCGCGACCCCATCCTCAGCGACGGCGCGCCCACGCAGATGCGCAAGCGCAAGGCCAAGGAGTACATCCTGCTGGTGAGCGAACCCCGCTTTCACTTTCAGCATTAGAATTCTAGCGGCCGGCTGCTCTGATCGCTAGTTTTCCGTGGTTTCTCCCATCAACACCAGGAGAATGCCGGAGCAGTACCCTAACAAACGGGCCATGGACCGCGACTTTCCTTCCTATTCCTTGTCCTATCATCACCCCTTAAACACACACTTTCACTAACATGCTACCACATGCTAACTAACTACCACATATTCCGGGAGACCGGTCGGGAGCTTAGAGCTTGTCCCGGCTGGGGCGGTGCCCCGCTGGTGGGAGAGTCCTGGTTAGGGGGAAACCCCACTAGCCGATGGTAGGTCGGATCAACGGCGCCGGATCTCGTCATCCAGCGGGGGAAGATCACCGCCAACTCCCGCGAAAAAAACATGCACTACACTAACGATTTTGATTTTTGATTGATTTTTTCGTGTTTCCGGGCGCGTCAACTACTGTGGTCATTAGTCCCGTTAGTGTAGTGCATGTTTTTTCTCAGGAGATGGCGGTGATCTTCCTCCGCTGGATGGCGAGATCCGGCGCCGACCTACGGCCGGCTAGTGGGGTTTCCCCCTAACCAGGACTCTCCCACCAGAGGGGCATCGCCCCAGTCGGGACAAGCTCTATCCTCCCGACCGGTCTCCCGGAATATGTGGTAGTGTAGTGCATGTTAGTGTAAGTGTGTGTGTAAGGGGAGAGGATGGGACAAGGAAGAGGAAGGACAGATCGCGCGCGGTCCGTGGCCCGTTTGGTAAGGTACTGCTCCGGCATTCGCCTGGTGTTGATCGGAGAAACCACGGAGAACTACCGATCAGAGCAGCCGGCCGCTAGAATTCTCCTCCAGACAGCGACTGAATTCGACCTAGCTGAAAAGCTAGTGTCGAAAATCCTGCGGCCATCAGGACTCGAACCTAGGACCTCCCGGTCAGAGGCGCTGCAGTGACATCAGTTGATGCACTGATCTACCGCTCCCGGTTACACTAACGAGACTAATGACCAAAGCAGTTGACGCGCCCGGAAACACGAAAAAAATCAATCAATCAAAGTCGTAATCTGGACACTCCTTTGAAGCAACGGCTTGACTGATTCAGTGTGTAGTTCTTTCACGTACTTCTTCGCCCTTTTATAAATCCCCAAATAAGTTCTATTGGATTTAGATCCGGATGGTACGGTGGAAGAAGGAGAGGAATGTGGCCATGTTCAATGATTATTTGATCAACGACCCATCGTTTTTCAGTGGATATACTTTGAATTATTTTTAATAATTGGGTTTTTGTGAATAACAGCAGCTGTGTAAAGCACACTGTCACTGCTCACTAGCCACGGTAAAACAGGGACTGGAGACCGAAACTTTTCAAGACACGGCTTATTTTCTGTTGAGCGTTTGAACAGCCCCTACTGTAGAAACACGAAAGCTGCCTTTCGTCTGATCCTTCTGACTCATCAGTTTATAACCAAACTCGCAGTGTTGAATTACCACGCGACTCACGAGAGAAAGACAGAGGGAGAGCTATGCTGTGACAAAGAGCGCAGACAGGCGGGGAAATATTAAGAGCTTTGGAGGGAGAGGCCACGTTCGGGCATGCGCATTGGAAGGTTTTTTTTTTTTAAAGTGGTAGAGCAATAGAAGAACATTGAAACAAACAAACGTCTCGTTACAGGTTGACAGGCGGTACATTCCGCCGCAAAAGTACCAAGACGACCCTGATCTATTTTACCCCGGCCACGTGGAGTACATGCCCAGCAAATGCCGCGTCACTGTGTACCAGCACGAGATCTGCAAAATGAGTAAGTTTACGCATCACCTGCCTCCGAAGCTGCAGTCCAGAACAACGGTACGCCGTGAGCTCCGCTTATTCGCAGCAGAGCTTCGACCTTTCAATGACTGATTACTTCGTGTTTCTGGGCGCGTCAACTGCAATGATCATTAGTCCCGTAAGTGAGGTGCATGTTATATGTGGGAAGGTACCTCCGCTAGCAGCTGTGATCCAGTGCCGACCTACGTCAGTTTGCGGGAGTTTCCACCTCCAGGTATCTCCGCCAGCGGGACAACGCCCCAGTTGGGCCTACTCTAAGCTCTCGACTGACCCCCCGACTTGTGTGGTGGTGTAGCACATGTAAGTATGTAAAGAGAATGTAGTAGTCACGGATGAAGAAGGAAGTCACATGGGGTTTGTTGACGTACTGCTCTGGCATTCACCGACTATTGATTGGAGAAAACTCTCTAACTTCCTGTCTGCATGAAGTCTGCAGAAGGTGAAGTGGGAAATTTTTAAATTAATACTAGTGAGAACCCGTCAAAATATGACGGTGTGATCTAAGATAAATATAAAATACTGTGCCCAGACTAATGTTCACAATATGTTGCATTGTTTGAATCTTCAGGGTATAACGAAGATATTCTGTGATGTGGAGTTCACAAAATGTTGAACACGTATGGCCCATGACCAGGTGGCAATGCAATATCGGCACCAAATTACACAAAAGAAAGACCACTATTATACTGACGGATATTATTTCTAAAGTTTTTTGATGTGTCATAATCTCCTATAAACAACTGTTTGATTTCTTCTGGCATATTGCTCGAAGGTAAACTTATTTTCCCATGTAAGCAACACACAGTAAATTCATTTACAAAATTTCTCTGACATGGGAAGTACAAAGTAGAACAAAACTGACATTTCATAGACAATAACCCAACAGAAAACGAAATGACCTCACTATCACGACACATACGCTGACTTTCTCTTTCCCTGCTCCCAGTCAATGTAGTGCGTTTGAGTCTTGGGGCGCGTGGGCAACGATTCGGAATTCGACATAACCTGTAAACAACTTCACTACAACCGCACAAAACCTACTGTCCGAATGTTCTCTACAAAATACACTACAAAAGCAAATATGTATATGCAAACTGTCATCTTCACAATGCAATTATTACACTGAAACAAAACCTTGACGAATTGTGAACAAATCTCAACAATCAAAACAAAAACATCCAGCAGCGCCACCATAAAGCGGCGGGGACGCACATCTATAGACTCATATATATCAATTTTGAAACAGCCACCCTTTGGAAGAAAACAATTGACTATTGATAAGCGTACTATTAAAGAATGATTTAATTAATTAATTTACACCGTAAATGTTGGTGAATCAACACAAACAATATCTGATAACACATCTAGGGATCACATTCTTTCATTTAAAGGAAAAAATACTACAATCGGTTCAGTAGAAGCTCTAAACGAAGCCATGGCAGAATACCTTATTTTTTTAAATATATAGATAGATAGATAGCCCGAAGTATACATCTGCAGTCGAATTTAAATAAAATTTTAAACTTTAAATTGTTAAGCATTAATTTAATATTTATATTTACAAACAGCGATTGGAAGCTGATCAGACAGTACTTCAGGATAAGCAATTCTCGCCAATGTACACGATCCTGAAAGCGATAGGCAATATTTCCAGTTGGCGTTGTACGCTTCTTTTTTTTGATAGTTGGCAGGATTTCTTGACAGAGGTCCCAGGACCCGACTTAATTGGGCTCTCGTTTTGTTTTATTTTTTATTTTTAATTCAAAAGAAATAAAAAATGTATTCATCTCTAATACAAATTTAACGCTATAAGTTATTTCTGATGCATGGAGAAATTAATTAAGTTTATGAATTGAGGTGGAGGGAATGTTTTGTTTAGAATGAGAGGCCTCCGTAGATCAACTGCCCAGACCGCTGATTTTCTTTGGGCGCCCCTGTGTTCTTGCCACATACGCGCTGCATGAGCTTTCTTGTACATACCACATTTCAGTCCTATTCTTTGGATACTTTTCTGTCCACTACTAACTATAATGTCTGGGTACTTTTAATATTGTGATATTTTGATAGAGGGCGTCACAAATGCGCGGCAGAAGCGCTCAGATATGACGCTGAATCGCATTTTCTGATTTCGAGTTAGTAGCAACAGAAGTCAACGCCACTGGAAATGCTGCTTCTATTGCGTGTCACTACAAAACGACTGTCGGCGTCTCCTCGTGACTCTCAAATGTCAATTGATTCATTGCTGGTGATTCCGGGCGCGTTAACTGCTATGGTCATTAGTACCGTAAATGTGCGTGTTTTGCTCGGGAGGTGGTGATGGTGGTGGTGGTCTTCCTCCGCTGGATGGCGAGACCTACCGTTAGGTTTCCCCAACCACGTATCTCTCACCAGCGGGGCACAGCCCCAGCCAGGAAAAGCTCTAAGCTCCCGGCATGTGTGGTAGTGTTGCGCATGTTTGTGTATGCGTGTAAGAGGTGAGGTTAAAACACGGAAGAGGTAGGGAAGATTGCGCGCGGTCCGCGGCTCGCTTGTTAAGGTACTGCTCCGGCATTCGCCTGGTGTTGATCGGAGAAACCACGGAAAACTACCGATGAGAGCAGTCAGCCGCTAGAATTCTCCTCCAGACAGCGTCTGAATTCTGAAATTCTGAGCTGAAAAGCTAGTGTCGAAAATCCTGCCGCCGTCAGGACTCGAACCTTGGACCTCCCGGTCAGAGGCGCTCCAGTGACATCAGTTGATGCACTAAGCTACCGCTCCCGGTCCGGTTAGTCAATCTCACAACAATTTGGTAAGACGTATATGTCAGTTCGCGCGGTCTCTGAGGAAGGTCGTAGGAGATAACCTCGCGCCGAGGCAATTTGGTCCCTCGAGTGCGACCGCGGTGCCGGGTTCTCACGAAGCGCGTCGCTCGTCTCATCAGCGTCAGATGAGGGTCAAAAGCCACTTCGAGTGCGAGAAATACGCGACAGCTTTGTCACTAGTCAAAACAAGCAACTATTGGCGTTGGCCAACCGGGGGCCAAGGAGCACCGGATTCTGTGGTTAAACGGTCAGCGTACCGGACTGTTGTATCCGAGTTCAAACTCGATCGAGGACGTGGATTTTTAAGGGCGAAAAAATCCTTCGTACACCTTCCTTCGGAGGGGAAGTAAAGACGGTTGTTCCATGTAGTAGATTTACTGCATGTAAAAGATCCTCAAGCCTAAAAGAAGCCTCTGAGCAAAATTGAGATCCGCCTGTTTCGTCACCCAAAATAATACCTCCTTTCTCCTCTAGGTGGTGAAAGGAGCGTAGCGAAATTTGCGTGGATAGACGGAAGAGCGGGCCTGATGGCCCGAGTCTCGCCACGTAAAATAAGGCATTAACTAACACCAAATAGCGGTTAGAAAGACCACTCTTCTATGCAAAAACTACTCGTTTTCTCAAAAAATTATACATGTCCTGCGCTGATTCTTTTGTAAAGATCAGGCAATAATCTCCAACTGTAATTTTGTAGTATTGAAATGTTAACATTTCGCAATTTTCTAAAATACAAAGAGACCGCCAAGCTCCCGACTGGTATACCGGCATGTGTCATAGTGTAGTGCATGTTAGTGAAAGTGTGTGTGTAAGGGGTGAAGACCGGGAGCGGTAGCTCAGTGCATCAACTGATATCACTGCAGCGCCTCTGATCGGGAGGTCCTAGGTTCGAGTCCTGACGACAGCAGGATTTTCGGCACTAACTTTCCCGCTAGGTCGAATTCAGTCGCTGTCTGGAGGAGAATTCTAGCGGCCGGCTGCTCTCATCGATAGTTTTCCGTGGTTACTCTGATCAACACCCGGCGAATGCCGGAGCAGTACTCTAACAAACGGGCCACGGACCGCGCGCGATATGTCCTTCATCTTCCTTGTCCTATCCTCTTCCCTTTCATACACACTTACACTGACATGCACTACATTACCACATATTCCGGGAGACCGATCGGGAGCTTAGAGCTTGTCCCGGCTGGGGCGGTGCCCCGCTGGTGGGAGAGTCCTGGGTAGGGGGAAACCCCTCTAGCAGACGGTAGGTCGGCGCCGGATTTCGCCATCAAGCGGGGGAAGATCACTGCCATCTCACGAGAAAAAACATGCACTACACTAACGGGACTAATGACCGAAGCATTTGACGCGCCCGGAAACACGAAAATATCAATCAATCAAGGGGTGAAGATATGACAAGGAAGAGGAAGGAAAGATCGCGCACGGTCCGCAGCCCATTTGATAGGGTTCTGCTCCGGCAGTCGGCTGGTGTTGATCGGAGAAACCAAGGAAAACTACCGATCAGAGCAGCCCGCCGCTAGAAGTGTCCTTCAGACAGCGGCTGAATTCGATCTAGCTAAGTAGCTAGTGATGAAAATCACCGTCGGGACTCGAATCCTAGGACCTCCCGGTCAGAAGCACTGCAATGACAACTGATGCCTTTAGCCGCCTAAGCCGTTCCGCGACTTTTCAATAACCACATACATACACATTGCTTTTCCACTTAGTCACCATTAATATTCAAACATTTGTCATATCGTGGAACGAATTTCTGTGTCCCTTACTCACACCTCTGCCAACTGTTCCTGGAAGAAAAGAATGACAGATTTTTTTTGAGCCGTTCGTCACTAAGAAATCTTTTTCCTCATCAAAGCATTTACCAATAAAGAGATTCACGAGAAAAAAACTGCAGCAGTTATTCAGAAATTTTGGTTGGAACGTTTATGAAACGGAGTCATTTTTAGTTTCTATATAAGTACCAAGATAAATATAGATTTTTGAAAACCATTATTAGACAAATTTAAAGTTTTTGAGTTAAAAATCACATTAAACAATGTAATAAATTCGTATTCTAAGTTTTAATGATATGAAACATTTAAAAAATGTATTTGTATAATTTTTGAGAATTCAATAAATACATCATAATGTCATTTTCTACTGCATTTAGGCTATTCGTACAAGAAGTTTAAAGAAAAAATTGGAGTCGTTTTTGAGAAAATCTTGTTTGACATTATTCCTATATTTCCCTCAAAATTGAGCGGAAACTACTAATATTTTCAAAAGTGTAAATGCCATGAATTAAACTAATTGTGAGGGACAAATTTCATTTGAAGAAAAAGTATCTACCTTCCAAATATCTATTCTATTTCTAACTTTTGCAAATTTTCGAAATTTAATGTTGAAACTGAAAATAAGACCTAAGCCATTTTTATAAGAAATTAAAAGGGAAATTTTGGAACAATTTTTGAGAAAATTTTCAAAATATTTCAGGGCCTTCATGAAGAAGTATTCTCAAAATTCTTTTCGAAATCGTAGGGTTTTGAAAGAAGTTATATCGACCGCAGAATATTGATTTTGGCAAAAATCCAACGAAAAGTTTAGGCGTTAGTGTTGCATACAGACAGACAGATGGACGGATATACAGCAGAGAAACAGACGGACGTTTTGAAAAAAACAAACTTTTTTCTGTAACGTGGATTCTGACTACAGAACATATTAGAGAAAGTAATTTATTACTTTTAGAGAAACTATTGTGAAGGTTTAATGAGCCCCCAAAACTAAATACCCCAAAAATTAAAAGATACGTTTTAAATTCGCAGAGTGTTAAGTTAAATCAGATAGATCAGAGAAAATGTATTTTGGGAAAAATACATCGTCTGAGTTTGGCTCGTTGTCACTATTTCTGCAGCGACTCTGACCAGGTTCAAAGTTCGAGTCCCGCCTTCGTGGGATTGTCAATTCTAGTTACATAGCTAGGTGGAATTCAAACGCTGGTCTGGAAGAGAATTCTAGCGGCCGGCTTCTTTGATTGGTAGTTTTTTCGTGTTTCTTTTCTTTCGAAGAATATCAGGCGAATGCCGGAGCAGTACCTTATAAAACGGGCCACAGACTACGATAAATTTTCCCTTTCTCTTCCTTGTTCTTCTTGCATTATACATATTTACACATTCCTATATGCACTGTACTACCACCTATGTCGGGAGATCAGTTGGGAGCCTAGAGGTTGGGGCGGTGCCCCGCTGGGGGAAATACCTGGATGGAAGTTCCTCGTAAGCAGATGTGTAGTTCGGCGTCAGATTTCACCCTCCAGAGGGGGTGGACCACCGACCCCTCCAGTCGAAACATGCACTACACTAACCGGACTAATGCCCACAACAGTTGACGCGCCCAGAATAATCGGAAAAACTCCTACGCACGTACTAGTGGAATTTGCATGGTTAGAGTTGAACCACTTAACACAATCACTAATCAGAATTAGCTATCAATTAATTACCGTGGTACCATGGAGTAAGGAAGACAACATCCTTTCTCTATGATGGTACACGTATTCTAAAAGGCAAGAGAAAAAGCATTTTTGTAATTGTTATGTCTATACAAATAAAAGACATTCACAACGAATTCTATTACTATCATCGTCACCATCGTCACCATCATCATCATTTTCATTATTATTATTATTATTATTATTATTATTATTATTATTATTATTATTATTATTATTATTATTATTATTATTATTATTATTATTATTAGTGCATGCAATAACAGGCTTGTATTATTTTATACAAATACATGTATACGGATAATTTATGAAATGGAATTTTTACATATACATATACATATATATATATATATATATATATATATATATATATATATATATATATATATATATATATATATATATATATATATTTATATATATTTATATATATATTTGTAATTGAAGCTGTGACAATACAAGTGGACCAAGTCAAATTTCAAAACTCGATGGACAACTTTCTGAATCTCTCTGGACTGTTTCTATTCATAATAAAAGTGGACCTCTTGGAAACTCGTTATACACCTCTGCAGTAAGTGGTCAATTTGTATTATGAATCGTATCACACCACTCAGTCAGTCAGTTACATGCACACTCATGCCAGTACAAAATCTTAAACAAAATTAACAACATTGATCATTGGTTCTGTCACACTGTCTTCTCTCTAAGCAAACACACCTGAAGCAACAACATGGGCTATGCTGACCATATTTTCTATGAAGATTTATCCTTGTTTTAGATTTCCATACTACCATTGATCACTCCTGTCTGTTGTCAATCTTCTGCAAAGATCCATTTTTTTCTTAAAATCATTAAATGCTTTTCATTAAATTACTTTGACATTGAACAGTATATATTTACCATTACATGAACCATGCTGACCATAAATCAGTAATTGAATTAAGGAATTAGGTTACCTCATTAATCAAAACAATATACAAAGTGGCTCTGACAGCATTTGTATTCATGCCCAAATACCTTCACTACAATTAATATTTCACTAGTACATCTGTCATTACCAGAATTACTAAAATGAAGTTATAGAAGTTTTTCCCCGAAACTTTTTTTAAACAAATGGCATTCTTTCCCTCAAACAAAAATTTAATCAAGAAAATAAAATGAGCGTTGTTCTAAAGCGTTATGAATAATAATGCACATATAGATATCAATGTGAACATGAGAAGACATAAATTACTTAAGTTATGCCTTCTTACAAAAAAAATATTTCTCAAACAATACAATTTTCATAATCAGTATATAAGTACTAGTAACAAGATTGATCATTCTCTTTCTCACATTTGTCTCATAAATACATCTAATTCTACACCCCAATATATTTCAAATAAAAATAAATGAAAATTATCCCCCAAGAGCCCACAAGAAATTGTTTGGTAAGATATTATCTGTTTAATTACAATCCAATATTTCAATGCAATATACTGTTTATTAACACTGAACTTCCTTCCATACCTCCTTCCAAAATAATTGTGGTTATACTATTTTACAATATTTCACAAGTCATTTACAAATAAAATTTAAAAATCAAAACTAAAGCTGTACAAATGCAATACTACATTAGTAAAGCAAAATTTACAAATTAGTAAAGAAAAATTAGAGGCGAATTCCATTTATTAACTAATTAATCCTTTCATTTGCTCTGAATGAATTTTAAAGAAATTCCCAAATTTTGATAATTTTAAAATGACAACACAAACCTCAATTTATATTTTTTAATATAAACAAGCACTATTGACAATTTTAGCTACGATTAATGACTATATACTTATGACTAATAGGTAAAATCTTAATTTAACTTACTTCTTCCTGCTTCTTAATTTAATTTACCTAAGTTAAGTTATTTACTATGCACTAATAAATACTGGTTGTATCTGTGGTTAGAATTAGTGTTAATGAATTTTGTCAGTGTTTCCTCAAGAATCAAAACTACTATCCTGTAACACAATAAATTTACAAATTCTTCTCTTAAAGTGTAGGTACAGTATCTGCAGTTTAGCCTACACTTTCAAAATGTCTCTATTCTTACATTCTCATACATTCACATTAAATAGCAAAGAAAGAATTCTCTTTTTGTGAACATTTCTACTGCAAGTGAATTCGCTTTTAGTAAAATGCTGAAGGTGGTAAGGTCATTTGGATCTGGTATGCATTCTAACCCTAAATCAAGCTGTAACAAACAGTATTTCACAAACATGTAAGGAATTCTTACCTGACAAATAGAGCACGTATACTGTACTTTTGGCATCTCCTGATTTTCGGCTCCATTGGCACTTCTTGACAAATGTCATACTGTTGCACGAAAACCTTTCAATATACACAAATTTAATGAACACCTTTTCGAACAAATGAAGGTAAACTATATCCATCACACACGGAATTAATATATATGGTATCAACATATTACTATACTGTACTGTGACTGTGCTGTCTATTAAGATATGTTCTAGGCAGAGAAAACTATCAAATGCGTACTACGTGTTCATGTCATGGGGAAGTCCCTCATTGGTGCAAACGTATATCGCCTTCATCTTTTTCACAGAATCAATAAAGTGTTGAAATTGGAAAACAGGTAATACGTCTTTAATGATTTGCTAATGTTATTTTTCCACTGTTTTGGAGGAAGGACAAGGCACTCCGGTAAATCTGCGTCTTTACAAAAATCACGTCAAGACACAAACAACCACTAGTTTGTGCTGTCAAGTTGGCAACGCACACGTGATACGCTCTGCGTCGCACTTCGACGAGATAGCGCGTTGGGTACTTAACGAGAAGTCCAAAGAGTAAAACCGAGAGAGATAGCATAATATTGATAAACGTAAATCGATAAGTATTAATGCCTGTTTTGTCGCCCCGCGGTTTCAACGAAATGATCGGGCGATTTCCATTAGCACATAACAATTCAATGGGACGACAACGACCCTTTTCAGTCACTCTTCCTTGTAGCGTTTTCCACACAACCCCGTGTAAAATACAATTTCTGTGAGGATTTACCTCAATAGGAAAAATATGATTTTACTTCATAAATTTTAATATTTTTATATTGGAAACTTAGGCTTTAATGTGTGACATTTCTGAAGAGGGCCTACGCAATATCGGGCCCAAAAGTTGATTACAAAACCGCATTGAGATTATATTGACATAATAATTTGATTATATTATCACGTTTTATTACCAACATAATTTACAAATATTTTACTATACGTACATAGTATCTGATTTTAATACGTGTGTCAACAAATGGAATACAATAATTGTATTACTGTTTCTGATTTCTATTTAGTGTTGCCACCTTTGAAAACAGTTTCGCTGTTTTGTATTTCATAGTGTTTTTTATTATTATAGCAGAATGGGAAATACAGTTGTATGACAAAAGTTGTATAGGATTAACTCAAAAGCAACATACGAAACCAGCCCCCACCTCCAATATTTTGAGATGTACTGCACTTTCACAATTATGTAAAATGTTATATTCAATTTATGTAAGATGTCAAATTTCTTTTTAAAAAGTGTTCCTCAAATAATGATTCTAAATTATTACAAGTGTACAAAAATATAATAACATAAAAATTATATTATGAAAGAGGCCCCTTTTTATTCTTCAAAAGGAGTCGTTTCTAAATGCTGTCTTATCCCGAAAAATAAAATAAAATCAGAAAATGACACCTCTACATTCTACGAACAAAATCCAAAGGACACAAATTTCAAAACATTATCCCGCTTAATTTAATGAACGATATTCGATTTTCCAAAATGTGTGTATCACAAAATGTAGGTTGGTTACCCCCTTTACAAGAGGGTTTTTGCTGGATTCCTTACCTTTTCAATGTGAACTTTCTCCAATGTTACAATGGGAGTAAATTATTGTTCCAAAAAAAGTCACATGCACCCACATTCCATTCAACATTTTCTGTTAATATTTTAATAAAAGATATTGTCATTACCGAAATTTTTAATTATTATGGTTCTAATAAATTCGACAAGTGGGGAGGCGTTCGGTATACAGATAACAATCAGAAAAAATAGCGGTTTTTTAGTGTTTAAAAGACAGAATATCGTACGGAAAATATTTCGAATACTCCATCTCCCAGTAGCTTCTGAAAGATAGGCTCGGATTTTCGACACATCAATGACTTCACAAAAATGCCACGCTTCGCCATTGCCGCAATTTCTATTTTTCTTTGAGAATGTAGGTGGGCGAGGGAGTATAGTTGCTGTATCGAACCCACTTGATGTTTTCTTTTAAATTTATGCTGAATTTAAAATATTTTTATTTGTTGATTACGTATAGTAATTCAATTGGAACATTCAATAATTTTCGTTACTGTAAAAAAACGATAGAAACTATAGTGAATATGTGTCCTAGGCTTCTGTTAGAGCAAATACTGAGATGTCTCCTTGTTCTGCTTCTGGTCATAAAAGGAACTTCATTATCTGTGCACGATTTCTAGAATACAGTGGGAAATATAGTTATTCAAATTATCGTTCTCCATATTGTGGCGGCAGGCAGTATTATTCTTTCACAAAGAACATGATGAGGAATAAGAGTCCAAATTTGTTGCTGATTTGCCCTTGAAAATAGATTTTATTACATCGGTACAAATATTTTGTTAACAATCCTAGCAAGAAACGATCATTTTCTTTCTATATTCAAAATACAAGTAGTATATGGCTTAGGGTAGGGATCACGGAATTATGAAAACGTGCACAAAATTCGCTTCTCCTCGTAGAACGCCACACAGTTTTTTAACTGTTTTTAACGTTAAGTAAATAAATAAATTTCTGTAGGGAGGAAGGGGGTGAAGCCCCGTGATCCTCTCCTCGGGTACGCCTCTGCCAATCATTGAACCTAAGGTTTATCGGCCACTTGATCATTATCGCATTCTCCGCATGCGGGTAAAACGACGCTACCTTATTTATTTATTTATTTATTTATTTTACACCAAAAAACAGTTGAAACTGCGAATGACGCGCTGTGGGGAGAAGTGAATTCTGTGCACATTTTCAAAATTCTGTGATCCCTACACCGAGTCATATACTACATGAATGTTGAAAATTTTTAAAAAAAGCTCTCATGTAATAAAATATATTTTCAAGGATAAATAAGCAATAAATTTTGGGCTCTTTTCCATGATGTCCTTCGTCAAGGAATAATACTTCCTGCCGCAACAACATCGAAACGATAATTTGAATAATTATATTTCCCAATGAATTCTAGAAGACGTGCACAGATAATGAAGTTACTTACATGAAGTTGCATACATAGTTACATGAAGTCACATTTTAAAACAATTATTTCTTACTGTTCAGGATAAATGCTTTCCATGACTACTTTTCAAGGTCATTGCTAGAACAATCTTGCACTGTAGAGTAGATATATCAGCAATTTAATATTTTTATCAGTTATTTTATTCAAAATGACAATTCAATTAGATGACTACTTGACTAGTGTCTACCCTTGTCGCAAGTAACCAATGCTAAGCATAAATATATTCTAAATAAACCATTCTCAGATTCTAATGCACTCCGCTGTAATTACTTTACCTTTCTGTTGATATCGATGTTATCAATATCGATACCTTTTGTTGCTATCGATAACAACAAAATATACTATCACTACTACACTACATGCTATTGCTATCCGTAATAGCTTGCGAATATCGAAATAATATTAAAATCACTCGTTTTGGTAATATTTCAAACACTCAAACGTTTTGTAAGATTGGGAAATTCATATGAGAAGATTAGAAGTCGAAGAGTACAAAGGATCTGGGTTGGGCAAAATACTCTAAACTTACCATTTAAATATTTCGCAAAAATACTTTATAAATAAGTATTTAAATACACACACAAAAGGTTTTAGGACTTGATGAGCTAAATAAATACGTATTTAAAATACTTCAAATACTGAAAATACTGTAAATATATAATAATTTTGAATTCTATATTTTTATGGCAACAATATATTGCAATTGTCAATTACAGTATATTAGTAAATGACCATCATACGACTTTCTGAACAATAACTATTGTAATGTATTGTAACAATATAAACATTTTCAAACATAAAATGATTTCAAAAATATACCTAACACAAAAAAATAGAATTTCCTTTTAAAACGACTAATTTTTCAAACAATTCATCAGACAATAGACCCCTAGTTAGCGAATGTATAAAACCTGCAAAGGAAAATAGTCATTCAACTAGCGTGGATGAACAAAAACTAGTGTTATAAGGAATACACGCTTTTTTTAATTGCCGGATAATTGTGCAATATTTTTAATGATTTAGATTTATCATTTAAAAATGAATAGTTTATAAATTCACCAGTTGAACGTAGCTTTTATTTTTGTTTTAATGAAATACATTCACTAGCGGAATCAAACAAAAAACATTATACTTTAGATCTTGCATATCGACTGTAAATTGCTCATTTTAGAAATTTTGTGTTCTTTGCATATACGTATACATATATACGTTCTAAAATGAACAACAAAATATAACTGTATATTTATCAAACCAAATTAAAAATTAGTGCAGTTTGTAAACTATTATTAACTAGGTGACCCGGCGAACTCTGTTCCGCCTTAACAGTCGGTCCCATCTTTTTCTCGCTTCGCACTCACTGTGAGAAACTGTACTATCCTTTTTGCACTGCGTACGTGCAAAAACGTGCGTTCTCACACAGGAACGCTGTCGAACGGAATAAACAGTATCCTATGTCCGTCTCCTGGCTCTAAGCTTCCTGCTCACCAAATCGGTACAGCCGTTCTTGAGTTATAAATAGTGTAACTAACACGACTATATATAGATATAACGGCGAACGAAAGGCGGCTATCATTATCGCCTTCTGTTATCAGCGCGGCGTTACAACAATGGGTTACAACAGGCAACAATGACCGGTAACATGAGAAATCACGCGAAAACGTGCAAAAACGTGCGTTCTCACACAGGAACGCTGTCGAACGGGATAAACAGTATCCTATGTCCGTCTCCTGGCTCTAAGCTTCCTGCTCACCAATTTTCAGCCAAATCGGTACAGCCGTTCTTGAGTTATAAATAGTGTAACTAACACGACTTTCTTTTATATATATAGATGTAGCATTAGTGGAGTACGGTCAATGGACTTTACTCTACTCAAGTACTTGTTTACACGAATTTATGAAATTTTGCCAAATGTTTGTTCACAAACAAGTTCAAAATAAAATATAATTTAAAAAACTACAGTGGACGCCGTTTTATTGTTATCATTTCGGGCAGCAGGTAATATGATAAGATTAACTGATTGATAACAATCGGCGAAATATTCTAATTGAATATTAGAAATGAAAAAATGTACATCATATAGTTTACAATAAACGACGTTTTCTTAATGTTGTAATATTAGACCGGGGGGGGGGGCATCATAAATTTGATAACATTAAACGTTATTACAATAAGCGATAATCGATTGTCCACAATGTGTGTTCCACAAATTGTAGGTTGGTTATCCAATTAAAAAAGGGTTCCAAAACTTGTTTGCTGACTTCCTTTCCTTTTCAAAGTGGGCTTTCTCCAATGTTACTATGGTAGCTAATTATTGTTCCATAAAAAATCTCCGTCCACTGCATCTTCTTCTTCGTCTGTATTTGAAGTATTGCTTTTTTTAAATACATCTACTTTTTATATTTAAACACATCTCTAAAATACATGCCCAAAAAACTCAAAAGTACAGTTTTCAAATACAAAATATATTTAAAATACGTATTACAAAAACAAGTATTTAAATACTGCCCAACCCTGCAAAGAATATACTATCAAAACTGTAAGGAAGCCTACTGCCAAAATGGTACAGGAAAAATACTTTAATGAGAACAAACGTGAGATCAATCTATTCGAAATGGAGGAACACCGCTGCGAATTCAACTTCTAAGTCTTTCATTGAGTCCAATTTCAAATACTTCCATAGAATTCCAAGACATGGAAAACTCAACATCCTACAACTTTTTTAATTGTGATTTTAATAAATGTTATTTTACGTGGTTTTATTGTAACTGGTTTTGAAAACGTTTTGTTACCATAAAACTGAAAAATAGTTTAAATAATTTTTTACATTAAAATGTTATTCATATTTTTCTTGGATTTAAGTTATTCCAGGACGCAGATAACTCGTAACTGAATGAAACTTTCACATAATCCGATTGCAGTTTTGAATACTATTTCTTTTTCGTAATTCCTATGATTTTAATTATCCATTCGCCTCATGTAATGTGTTAATTCGTGAAATAGTTACACTAAATATCACTCGGGAGTGCTGTGGTGTTACTCACGATAGTTAAATTTATTTTATCTTCCGGAGTTCTGAATATTTCGTCTCCTGTGTTTTCCAAATTAAAAATAGTCGAGCACGCTCAATGACAAGCCAGAGAGCGGACGAGAGTCGCTGGCGCTGAACGAGGCTGGGTTTTTCTGTCCCGCAAGGACGGCGCGACCCATTAATCAGTATCATTATGCCCCCGTCGCCCTTGGGAGTGCACACGCAAGCACCGGGAGCGGTAGCTCAGTGCATCAACTGATGTCACTGCAGCGCCTCTGACCGGGAGGTCCTAGGTTTCCACTCCCCACGGCGGCAGGGTTTTCGACACTAGCTCTTCAGCGAGGTCGAATTCAGTCGCTGTCTGGAGGAGAATTCTAGAGGCCAGCTGCTCTGATCGGTAGTTTTCCGTGGTTTCTCCGATCAACACCAGGCAAATGCCGGAGCAGGACCCTAACAAACGGGACAAGGACCGCGCGCGATCTGTCCTTCCTCTTCCTTGTCCTATCCTCTCCCCTTACACACACACTTACACTAACATGCACGACACTACCACATATTCTGGGAGACCGGTCAGGAGCTTAGAGCTTGTCCCGACTGGGGCGGTGCCCCGCTGGTGGGAGAGTACTGGTAAGGGGGAAACCCCACTAGCCGACGGTAGGTCGGCGCCGGGTTTCGCCATCCAGTGGGGGAAGATCACAGCCATCTCCCAAAAAAAATGCCCTACACTCACGGGACTAATGACCAGAGCAGTTGACGCAATCAATCAATCACATGCAACCCACGCCGGATTTACGTACTGCAAAACCCTTGGGGGTCCCCCTCGAAAAAAATCCCCTTGAAAAAATCCTTCAGATTTACTCAAAAAATAATCAACAAGTATCTGAATCCTTGCCAATACATCGCACAAAAGGAAGAAGTTACATGTGTACTATAAGGAAAATCGGATCCATGTTCCCCTCCCAAAAAGAATTGTTAATGTCGTTCAAAACTTAATGAAATGAAGGAAATTTTTAAATTCCAGGATAATACAATCCAATATTCACAGGGAGCACAGTTGTAAACATGTTTCTGAAAATGTAATAAATAAATAATAAATAATAAAAATGTAATAAAATACATTAACATTTTCCAGAATCGCAGAGCTTCGATTGAGGACAGATCGACAGTGGTTTTTCAGTTTGGAAAACATCATGCACATAGTTTAGGCTCTAGTGGTTTTTAAAGACGGACGAACGGACGTTTTAAAAAAAACAACAAAAAACAACAACAACACTTTTTCGGTATCAGGGCACCCCAAAACGTATATTTCCGTTGAAATCTCGAAATCGATTTTCCGCAGCATGACAACTTTGTCTTTACTACGTATGTACGTACACGTATGTATATGCGCGTTTTGTATGTTGTTGCGCGTTATGTAGCTTCACTATTCGCACGTTTTGTTGAGCTTTCCTTTTGCTTGTAGTGGTAGTAGAGCTAAGGGTGAGTTTCTATTTTGTTAACAATATAGAAAAATTAATTCTCTTCGTTTACCGTTAAAAATAAATTTTCTACAATTCGGCAACGAAAATAACTAGTTTTTGAAATGTTAATCTTCCGTTTATTTAAATTTATTATTACTATTATTATTATTATTATTATTATTATTATTAATATTATTATTATTACTATTATTTTTTCATCTTTCAACTATTAATAGTTAAATTGGTGGGAAGGGATTCTGAAACTGAAGAAAGCGTGCGCAGATGATTTTCTCCCCCATACGTCACATACAGTTTTTTACTGTTTTTGACTAAATAAATATGCGCGGCGCGGCGTGCCCGCAGAGGAGGCGCAGCGCAAGCAGACGTGCGTGCAGCTGCCGAGCGAGTGGCGCTGCCGGCGCGAGAGCGAGTACGGCTACCAGTTCTACTGCGCCGCCCTGCGCCGCGCCCTCTTCGCCGACCCGCGCCAGAAGCCCTTCCGCGAGTCCAAGGAGATGGAGGAGCTGTCCGGTGCGCAACACATGCACACGCATGCCAGCATGCTCTCTCGCGCTCTCGCTCTCTCTCGCGCTCTCGCTCTCTCTCGCGCTCTCGCTCTCTCTCGCGCTCTCGCTCTCTCTCGCGCTCTCGCTCTCTCTCGCGCTCTCGCTCTCTCTCGCGCTCTCGCTCTCTCTCGCGCTCTCGCTCTCTCTCGCGCTCTCGCTCTCTCTCTCTCTCGCGCGCGCTCTCTCTCTCTCTCTCGCTCTCTTTCGCGCTCTCGCTCTCTCGCGCGCTCTCGCTCTCTCTCTCGCGCTCTCGCTCTCTCTCTCGCTCTCTCTCTCGCTCTCTCTCTCTCTCGCTCTCTCTCTCGCTCTCTCTCTCTCTCGCTCTCTCTCGCTCTCTCTCGCTCTCTCTCGCTCTCTCTTCGCTCTCTCTCTCTCTCTCGCGCGCTCGCTCTCTCTCTCTCTCGCGCGCGCTCTCTCTCGCGCGCGCGCGCGCGCTCTCTCTCTCTCTCGCGCTCTCTCTCTCTCTCTCTCTCTCGCGCGCTCTCTCTCGCGCTCTCGCTCTCTCTTTCTCGCGCTCTCTCTCTCTCGCGCTCTCGCTCTCTCTCGCGCTCTCGCTCTCTCTCGCGCTCTCGCTCTCTCTCTCTCGCTCTCTCGCGCTCTCGCTCTCGGCTTCTCGCGCTCTCGCTCTCTCTCGCGCTCTCGCTCTCACTCTCTCTCTCGCGCTCTATCTCGCTCACTCTCTCTCGCTCGCTCTCGCTCTCTCTCTCGCTCTCGCTCTCTCTCTCGCTATCTCCCTCGCTATCTCCCTCGCTATCTCCCTCGCTATCGCCCTCGCTATCTCCCTCGCTATCTCCCTCGCTATCTCCCTCGCTCTCTCGCTATCTCCCTCGCTCTCTCTCTCTCGCTCGCTCTCATTCTCTCTCGTTCGCTCGCGTTCTCTCTCTCTCTCTCGCTCATTCTCTCTCTCTCTCTCTCTCTCTCTCTCTCTCTCTCTCTCTCTCGCACACACTCACGAAATGGATCGTCACCAAGTTCAAATATTTGATTCCAGCGAGATACGAGCCCGGATCTTCTGACCTATCAGACTATACTTGGGTTTTTCTAACTTGGCATCTGAGGGTAATATCTCCATTGATGAACTACGGCACAACTTATGGCGTCATTCTCGGTCCCGCCGCAAGATGCCGCATCACCGCGACAGTATCAAGCAGTGCTGCAGATCAACTGACTCTAGCGGCACGACCGAGAATGACGCAAAAAGTCGTCCTATTTATCATCTTCGAGATACTACCCTCAGATGCCAAGTTAGAAAAACCCAAGTATAAGCTATGCAATCAAACATTGCATCCGTGACAATTTTCCGATCTTATGATCTATATGATAACTCCACTTCACTCCACACACACACAAGCACACAAACAAACACGTTTTGGGGGGCTTTTAACCATCTAAAACAAAGTTGCTTCCACTTTCAATTTTTACTTTAGCCAGGAAGAGGAAAGAGAATTTATTTCCCGTGTCTTGGCAGAAATTTTCAAGATCCTAAGGGAAACAACATATGGAAACAATTTCAAAACATATTATCATGTTTTTATCAAACTAATCGAACTTGTTCAACTACCTAATGCGATTTGAAATGCTTTAATTAATTGGTGGATAGATAAATAGCAATTAAGGATCAGTTGTTACTGTCGTGAAGGTGAACAAATACTTAAGCATTGAAAGTCAACACATGGCAAGAACTTACCTCTCTTACGCTGGCACTACCAAAATCGGTTACCACATATTCCATCATTTAGAACTATTTAATTGCTAGTTAATTAGCAAAAATTAATTTTTCTGCTATTTCATTTCGTGGTAACTGTGATAGAGCCAGCATAATGTTCTGCTAACTCACCATTAATTACGCACAAATTAGAAGAGCAATTAATTTAATTTTTGCGTAATTAGCAATTAAATCGCTCTGCAAGATGGCATATATGGTTTTGTGGTAACCGTTTTTGGTAGTGCCAGCAGAAACAGGAAGTGCTAGTTTATAATTAATTACTCGGAAATTTGAAGAGCAAATAAATGAATTTTTTGCATAATTAATTAGCAATAAAATCGCTCTACAAGATGGCATATTTGATTTTGTGGTGACTAATTGTGGTAGATCCAGCGTAATCTTCCGCTAGCTCACCATTAATTACGCAAAAATTTGAAGAGCAAAAAAATTAATTTTTTCGTAATTAATTGGTAAGGCTGTGATTTATATACAATAAAAACAGGGAAATATGCACATATACATGTAAATATATTTGGTAATATATGCAATTAAAAAGGAAAATATGCGAAATAATGTAATGTAATGGGTAAGTGTAAAAATAAATAAAAAGTATAAAGTGGAAAAGAAAGATACAAAAAATCTTATAAATTGTTACAAGCGACGAACATTAAGTGAAAGATTTAATTTTGAAGAACACTCATGTCTTAGGAAAATAATGGAATATGGAGTTAATGTACATTTCTCAAAATATAAAAAAATATATATTGCGACAAAAATATGACTATCTCTTAATTATAATAAAATCTAGAACACAATAATTAGATAACTTAAAACTTGAAAATCTTTACTTAATGCGTTTCACTTGTGAGCCAACGATATTTGGTTAAAAGGGAAACGTTAAAAAGATGGGACATACCTTGAAAATCTATAGATCACTTGCAAAATTGTCGCAATTGCAAACAACCACCTTTTTCAAGTTCTCAAACTCAAACGAACGTCTATTTTGCCTCAACATCGCTTTATATCGGCTGTGAACGCTCCACATCAGCAGGTAACTTAGAACATCTTTTATTTGATCAAAGTAGTTGGAATAATACTCAGCTGCCTTCAGCCGAGTATTGCCCACCGAGTATACCCCACCTTCTGTCGACTGGGTAGAGGTAGGTCACGGTTATTTGTCCTAAAAATTTCCACACGACTTGGACCCTTCAAGAATACTTTCTTGACAGTTGATATAAAACTGATCAATGTCTGAGAACTGAAATCTCACAGTTTCTGCAACAGGATAAAAAGCGTGAACAAAATAGATGAATTTTAGGATAAAAATCTTTTATCGCAACCCCTGCAGTTAACATATAAGGAGCACCGTCCGACAGAAATAGTAGAACCTTTTCATGCTGAACTCCACTCGGCCAAAGAGCGGCCATTGATTCATCCAAATATCTCAAATGAGGGGTGAATATGCTCTTTTGGCGAATGAAGGTGAATATGCAACAAGAATATGCAAATAAGGCCCGAATTTGCAAACATATGCAATTATGGTGATATATGCGAAAATATGCAAAATAAAAATAGCTTAAATTGATTCTAAATGCCTCAAAACGTACACAATTTGTTGAAATGGGATGTTTAGCTAACAGGAAAAAATATGCAAATGCATATAAATCACAGCCCTATTAATTAGCAATTAAATAGTTCTAAATGGTGGCATATTTGGTTTTGTGGTAACCGATTTTGGTAGTGCCAGCGTAAGAGACGTCAAGAACTTCCCGATCTACCAAAACATTCGTATATGCTAAAAAAATAATTGAACGTTATATACTTATGTTATTTTTACAGATAAAATGAAGGAGATCATGAAAGTCAGAACTGGAGAGTCCGAGTACGGGGGAGAAATTTCAAGACTTGGCTGCGTACTCATGACACAACTATACAACCGATAAGTTTTTTGCAATCGATTGACCAATCTGTAGAGAGGAAACCACATTTTGCCTACAGTTTCAACAGTTCATCGTGTACCAAGAGTGTGCCACACAGTTCATCGGCGTGCATCGACTAACGTACCATCTAAACGTCAGAATTTCAAACTTATTTTTAAACTACAGAGAAATGTATTTGCTTCTATTAAGACCAAGACCCTAATGAAGTACCAGTATAAACAAGATCATTGTCAGAATATAATTATT
>BLKR01001070.1:0-95000 GCA_011170035.1 Teleogryllus occipitalis | reverse complement strand
AGACGACGAACAGACGAACAGACAGACAGACGAACAGAACAGACGAACAGACAGACGAACAGACGAACGACAGACAGACGAACGAACAGACGAACGACGAACGAACAGACGAACGAACCAGACGAACAGACGAACCCAGACAGACGACGACAGACGACAGACGAACGAACGGACAGACGAACAGACAGACAGACGAACAGACGACAGAGACGAGCGACGAACGAACACGAACGACGGACGAACGACAGACGAGGACGAACGAACGGACGACGGACAGACGAACAGACGAACGAACAGACGAACGAACAGACGAACAGACGAACGAACGACGCGAGAGACAGACGAACCCAGACAGACGAACGGACAGACGAACGAACAGACGAACGAACGAGAGACGAACGAACAGACGAACGAACGAACGAACGACGAGACGAGACGAACGAACGACGAACGAACAGACAGACGAACGACAGACGAAGACGAACGAACAGACAGACGAACAGACGAACGACAGACGAAGACGAAGACAGACAACGAACGACGAACGAACGAACGGAGACGAACGACGAACGAACGGAACGAACGAGACGAACGACGAGACGAACGACGAACGAGACGAAACGAACGAACGACGAACAGACAGACAGACGAACAGACGAACAGACAGACAGACGACGGACGAGACGAACAGACGAACGAACAGAGAACGAACAGACGAACGAGCAGACGAACGAACAGACGAACAGAGACAGACGAACAGACGAACGAACAGACGAAGACGACAGACGAGCAGACAGACGAACGAACAGACACAGACGAACCAGACGAACGACAGACGAACGAACAGACGAACGGACAGACGAACCCAGAACGAAGACAGAACGAACAGACGAACGAACGGACAGACGAACAGACGAACGAACAGACGAACGAACAGACGAACGAACAGACGAACGACGAACAGACGAACAAGAAACGAACGACAGACGAACAGACAACCAGACAGACGAACAGACGAACGAACAGACAGACGACAGACGAACGAACAGACGAGACGGACGAACGAAACAGACGAACGAACGAACGAACGAACGAACGGACGAGAACGACATACAGACACGGACGACGACAGACAGAACAGACCGAACGGACAGACGAACGACAGACGAACGGAACGCGACAAACAGACGACGAACGAACGAGACAGACGAACGAACAGACGAACGAACAGACAGACGAACGACGAACGAAACGACGAACGAACGAGAACAGACAGAGACGAACGAAGACGAGACGAACGAACGAAGAACAGACGAACGAACGACGAACGAGACAGACGAGACGAACAGACAGAACAGACAGACAGACAGAACGAGACGAACGAACGAACGAGACGAACGAACGACGCGCAGACGAACAGACGAAGACAGACGACGAACGGACGAACGAGACAGAAGAACGAACGAACAGACAGTGAACGAACAGACAGACGAACAGACAGACGAACAGACGGACAGACAGACGAACGAACAGACGACGAACAGACGAACGAACGACAGACAGACAGACGAACAGGACGAACAGAGAACGAACGAACGTACGAACGGACGGGACGACAGACGGAACGGACGAACAGACGACGAAGGGCAGACGGAAGGGACGAACAGACGAACGAACGGAACAGACGGAAGGGCAGACGGAAGGGGGCAGACGGAAGAGAGGAGCAGACGGAAAGGCGAACTGGAAGGAAGAGCGAACGGAAGGGCAGACGGAAGGGCAGACCTTGGAAGGGAGCAGACGGAAGGACGAACGGAAGGGCAGACGGAAGGGCAGACGGAAGGGCGAACGGAAGGAGCAGAAGGAAGGGAGAGGACGCGAACGGAAGAAGGACGACAGGAAGGAGCAGACAAGGAAGGACAGACGGAAGGACGGAAGGGCAGACGGAAGGAGCAGACGGAAGGGCGGAAGGACAGACGGAAGAGGCGAACGGAAGGAGGGCGAACGGAAGAAGGGCAGACGGAAGGAGCGGGAAGGAGCGAACGGAAGGGCAGACGGAAGGGCAGACGGAAAAGGGACAGACGGAAGGACAGAGACGGAAGGACAGACGGAAGGGCAGACGGAAGGACGCGAAGGACGGAAGGGCAGACGGAAGGAGCAGACGGAAGGGCGAACGGAAGAAGGAGCGAACGGAAGGAGCGAACGGAAGGAGCGAACGGAAGGAGCAGACGGAAGAGGAGCGAACGGAAGGAGCAGGCAGAGGAGCGGAAGAAGAGGAGCAGGCGCGGCAGACGGACGGGCAGACGGAAGGGCAGACGGAAGGGCAGACGGAAGGGCAGACGGAAGGGCAGACGGAAGGGCAGACGGAAGGGCAGACGGAAGGGCAGACGGAAGGGCAGACGGAAGGGCAGACGGAAGGGCAGACGGAAGGGCAGACGGAAGGGCAGACGGAAGGGCAGACGGAAGGACAGACGGAAGGACAGACGGAAGGACAGACGGAAGGACAGACGGAAGGACAGACGGAAGGACAGACGGAAGGACAGACGGAAGGACAGACGGAAGGACAGACGGAAGGACAGACGGAAGGACAGACGGAAGGACAGACGGAAGGACAGACGGAAGGACAGACGGAAGGACAGACGGAAGGACGTTTTGAAAAAAACACTTTTTCGGTATCAGGGGACCGAAAACGTATATTTCCGGTGAAATCTCGAAGTCGATTTTCCGGAGCATTACATGACTTTCTCTATACTACATATACCTTATTACTCCAAATATACGTATGTATACGTGAGGAAGTAACTAGTGGTGCTACAGAATGGCACAGACTTTCTCGTAGAAAATTGTTCAAAATTCCTTGGTGTGGACTGAATTTAAGGTCTTGCTCCATTTTCTGGCCAGATGCCATCTGTCGTCGCCAAAAGTACATTTTTGTACATTTTCTTAACTTTTCGGTTTCTTAATAGTAGAACCGAAAAATACTTTAGGAATATTAAAGAAGAGAATAAACTCGTCCTGAAGTCCTTTTTGAGAAAACAGCGATTAAGCACTACTCAAAATGCGAAATTTGAAGCTCTTTTTAAGAGCAATCTATTGAGTTTTCGAAAAACTTCATTTAAAGTCTTTTCAAGAATTTCTGTCTAGAAATGCAGTAATGTATACAAATAGTTGGAAATGTGCCTGTTAGCGGTGTTTCTGTATCAGGGGACCCCAAAACATGTATTTCCGTTGAAATCTCGAAATCGATTTTTCGCAGCATTACATAACTTTCTCTATACTACATATATTAACTCTGTATGTACGTACGTATACGAGAAAGTAAAAGTGGCATTGCAAATAACATTTTAACTCTGAATTTTCGAAAATTGCGAAAGTTTGAATTTTTTAACCGCCTGGTATTTTCTGTTGAAGATAGAAATTATTTCATCAAATAAAATTTGTTCTCCACTATTAATTTAATAAATGTCATGTATGTTTTAAAAAAGTTTTCTTGCGTAATTTTGAGTGTTTTATGGGCAATATTAAGCGTATTAATTGTCTTCATTACTCAGTAGGCCTTATATAAAAATACAAAAAATTTCACAAAACGTACAGATGAATGTTGACAACTAAAATTACATTGATATAAAATTTCGCATATAGTAGTTGTCAGCGTTTCTACCCGTTGTTGTGGCTTTCAACAGGACAGAGTAAGTTTATATACAAATCTAGAGTGAAGAGGAATAACACGTCAGTTATGTACACACATTTGAAATTCGTAATTATGTATGATTTTATTAAATAGATCCAAATCGATGTGATATCGGTGTGTAAGCGGGTGTAAGTGTAAGCGGATAAAGTCCACTTCTCATAATTAGCGTCGCACCGAAAACAAGAATTCAATCCATATGAGAATATGCAGAATAACACAATCAATTGTTTTGAATTAATCAGTTCGTGGAGCTATGAATATAGGGAGATGGAATGACGTCACAACCGCCACCTCTGCCATATTGGTGAGTACAAAAAGTTGTAACATAGACAAACTTCGTGTGAGCTATCTGTGGTTTGTAGCTGTGTTCGCGTTCAGTTGTGTTGTTTGGTCGTTTTTATCATTTAAAAGCCTTGTTCAGAACTGTTATCATTTTGTAACAGTTCGTTATGGTTACTTATGTAGCTAACGGCTGTACAAACCGTACGGGGAAACCGAAAATTACTTTCCACAAGCAAGTAGCTACTCCATGTAATTTGGAACATTTAGTAACTTTGTAAGTTATTCGTTAATTTTCGTGAAATATTTCCTATAGATTTCCTGCAGATCCAAAGCGGAGAGCATTGTGTATTGGAGCTATACGAAGACACTATTGGCAGCCTAGCAATTACTGTAGGTTATGTTAGGTTCATTTTCAAGAACACGATTTTGATAGAACTTCTTTATTGTGTGTACATTTGCAGAAATTCGCAGTTCTATCAAATTTTTCAACTTGTAGGTTAGAGCTGTAGTAACAGAAGGTATTGGTTTGACAGACGTGTTTTGGACCCTCCAATATGGCAGACTGGCTTCACTTGCTAAACACGAAAGAGGTTGGTAAGAGCACCTTCATGTATTCATAGCTCCATGAATCAGTTAATATCAAAACTGTTTTATTGTTTTTGGATTTTCACCCAGTTCCTGGGGAAACTAATGAAACTTTAGACACCTATCACATGACCGGTGGTTGCATAGTTTTTTTTCAATTTCTGGGTACATTGGAAATTAGTATTAGCATTTCTCCAACAGAGCCCTGCTATTTCAACAAACCTCCGCCAACACTTGACGTTTTTTTTTTCGTTGCACGGCACCGGGAGAAAAATCCATCCTCACGCACAGTCGAAAATCCTTCGAGACTCCAAAATCCTCAACTGTCTCCATCCTCTGAACTTCTCGCCTCCTCTAGCGATCAAAGGAGCCCTCGAGTACCATCACAAAGCACTCTAATTCGGTGTCGAAGCTCCAGTTCTACGACGGGGTGAGTTGAGACTAGTGTCATCGATAACTAAACATCGATGTTTCCAAACATCGATGTTCGAAATTAAAACATCGATATCAATAATACACCGACAAAAAGAGAGGACAAAACCGACAAACAGAGGCCGGCTGCTCTGATCGGTAGTTTTCCGTAGTTTCTCCTATCAACACCAGGCGAATGGCGGAGCAGTACCTCAACAAACGGGCCACGGACCGCGCGCGATCTTTCCTTCCTCTTCCTTGTCCTATCCTCTCCCCTTACACACACACTTACACTAACAAGCACTATACTACCACACATTCCGGGAGACCGGTCGGGGCGGTGCCCCACTGGTGGGAGAGTCCTGGTTAGGGGGAAACCCCACTAGCCGACGGTAGGTCGGCGCCGGATCTCGCCATCCAGCGGAGGGATATCACAGCCCCTTCCGAAGAAAAATATGCACTACACTTACGGGACTAATGACCTCAGTAGTTGAGGCGCCCGGAATCACTAACAATCAGCCAACAAGAGCGTTGGGAATCAAATGGCTAAAAATTTCATGGATTAGATTTGTCAAACAGAAGTTTTTCATGACTATGTACAAGTAAACATTAAATCAAGACAGATTTCTACACCGTAATCTTCACTACACACAAACCACCATATGATGAGAAAGAACTTAGGGTTTCAAAAGCCTAAATATCCCACTTCTACAACCACAGCAAAGGAAGGTTAATGAGAAAAAAAAAGGATATGCTTGATTTGTTTCCACTCATTTCAATCGTTAATCACGTTATTTCACTGATCTGCTGGTAAGAACCGAACGATTTCAAGAAGATGAAGAAAACTGAATGTGGCTCAACACTAACATTAAATTAATATTTAATCTGTTCTAATAAATCGATATTGCCTGCATTTCCAACTTTTCTGAGAATGAAATCTACCGATTTCGCCCACCAACCTAATTTTCATGTTGGTATAACTCCTATACACTCCCAATATTCCGTGAAGTATACGTATTCATTTAATCTTCAGACGAACAAGTAAATATCTTATAAGAGAAAACACATTTTTTGTCTAACTCCATACCCGACTTTTTTAATAATTATTAAACTTTAGAGCTCAATATCTCGAAAAGAGTGTCAATGGAGTTGTACTTCTATTGAAATAATGCCTCCAATAATATTTATTATTTCAACTTTTTCAAAATTTTTATTTTGGGAATCTTTTATTATCTTTTATATTAATCTTTAATTAACATTGAGCACAAAATATCGATGTTAAAAAACATCGACTTTAATACGTCAACGTTCAAAACATCGATGTTTCTATAAAATCATGGATGTTTTGAACTCATTGACATGGATGTCGCTTCCCAGGTTGAGACAAATGGCCAAGAGTGCAGGGCGAATCCTAAACATTTTAAGTATACCGCACCTCTGCCGTTAGTATAGCTACCTCTACCGTTGCCTTTTATTTTGAGCTTTTCTGAAATCCCTTAGGAATTATTCTACCGGACAATAACACAAACCACTAACTTCTGGATTATTATTTTCTGGATTATCCATTTTTACAAGTGCTTGAGAGAAGTGTAACATACGAACGACCAGAGAAGGTCTGTTTACCGCAATATTTTGCGGTGCCTACTGACCGCCCAGACACTCATCCTCCCCTCTCCCCACCCTTGAAACATGAGGACCCCAACGTTATCGCGGCTTGCCTGCGCTAACAAATTCTCTGGACAGCATTAAGAACTGTTTGAAACTTCTCACTCTATCGCACTTCATAGCACTTACGGATGCGGAAACTGACTCGCTCTCGGCAGCAAATTGGAGTTATTTTTTCGCATCTGTTTTAAAGCTTTCAAAATCTCTAATTCTATCGAGGATTACCAAATTTATGAACTATTTATTATACACTTCGAATTACTAGGTATACCGGCGGTATATGCGGTGTATCGGAGAATTCGCCACTGGCTCAGGTAAAGGCACGAGAGATTCTGTCCAGTCTCTGAAAAAAATCCAAGGAAAAGATTCATCCAATCTAACATATTGAAAGATTTCTTTAAAAAGCATTTAACTAGTGGTGCTACAATATAATGTACTTTCTCGCATGATATGTAACGGTTACGTAATATTATAATAATTCCACTTGAACCAGGAAGAAAAAAGTATTTTTCCAAGACTGAGATTCGAACTCTGATACACAGTTTAGCAAGCATAGCAAGCATAGCAAGCATAGCAAGCATAGCAAGCATAGCAAGCATAGCAAGCATAGCAAGCATAGCAAGCATAGCAAGCATAGCAAGCATAGCAAGCATAGCAAGCATAGCAAGCATAGCAAGCATAGCAAGCACAGCAAGCATAGCAAGCATAGCAAGCATAGCAAGCATAGCAAGCATAGCAAGCATAGCAAGCATAGCAAGCATAGCAAGCATAGCAAGCATAGCAAGCATAGCAAGCATAGCAAGCATAGCAAGCATAGCAAGCATAGCAAGCATAGCAAGCATATAGCAAGCATAGCAAGCATAGCAAGCATAGCAAGCATAGCAAGCATAGCAAGCATAGCAAGCATAGCATAGCAAGCATAGCAAGCATAGCAAGCATAGCAAGCATAGCAAGCATAGCAAGCATAGCAAGCATAGCAAGCATAGCAAGCATAGCAAGCATAGCAAGCATAGCAAGCATAGCAAGCATAGCAAGCATAGCAAGCATAGCAAGCATAGCAAGCATAGCAAGCATAGCAAGCATAGCAAGCATAGCAAGCATAGCATCAACCACCTTAGGCAGCAATACTTTCTCGACGCTTTGAAAAGAATGTTCAACATTTGCAATGTTCGAAAATACAATGATTTATCTTGATGAATTGCGAACGAGTTCCAGTAAAAAATATTAAGAAAAAAAGTTGAGAAAATATTGTTTACGTAAAAGTAGTCACTATTTCACTCAAAATTACGCGAAAAATACGATTTGTTTCAGTAAATTTCACATGCAATTATCTAAAGATCTAATTTTGACGCATACATTTCATTAACAAAATACCTGTCTTCAGTACTGAAGCTGAAGGAAGCCGAAAAAACTTTTAAAATATTCTTAAATTCAGAGTTTTTAACGAAAATCGGACCTGCGCAATTATTATAAGCTAAAATAAAAGTTGAGAAATTGTTGAGAAAATTCGCTGATGAGTTTGGGGTTTCATAAAATGTACCTTCTAAAAATTAAAATACAACTCAAATTCAAGGGATCGTGACAGGAGCCAGGTAGATTGGGGAATATCAAATAGGCTGAAAATACTGTAAACAGTTTACTGTTGTTCAAAGATGAAGTGATTGATTACTAGTGATGCTGAGTGTATCAGCTGCTAAGGTCACTATTCCCGTAAGCGTAGTGAATGTTTTGTCGTGGGAGTGGCGGTAATTTGCCCCGCTAGATGGAGAGATCCGACCTATCCGGCTAGTGCGGAAAATTCTGCCATCATCGGAACTCGAACTCCAGCACTTCCCGGTGAGAGGCATTGCAGTGACATCAGTTGATACCCTGAGCCACCTCTCTCGGTCAAAGACAAAAAGACGGTTTGGCGTAAACCAACTTTTCGGTATCAGGGTCCCACAAAACGTGGACTCTCACTGTACAACGTATGAATGAGAGGAAATAGTTTTCTATACAAAAGCGAAAGAATTATCCACTTTTACTTTCTCGCACTTTCTTCGTGAGAAGAGAGAATAATGGAATTGTGCACCGCAAAACGGCTAATTTTTGGCAGAAAAACTTTTATTACCGCGCCCTGGTAACGAAAAAGTGGATAAATCCTGTTGGTATCCTTATACAGTCCTTGAGTAAGTCCCGAGTGTGCAGACGTGCTTGCGTTCAAATTCCGCAACTCACGGCTAGACCACTTCCCGAGCACCAATCGAGACATATGAGGCATATGTCATGAAGCAATCCAGACATACATCACTCGAGGCGTCGCGGTCTCCTGATGGGGAACAGAAAATTCAAAGAAATTTCCAAAAATGTGTTTTCGCATATTTTGGCGCTGCAATCTTAGCGAGAGTGCCGGGAACTAAATCAACGCCACCTAAATAGATTTATGTAGGTGGTGTTGCTAAAACCCCAGTAGCCCGTGGATATTTTCAGTCCACGGCACAATAATTGTCTTCCATGAATTTTGCACACTGATTGTTTTCAAACCAGCCCTTTGAAATGAAAATAGCGCGGCAGAATTTATAAGATTCGAAATATTTCTTTGGTATTTTTACTTTCTCCTAAACATACGAGCAGTATAGAGAAAATTATGTCATGCTGCGGAAAATCGATTTCGAAATTTCTACGGAAATACATGTTTTGGAGTCCCGTGATACCGAAAAAGTGTTTTTTCAAAGCGTCTGCATGTCAGTCCGCCTGTCTGTCCGCCTGTCTGTCCGCCTGTCTGTCCGCCTGTCTGTCCGCCTGTCTGTCCGCCTGTCTGTCCGCCTGTCTGTCCGCCTGTCTGTCCGCCTGTCTCTCCGCCTGTCTGTCCGCCTGTCTGTCCGCCTGTCTGTCCGCCTGTCTGTCCGCCTGTCTGTCCGCCTGTCTGTCCGCCTGTCTGTCCGCCTGTCTGTCCGCCTGTCTGTCCGCCTGTCTGTCCGCCTGTCTGTCCGCCTGTCTGTCCGCCTGTCTGTTCGCCTGTCTGTCCGCCTGTCTGTCCGCCTGTCTGTCCGCCTGTCTGTCCGCCTGTCTGTCCGCCTGTCTGTCCGCCTGTCTGTCCGCCTGTCTGTCCGCCTGTCTGTCCGCCTGTCTGTCCGCCTGTCTGTCCGCCTGTCTGTCCGCCTGTCTGTCCGCCTGTCTGTCCGTCTGTCTGTTCGTCTGTCTGTCCGTCTGTCTGTTCGTCTGTCTGTTCGTCTGTCTGTTCGTCTGTCTGTTCGTCTGTCTGTTCGTCTGTCTGTTCGTCTGTCTGTTCGTCTGTCTGTTCGTCTGTCTGTTCGTCTGTCTGTTCGTCTGTCTGTTCGTCTGTCTGTTCGTCTGTCTGTTCGTCTGTCTGTTAGTCTGTCTGTTCGTCTGTCTGTTCGTCTGTCTGTTCGTCTGTCTGTTCGTCTGTCTGTTCGTCTGTCTGTTCGTCTGTCTGTTCGTCTGTCTGTTCGTCTGTCTGTTCGTCTGTCTGTTCGTCTGTCTGTTCGTCTATCTGTTCGTCTATCTGTTCGTCTGTCTGTCCGTCTGTCCTTCCGTCCGTTCATCCCTCGGTGAATACTAGTAGCGCCTAAACCACACGTACGACCTTTTCTAAATTGAAGAAACCCCTGTTCATCTTTTTCTAGTTGACTAGTTGAAGATGTGAAATTTTGAAAAACATTCTTTGAAATTTGGGGGTATTTTTCATGAAGACCCCCGGACATTTTCAAAAGTTTCTCAAAAACGGCTCGAAATGTTTTCTTTAAATTTCTTCTAAGAATAGACTAAAATACACTTACAAAGGTGGCATAGGACCGATTTTTACCGGTAACTCGGAATTTTCGAAAATTGCAAAAGTTTGAATTTTTTCGGCGTTTTCCTACAACTATAAAATTGAAGATATACATTTTTCCTTCAAATGAAATTTGTTGTCCATAATTAGTTCTTTCATTAAGGTCATGTATATTTTTTGAGATGTTTAGTAGTTTTTGTGCAATAGTGCGTGCAATATTTGTAATTTTAAAAAATAACAATAACAAGATTTTCTCAAAAACTGCTCCAAATTTTTTCTTTAAATTTTTGGTAAGGGTAGAGCCAAACGAATCCTATACAAATATATAAACGCCATATTGCTCTATCCTTTTTCTTCTTCCAAAATTAAGAAAATGTAACTTTGACTTTTTTCTCACGTTGGTAATATTTACATTACAGGTAATGTCTTCACATTACTATATTTATGAGTTCATGTGTTTTAAATAATGTCAGATGAATTTTCTCGAAAACTCAACAGTTTTCTGTTAAAATGTGCTCAAAATTAGGCATTTTCAGAAACTCTGAAACGCGATTTTCTAAAAAATGGCTCAAAAGTTTTGCTTAAAACTTTTTGAATGGATATTGCTAATTGTACTGTTTAATATGACGTAAAGTTCTTGCTGCTTTCCTTGTTTTTTTCAAAAATTACATGAATGTAATTTTTTTTAATTAACTCTAACGCCGTTAATAGACCCATTTCCATCGATTTGTAGACATTATTGCGTTTTAGATAGAATTGGTTGAAAAGCCTTCCAATGAAGATTTTCGAAAACTCAATACATTCCTCTTAAAAAGAGCTTTAAATTTCACTTCTACAAAAACGATTAAAAGTCATTTTCTTAAAAATGACTCTAAAGTTTTGAATGAAAATTGCTATTTAGGACTAGGTTTTACTCTTCTATTATATTCTTTAAGTAATGTTTCGATCTACTTCTAGGAAACCGAAAAGTTGAGAAAATTTCAAAAAAATCTACTTTTGGTGGGGGAAGATGGCAGCTGGCTAGAGGATGGGACAACACCACAAATCGAGTACATACCAAGGAACGTCGGGTCTTACATTCGTTGAAGTCTCTTCATTTTAGAAAATTGCTAATTCACAAATAATGCGTGAAAGTATGTGCTGTTGTAGCAGCCCTAGTTTGATTGATTGATTGATTGATTGCTTTTTTCGTGTTTCCGGGCGCGTCAACTGCTCTGGTCATTGGTCCCGTTAGTGTAATGCATGTTTTTTCTCGGGAGATGGCGGTGATCTTCCCCCGCTGGATGGCGAGATCCGGCGCCGACCTACCGTCGGCTAGTGGGGTTTCCCCCTAACCAGGACTCTCCCACCAGCGCCCCAACCGGGACAAGCTCTGAGCTCCCGACCGGTCTCCCGGGATTTGTGGTAGTGTAGTGCTTGTTAGTGTAAGTGTGTGTGTGTAAGGGGAGAGGATAGAACAAGGAAGAGGGAGGACAGATCGCGCGCGGTCTGTGGCCCGTTTGGTAGGGTACTGCTCCGGCATTCGCCTGGTGATCGGAGAAACCACGAAAAAGTACCGATCAGCGCAGCCGGCCGCTAGAATTCTCCTCCAGACCGCGACTGAATTCGACCTAGCTGAAAAGCTAGTGTCGAAAATCCTGCCGCCGCCAGGACTCGAATCTAGGACCCCCGGTCAGAGGCGCTGCAGCCCTAGTTTGAGAATAAGTTTTTCCGCCGGCACACCCGCCTTTTCTCTTGTAGTTGTGTGATAGCGCGTTGGCTGTACAGGTGCGCGGTGTCCGTGCCCGATGACACGGAGGCGGGGGCGTCGCCGGCGGCGGCAGGGGACGAGCGGCCCCGGCCGCCGCCGTCGGGGCAGGGCCGGCGCTTGAAGTGGAGCGCGCCGTGTGTGCGGCAGCGGGGTGGGGGCGGGGGCGGCGGCGAGGACGACGATCTGCGCGGCCTTCACCTCAGCTCCACCTCCACCGACACGGAGGAGGAGGAGGAGGAGGAGGGAGAGGAGGAGGGCACGCAGATGTGCCTCGACGACCAGAGGTAGAGCGCGGCCTCCGTCTCTCGCCGGCCACCCTACGGAAAGAGCGGTCAGACGAAAAGGAGAGGAAAAAAGAGGGGAGAGTGACTCAGAGAGAGAGAGGAGGGAAGGAGACAAAGACATAAAGAAAGAAAGATTGATTGATCAGTGATTACGAGCTAGTCAACTCCTAAGATAATCAGTCTCGTAAGTGTACTACATGATTTCATGGCGAGAGAGCGAGAGAGCGAGTGAGAGAGAGTGAAAAAGAGAGAGCGAGTGAGGAAGAGAGCGAGAGAGAGCGAGAGGGAGAGCGAGAGAGAGCGAGAGGGAGCGAGTGAGCGAGAGCGAGCGAGAGAGAGAGCGAGTGAGCGAGAGCGAGCGAGCGAGCGGGAGAGATGGAGAGAGAGACAGAGAGAGAGACACTGAGAGACAGAGAGAGAGAGAGGTAGAGAGAGGACGCACTAAGCTCCCGACAAGTTTGATACTGTAGTACATGTGAGTGTAAGGGGAGAAGTTAGGATAAGGAAGAGGAAGGGAAGATCGCACGTGGTCCGTGGCCCGTTCATGAGGGTAATGCTCTAGCATTCGCCTGTTGTTGATAGAAAAAACTACCAATCAGAGCAGGCGGTTGCTAGAATGCTCCACCGGACAGCGCTTAAGTTCGATCCAGCTATGCAGCTAGTCTAAAAAATCCGGCGGGGCTCGAACCCTGAGACCTCCCGGTCAGAGCAACTGCAGTGACATCAGTTGATGGCCTGAGCCACCTTTGCCGGTGAGTAAGGAGAGGGAAAGTGAAAGATTGAAAGGGAGAGAAAATGATGTAATACATGAAGCGTATGATGTGATGAATCCTCATGAAAATCTAAAGGACCAGTGAAGTAAATACAGTAAACTCGACACCAGTTACTAAGTAGGCGAGTGCCGGAACTACCTTGAAAACCGGTTTGAACCGCGCGCTAGTTTTACTTCATCTGACATCCACTCTTTCCTAACCTTCACTGTGCAAACAGATTGATTAATATACTGAAGAGCCAAAAAACACTGGTACAGCCATGCGTATTGAAATAAAGAGATCTGGAGCCAATCAGAATACGGAGCTCCGGTCTGCAACGACTATATAAGACAATCAGAGTATTACACAGTTGTTAGATTGGTTACTGCTGCTACAATGGCAGGTCATCACGATTTAAGTGAGTTTGATCGTAGTGTTATAATCGGCGCAGGAGAGATTGGGCATAGCATCTCCGGGGTCCCGATGAAATTTGGATTTTCCCGTACGACCATTTCCCGGGTGAACCGTGAATATCGGGAATCCTGTAAAACATCAAAACTCCGGCATCGCTGCGGCTGCGAAAGATCGTGCAAGAACGGGACCGACGACGACTGAGGACAATCATTACACGTGACAGAAGTACATTCCTTCCGCAAATTGCTCCGCAGATTTCAATGCAGGGCCATCAACAAGTGACAGCGTGTGAACCATTTAAGAGGACATCAATATGGTGTTTTGGAGCTGAAGGCCCACTCGTGTACCCTTGACGACTGCACGATACAAAGCTTTACGCCTAGTCTAGGCCCGTCAACACCGACATTGGACTGTTGATGACTGGAAGCACGTTGCCTGGTCTGACGGGTCTCATTTCACATTGTTTCGAGCGAATGGACGTGTACGAGTATGGCGACAGCCTCATGAATCCATGGACCCTGCATGTCAAATGGGACTCTTTAAGTTCATGGAGGTTCTGTGATGGCATGGGGCGTGTGGATTTGCGTACGTAAGCATCCAGTCTGATCACCTGCACCCATTCATGTCCACTGTGCATCCCGATGGACTTGGGCAATTCCAGCAGGACAATGTGACAGCCCACACGTCCAGAATTGCTACAGAGTGGCTCCAGAAACACTCTTCTGAATTTAAACACTTCCACTGGCCACCAAAATCTCCAGACATGAACATTATTGAGCATACCTCGGATACCTTGCAACGTGCTGTTCAGAAGAGATCTCCACCCCCTCGTACTATTACGAGTTTATGGACAGCCCTGCAGGATTCATGGGGTCAATTACCTCGAGCACTACTTGAGAAACTAGTCGAGTCCATGTCGTGTTGCGGCACTTCTGCGTGCTCGTGGGGGCCCTACACAATATTAGGCAGGGGTACCAGTTTTTTTTTGCTCTTCAGTGTACGTAAGCGGACATAAAGACCCCTGATTTTGTTTTAACAAAATTAGTGAATATTAAAGATTATAATAATACTTTTAAAAATTCTTAATGATCGAGTTTATTATGACATTCACGTTCATTATTTCTGATCAATGTTTGGACTGTATTAAGGAGCCTTATATATTGGATTGTGGCTCCCGAAGACTTTAATCCGACCGTGAGGAATCCGACTGACTCCTCTTCCACTTATGTTCTAAGATCCTCGAAATACTAAGAGATGGTAGATGACAGTCTGGAATCCATTTGTGGCGCTATAGAAAGAAAAATGGGGTAACTGAGTCGAAAAACTTACAAACGCTTCTAGTAAAGGCGAGAATATAAGGAATTTCCCTCTTTTCTAACCTCTAAAAATTATAAAATTCAGACCAAAAATATTAAAATTGAGACCTTCTACAATTATTAATAGAGAATAATCACATTCAAATAGTGACCAGACATTTAAATTTAGAATAATACAATGAAATTGAGAAGAAGTGATGTCGATGGATTTCGTGGCCAGTCATGCGAATGATCTTGGTTATCCAGGTGACGCCGCATCGAAGGTTTTGATTCCGAACTACAACCTTAGCGTGGTCTTCCTCAGTACCTCGTGGATAAATGAAAAATAAAAAAGCAGAAGATGAGGGGGAAAATGCAGAAAAAAGTGTACACATTACATTTTAATTTTTAATGGTTCAATAAACCAATAAATGTTCTAAACTTTTCCATTTACCGGATTCCCTCTTCATCTTTTCTTATCGATTAGATCTAGTTTAGTCTCCATGCGTATGTGTGTTTAGTCGTGCTGCCTGTACAGAGTTTAGTCTCCATTTGAAGGAGTATTGTCTCAACTAGAATAAAAGAATGGTCTCAATTCAAATGTCCCGGCTCAATATGATCGTGTTTGGTCTCAGTTTGATTGCGAGTTGTTCAATTTTGAATATGCATTGGAGGTTGAAAAGAGGTACAGTGCAAAGTTTTCATGATTTAAGTACGTCCAATTGAATTCCGACCATTTCCCAACAGGTTCCGCCCATCCCCGGACACGGAGGACGACGGCCTGTGCGCCAGGAAATTATGTATTAAGAACACCGCACGTTTCAAGCCACCTATTCAGAAATATGCGTGTTTGGTGGGTATTGGATTTGCTAATTTAAACACACTATCAAAAGCAATGAAGTTTTATCTATCTGAGGTCGGGAAAAATCAAATTAAGATCAACTTCTGTACGCATCTTCCAGGCTTCTCAGTGTTCGATCAAGTTAAAAATAATAAATTAATGAATTTTGTTTACCAAATATTGTGAGTAAATAGTCGAGAAAAATGTAAGCATTTTTCTAATACTAATTACAGAAGAAAATACTTTTTACAAGAACGTTAATTCTAACAATTCTTAAAATTACTCCTTATACCTCCACTTACAAAAGTGTTCCAAAATTATAAAGTTAAATTAGAAATATCATATTATTAAATTTTCATACATAAAGACGTTAGTTTGAAACCCAACAATCCCCATTTTTTTAAACATTTATTTATTAGTACTGGCTCAACCTTGATATTGCAACAATCATAATATCCCAGGATTTTTTTTCAATATGAAAAGCATTTTATTTATTTACATAAATATTGAAGTCAATATCAAAGTCAAGAATATTCAAAATGTGCTTGTTTAAATTTTCATTAAAGAACCAAATTGTTACCTCCCAGAATGAAGTTGCACTGTTATTGAGTATAATATACGTCATAATAATTTGTCAATATAAACACTAAAGGCAATCCAAGTCTCGTAATTAAAATAAAAATTGTTACTTTTCATATCATCAAAGTCAGCAAACGTAATAGCGTGTTTGATCAAACCCCAAGCAACTTTTATTTGCCAATTATGCGATCATAACATGGTTTATTGGATAACCGTAAACGGACCTGTGAATTATTCGTCCAAATAATCTTTAAAACTAGTAATAAAGTGAACATGGGATGTCAAATATCATCCACCGCGGCCATAATAAAGAAGCATTTAAATATCACCAGGTGCATAATACTCTTTTCGTAAGTTCCTCACCATTGATTGATTGATTTTTTCGTGTTTCCGGGCGCGTCAACTCCTCTGGTCATTAGTCCCGTTAGTGTAGTCCATGTTTTTTCTCGGGAGATGGCGGTGATCTTCCCCCGCTGGATGGCGAGATCCGGCGCCGACCTACCGTCGGCTAGTGGGGTTTCCCCCTAACCAGAACTCTCCCACCAACGGGGCACCGCCCCAGCCGGGACAAGCTCTAAGTTCCCGACCGGTCTCCCGGAATATGTGCTAGTGTAGTGCCTGTTAGTGTAAGAGTGTGTGTAAGGGGAGAGGATAGGACAAGGGAGAGGAAGGACAGATCGCGCGCGGTCCGTGGCCCGTTTGTTAGGGTACTGCTCCGGCATTCGTCTGGTGTTGGTCGGAGAAACCACGAAAAACTACCGATCAGAGCAGCTGGCCGCTAGAATTCTCCTCCATATAGCAATCGAATTCGACCTAGCTGAAAAGCTAGTGTCGAAAATCCTCAGGATTCGAACCTAGGACCTCCCGGTCAGAGGCGCTGCAGTAACATCAGTTGATGCACTGAGCTACCGCTCCCGGTCCGAATGTTATAGTTTCTCCAATTTTAACACTTACAGTTTTTAACTTCGCTGACTTTTTAATATCTCACCTTACAACGTACGTAGCAAAGAGAAAGTATTGAAATGCTTCGGAAAAAGCGACCTTTTTTCAAGAGAAAAATTCGTATTGCGCAGCGCTAATATCAAAAAAGTAAATAAATCTTGTTTCTATATGCAGTACATGTCTTCCTCGAACACATCTAGTCAGAATACAGTGCATGAGGAAAGTCTCTCCGAAGCGAACCGAATCAGGACCTTCCATTAAAAACTACATTTATATTGGTAGCAACCAGATCACTGGAAACCAAGTGAAGGGGACAACACTTCCAGCCTATGTTATGATTAGACATTGGATGTTTAGGCACTAAAAAGTCGTTTTTTAGACGCCTAAAAGGGCACTGAAAATGCCAAGAATAAGGAGAGAAGGCACTGTCATAAGTTACCTACACAATAAAATGAAAAATTGTAATTTTTGTCTCTATTATTTTGTAAATTTAAATGCACAAAACGAGTTCGTACATTTTAATGCAAAACTAGACATGCATATTTATAACTTTTCTACATTTTATTCTTAATAGTTTTCATTAATCAGTAATATTTGCATATTACCAGTAACAGGGGACAAAATCAGTTTGAATGCGGAGAAGGATATCTGAACGATGTGACTAGCATATATTTTAGCAGCCCAACACTAGCAACACTGAAACCTTCTGGGAGTTTATAGTTATTTCCACTTAAAATTTCGGTGCCCTCGGTGTATTGTCAATCGACCATGTCTCAGATCATGGCTGGTATTTATGAAATAGGGAAATGGAGAAAAATTAGTTAGTGTACTTTCAGGAATTCTCTCGTAATTTGAAATACCAGGACGTGAATTGAAGGTTTCGTAATGAATGGTCACGTTGGACCATCGCCAATTTTCCGTTAGCATTGTATATAAATATAATAAATAAATAAATAAATAAATAAATAAAAGGCAAACAATTCTAAAAAAAAGGTATTTATGCACAAAATGGGCATTTATACTAAAATAAGCAAAAATAAGCATTATAAAACTCATATGTCATCATTTGTCATGATTCGTGAACATATATTATCAGCATTTAAATAAGTTCTCTAGAAAAAAATAGGCATTTCCCTAAACATCCGATGTCTAGTTATGATTGTGGTGAGTACGTGATAATTTACGTTTTCTTTTGTTACAAGCTGCAGCTCGTCCTACCAAGATAATTTCTGATGCTAAACACTCATCAGCAAGGTGCCAGTTCGGAGAGACCTTTCTAGCGCGCTATACATTTTTTGAGGGTCCTTAACACCGAAACTTTGGTTGACGGCCAAACATCCGTGGGTCAGACTGTGGTCAACGCTAGCCCCTAAGTGATTAATTCGAAGATCCCCAGTTCGAAGTTTAGCGCGGAAAAACATGTTTGTTGGTCGGAAATACTTTTGTAGAATCACGTAGAAGTGCGAGAATGTATGTGATGGCACCAATGTGATAGCACCACTAGTTTCTCAATATCCCTACCTTGGTTTTCGGAGGATCATTATACCAAGAAGATTATACTGCTATATAGAAATTATTAATTCAAATTCTGTAAAAAATAGAACGATTCATAGTCGACACTTAAACTTGAGTGTTCCCTTAAGTGAACGAATCATATTCATAAACAGCCCTTGAGTGAAGTCTTAAGTGCGCACTCATTCGTATAAGCAAGGCAGCTTGCTCCCTTAAATAGTCCTTATGGTTGTCTCGTCTCGTCAGTCGTTACCAGTTTAGGTTATATTTTTACGTAGCGTTCACCTACTGTTGAATTCGTTTTGTTGGTTTTATAGTTAAAAATTTGTGTTATTAGTAATCAATTAAAACGATCCATTTGTAAAGCATGTTATGGATAACGACTTCGCCGAATATTTTGAGTTTTATACTCAACACATCCTGCGAAATACAAATAGATATATTGGAGATGGGAGCAATCCATTGGAAATGTATAATGATGAAGAGTTCCGAAAGCGGTTTCGTTTTAATAAAACCACAGTAGTGGATTTACTTGTGCCGATGATGGAGAAAGTCCCAATGACGTAATGAGGACTGCCGATTTCACCTTTATTAAAAGTTCTCGTTGCATTAAGATTGTATGCAACTTCATCCTTTCAGCTATGTTTCCAAAATTATTAATTTTGCTGCGCGCGTCAACTCAACGTTGGAGTGTCCGTTCTCCTGTCAAATTGGACGCTCTTTGTACAAAAAGGAGTGTGTATGTAAACTCGGTTACCAAGAACTTCGAATCAGCTGCCGCCAATGCCATGTTGCCACATTTCCCTTTCGCTTAATGGAACTCTCATTCCGCGGTCGCAAGGAACGTCTATGAAATACAAGCGCCTACAAGTGAACACTTATTTTGAGAAAGCACTTATCACTTAAGGATTCTCTTATTCCTTCAGTGTCGACTATGAATTCGGCCCTAGAGTTTTTCTGCCGAAAATTTGCCGTTTTCTGGCGCACGATTCCATAACTTTCTCTTCTTACGAAGTACGTTTTTCCGCAGCATTACGTAGCTTTTCCTATTCTAAGTTCATTACTCTGTTTGTATAGACGTATGTATACGACAAAGTAGGAAGTGGATCTTCAGAATGGCATACAGTTTCTGATATTGAGGGATTAGCTTCCTGCACCCAGAACAATAGAAGTATTAACAATATTAGTAGAAGCACCTGGATGGCACCACGGGCTACCACCGGCAAATATGCGAATTCCAGTCCCGAGATAGGCCTAAAGGATACATCGGCGTGATGTTCGGGGAGGGGTCAAGGAAGCACTTGCCTCCGGGAGAGGGTAGTTATAGTAGAAGGGACTGCTACATCCCTCAGTCGCAGGAACATAATAACCGGAAAGGGAGTGGGGCAAAACCTTATAAGTAGCCCTGGCTCAAAAGAAAGTAGAACTAACTAGTACGAGAAAGATTGTGCAGTTGTGTCGTACCGCTTTGATTTTATAGGTAAATCACCGAAAAAGTAAAAATTATGATAAAAATGTAACACCAATTTCAAAGTATAAGATGAGCACTCAATTTAAGAAAATAAAAATTTGGAGCATACTTTGTGTGCTTCGATTTTGCAGTTTCAAGAATTCCACGTAAAGATAATGCCTTTTATACGTTTTAAGTATTTTTTAATTTTAAAATGTAAAGCCAGTTTTAAATTATAAGAAGAGCGCTCAAATGAAAAATAAATAAATAAAAATTCGGAACTGCCGTTGAGTGGTGCGATTTCGCAATGACTTTATTCAACAAAAATACCTCGTAAAACTATTTCCTTTTGTACTTTTAAGTTTCTTTGAAATTTTAAGTCGGTTTTACATTTCTAAATTTAATTTTTAGTCTTCAAAGGAAAATGTGTCAACATGCCATGCTCATCCATGAACTTCGGCATAGTCAACGCCTTTCTGATTCTGCAATCTTACCAACCCTCATGTTTCTGTTTGCAGTCGAACAATTGCAAATTACGATGCAGACACAACATGCTGTATGAGCCACCCGAAGATGAAAAGCCACACTTCAAGCTGGGACGCCGCATACACAACTTCTCCGGACAGATGTACTCACGTCTGCGTACGTTCATGAGCATTTCCACGCAACTAGTACATGAAGGAACGAAATATTAATGAAGGGTCGAGTTTAAACACGGAAAGTCGTAAAATATTATTGATTGAAGATGTTGCGCGAACGTCCCTAAAATATTCCACAGTGATATTGTCAAAAAATGAATTTTGATTATTCTTCAATTTCAAAACGGTGTAAGTTAAAGCATTATTTCAATATAGACTTCATCACTTATTGTAAGAAAAACCAGCTCCATTTACGATATGAGCCATTATTTGTCAAACGTTTGTTTCAAAGCTAACAATAAACCCATGGCTACACTTTATGAATCTCTTCTTCTTCTTCTTATCTTCAAGTATTTAGGCATGATGCCTGTTTCGCCGCTTAGTACTGGTCCTTCCAACGCATTCTTGGACGTCCTATGTTTCTCTTTCCTCTTGGTTGATAATTTGCCATTTGTTTAGGAATGCGGTCGTTGTTCATTCGCAACAGATGTTCTTGCCAAGAGTGTCTGTAGTTAGTGACTTTCTCTATGAGACATTCTACATTTAGCTCATTTCGGACTTTTGTGTTCCTTTGTCTATCTAGGAGACTATATCCCGCTACCGCTCTAAGAAATCTCATTTCTGCTGCTTGCAGTCTTGAGATATCTTTTTTTGTCATTGTCCACACTTCACTCCCATATAAGCAAGTTGGTATTGACATAACTTTATAAAATTTGATGAGAGTGTCTCTTCTCACTTTTGAACTGAGTGTTCTTCTTATGGTACCATTTATTTGATTGAATCGTTCTATTTTCTTATTTATGTCGATTTCGCCATAAAATGATATGTCTGCTCCCAGGAATGTGAAGTGTTGTATCTGTTCTACAGTTTTATTATTTACGACAATTTTTGAGCGTACCGGGTATCGTCCTTGGAATGCCATCACTTTCGTTTTGGTGTCCGATATTTCCAGATTATATTCTGAAATTATCCGCTGCAGTTCATGAGTTGCTTTTTGTAATATATCTTCACCTTCTGCTATTATTGCTTGGTCATCTGCAAAAAGTATTGTCCATAATTTTGTTCTCGTTAAGTCTAAACTATAAAATTTTAATCTGGTCTTCCACTCGCGAAGAGCTTTGTCTATGTAGATATCAAACAGAATCGGTGAAAGACTGCATCCTTGTCGTAAGCCTTGGTCCACTTTCGCTTTTCGATCTGGTTTCCAAGTAATACATATTTCGGATTCATTATACATACTTTCAATTACAAGAATCAGATGTTCAGGGATTCCTTTCTTTTTTAGTACTTCAAAGAGGGTATGCCTGGCTACAGTGTCAAAAGCTTTCTTGTAATCTACAAACAAGATGTGGGTTTCTTTGTTATATTCTCTGTGTTTCTCTAGAATTTGTTTTAAGACAAATATATTGTCTATGCAAGACCTTCCTTGGCGAAAGCCACTTTGCTCTTCCATCAGCATTGTTTCTGCAATTTTCCTTAATCTAGAGGTCACAATTTTTTAGTATACCTTATACGCAACGTTTATGAGACTTATACCTCTGTAATTGTCACATATTGTTCGGTCTCCCTTTTTAAAAATAGGCAGAACTACAGCAAGTTTCCAATCAGTTGGTACTTTTCTTCTATTCCAGCATAGGTTGAAGAAGTGGAGAAGCCTTGTTTTAAATTCTTTAGTTGCACATTTAAGCATTTCTGCCTTAATGCCATCACTACCACTAGCTTTCCTATTTTTCATTTTAGCTAATGCCTCTTCCAGTTCCTCAAATTCTATCTCGTCTACGCTGTCTTCAATAAGGTTTTCATTTTTGTCTACCTTCTCATTCTTATCACTCGCATTCTTATTTGTCCATAAGTTCTTATAATAGGAGAGCCATTCATCTGACTTAATTACCTGTATATCTGCTACATCCTTCTCTTGTCTATTAAGGTGCCTCATAATTTTATACGCGGATTTCTGCCGTCCATGTATGTCATTTTCAATATCAGCTATATATTTATCCCATGATTCCTGTTGGGCTTTTCTCGTTAGATACCTGACGTGGTTGGAAATTGTGGTATATTCCTTCTTAGTTTGTGGAGATTTATTGGATAAATATCTCAGGTATAATTTCTTTTTCTCATTAACAGCTTCTTCAATTTCTTCATTCCATATTTTAAGCCCTTTCTTCTTCGATCTCTTTGAAGTAAAACCTAGTGTTTCATATGCTGTTGCTTCCATTATAGTTTTCAAATTCCTCCACTCTTCTTCCACGTCATTACTAATTTCATATGTTTTGTTATGTTGCTCCAGACGTTGTTGGTATAGCAGTTTGACAGATTCTTCATTTAGTAAATATACTTTCCAAATCTTTTGGATGGGACAAGTTTGGCGATTATTGTTTTTAACCCATCTCTTCAGTAGTTTTAACTTTCCTAAGAGTGCAAAGTGATCGCTATCTATATCGTAACTCCCGTAGACTCTTACATCTGTGAAAAGTTTGCTTACTTTATCGTTTGCCATGATGTAATCAATAGCACTAATTTGACCACGTGCTGCCCATGTCATCTTATGAATACGTTTATGCTTATAAAAGGTGTTCATTATTTTCATATTATTAAAACATGCAAAATCTCTTAGCTTAATTCCATTTTTATTCAGGGCATCTTCGTTATTGGGGCCAATTATCTTATCAATAGATACATTCCCAATTCTGGCATTGAGGTCTCCAGATATGACAATATAATCATTTTTATTTGTCTCATCGAGAGTTTTTTTTGTAGAGAATTGTAAAATTCCTCTGTAGCCAAAGTTTTCCCTTTTTCTGGGGCATACACACAAATGAAGCTTATATATCCTCTATCTACTTTACACCGAAGAGTGACAATTCTGTCAGATATCCAACTATAAGAATGAACTCGATTTTTCCATCTTCTGCTTATTAAGATTGCAACTCCTGATGCAGCTCTTTCATTTATATCAACACCACTATATATAATAGCATAATCATCTAAATCCATTGAGCCTTTAGCTTTCTTCTTTGTTTCTGTTTACATGGCTATATCTACAAATTTTTCTTTCATTATATTGATTACACGTTGTTCTTTTCCTTTTAACGATCTAACATTCCAAGCCATTATCTGTAAATGTTCCGCTAAACCATTATCATATCCTTTTCGTTGCCTTGTCGTATATGGGGCGACCGGTTGTACTTGTTGCGATCTGTGAGAAATTTTAATTTTTGCCTGATAGGGTTTCTAGCCCATATGCAGGTTAGTTTGGTGATGGGTATGCCATCTCACTGCCTTCAAACTTGCAGGGCAATTTTTCGGGTTGCTCACCCTAAGTGCTTCGCCTTCACTACGGCTTTGAGTTGCATCTACCCAGGACATCTTCGCCATCTTTTCACGCTAACGATGTTTTTGCATGATTCTTCTAGAGATTTCTTCTTGAAGTCCTCTTCTTGGCGTTTAGGTCCTCTTCTGGAGTACTTCTTCGTCTCACCCCTATCCTTTGACCTGTCCGGCAAGGGAGGCCTTACCAGTAGCTACGCTACCGCCGGCATAGCTCTCGGGGTCATGGGGGTACTCAAGCTCCGCCACCAACGACAAGGTCCTGTACTCCCTAGGCGGAGCTTTATGAATCTCTGGGACATATTTTCCCAACACTTTTTTTGATGGAGTTTGTTAAACTTGCTGCAAATGTCACCTTATTAGTTTCTATAGTCTCTTAAGAGATAGAACACAAATTCGCTTATTTATAGCCAAGCGAAACTTCTAGGAATTAAAAATACATAAAGTAGGAAATTCTTCACGAATAATATTTTTCCGGGTAGTTTTTTTGCGTTGGGAATGAGGAAGATCAGTATAATATATCGTAGTGCATAATCTACAAGTAATAGAGAGTTTGCGCACTCTCGAACGTTGAAGCCCTATCGATCCATGCGCAGTCCAAATTTCGCATCACTTTAGTGCATCTGCGCAGAAGATCGATAGTGCTGTCCGCTATGGCGTGCACAAACTCTCTAATAACTAGACATCGGATGTTTAGGGAAATGCCTATTTTTTTCTAGAGAACTTATTTAAAGGCTGATAATATATGTCCACGAATCATGACAAATAATGCCATTGCACAGAATTTTATAATGCTTATTTTTGCTTATTTTAGCATAAATGCCTATTTTTGCCTTTTATTGAGTATATTTATATACAATGCTAAGATATCGGAAAATCGGCGATGGTCCAACGTGACCATTCATTAGGAAACCTTCAATTCACGTCTTGAAATTTACAATTACGAGAGAATTCGTGAAAGTACACCAACTGATTTTTCTCCATTTCCCTATTTCACAAATATCTGCCATGATCTGAGAACATGGACGATTGACAATACGCCGAGGGAACAGAAATTTTAAGTGGAAATCAATATAAATTTCCAGAAGGTTTCAGTGTTGCTAGTGTTGGACTGCTAAAATATATGCCAGTCACATCGTTCAGATATCCTTCTCCGCATTCAAACTGATTTTGTCTCCCAGTCGTCGCAAATTTGAAATTGTGATCCTTGAAAAGTTACTGGTAATATGTAAATATTTCTGGTTAATGGAAACTGTTAAGAATAAAATGTAGAAGAGTTGTAAATATATAAATCTATTTTTACATTAAAATATACGAACTGGTGTTGTACATTTAAGTTAACAAAATAATATAGACAAAAATTACAATTTTTCAATTTTATTGTGTATGTAACCTATGAAAGTGCCTTTTTTCTCCTTATTCTTGACGTTTTCAGTGCTTTTTTAGGCGCCTAAAAGACGATTTTTTAGTGCCTAAACATCCGATGTCTACTAATAACTAAAGGTACTACAACAGCACCCACCGACGCGCCTGGAACCGCCAAACAATCAATGATCCACTGTGTTTGCAGATTTGACAGACGGCCGCTTGGAGATTAGCGAGTACGCCAACGCGTACGGCTGCCCGGGAGCTGCGCCTTTCGGGAACCCGTGCAGCAACTGGGCCTTCTGCAGATGCTCCTGCGGCGGCTGCGGTGCTGCTTGCTGCTGCAGATGCGCTTGCCATCCGTCCTGTTGTTGGTGAACGAGCGGTCAAAAACACTCTCTGCCCAACGGTGTCCTATTGATGTCAAAACTCTCACTTTAATGTGGCGAAAGGAAGAAACGATTTTTTTACACTCCTGATGATAAAACATGGTGTGGAATGCAATAAATTTCACGCTTGAAAGAAAAAAAGTAATTTCATTTTTAACTATAAATAGGATAAAAATAACTAGTGCTGCAGCAAAAATGCTGCTGAAGAAGTGACGGAATGAGGATGAGAACATAGTCTTAATATCAGGAATGATAAGTAGGGCCCGGATTTTAATGACCTAAAAATAAGCGAAATATGCAAGCATTTATGACCTAAAACCTATATAAATATGACTTTTAAAAATAAAATATGACGTTATACAAGTTTTTTTTAAAATTCCGTTTAATTTTTAGGTATAACAAATACAAATTTCACTCAAGAACAGATTGTGAGTACGGTACATACGGCTTGCAGTCTTTGGAATTAACTAGCATTTTAAAAAAATTGCTTGTGTCTGTAAATAAAATCAAGAACATTACAATAAAACCCATCAAACCAAACGACTTGCATTACTACTGCATACTTCTTGTTTAAAATAATCCTTCTCTTTCAAATAATCTTTTGTAGTATAATTTTTGAGTTTATTTGTGACAATATCACTTGATACATTATCTTGCGAGGCACATTTTCAAGCCTTTTATTCTTGTGTCCTTAAAAATATGACATACGCATGCATTTCGGCTAAATTTGGCCAAAATATGACCTTTTACTAAAAACTGTGTAAATATGACTTTATATGCACAATAAAAATACGTTTCTCTAATCGACAATACCTAGATTCGTGCATAAATTGTTTTAAAATTCACCCGAAGGTTCAGAAAGAAAATATATGACCTCTCATTAAAATGCGGGCCCTAATGATAAGTTACGGATTCACACAAACAAGTATTTGCATTTTTCAACTAAAACGGAACTGATTCATTCTCTTTTGTATTTTTACAGTCTTCACGTGTATTGGCATTGAAACCATTGACACCTCATACCAAGCTAGAGGAAGAATAAATTTCCAACAATTTATGGTCATATTCGAAATTAGCAATGTAGATAATGTCTATATTTCATCAATGTCACTTTTGCAGCATTCCTATCCACATAGAAGACTTTTCAGGAAAATTTCAACTCACAATTTTTAATACTCTTGCTATTATTTACGTGTTCTAAAGGCAAAATAAAAAGATGCGTGTTTTGTAAAAATCGTTTGTTATTCTTTCAGACGTTACTTTCACTTTCACATTACCACGTGTGTAGTAGAAAAAATATTGTAATCATGTGGTGAAAATTAGGGCGAAATGTGGAAGGTCGGAGGTGAAACAGGGAAGATCTGAGGAAAGTTGCAGAATGGCGGCCGATACGTTGGCACCCGTGGCTAGGACGCGGCGTCTCCCGGACAGCCAAGTCGTTACTGACGCCACGAAGGACTACGCTCACACGTTTGTGGGTCTCTTGTACCGAAAAATCGACTGACGCAAAATCGTCTGTACATCTATGGTCAACCGTAGCACATAACCGTTCAGATGATTTTTTCCAAAATTGAACTCGTTTTGAACCCTGCGAGTTTAAAATGTATATTTTAATATTGGGGACTACTTTACGTTAAGACTGCTGCGCCTCTGACCGGGAGGTCCTAGGTTCGGGTCCTGACGGCGGCAGCATTTTTGACACTAGCTTTTCAGCTAGGTCGGAATAAGTCGCTGTCTTAAGGAGAATTCAAGTGGCCGGCTGCTCTGATCGGTAGTTTTCCGTGGTTTCTCCGATCAACACCAGGCGAATGCTGGAGCAGTACCCTACCAAACGGGCCATGAACCGCGCGCGAGCTGTCCTTCCTCTTCCTTGTCCTATCCTCTCCCCTTACACACACACTTACACTAACAAGCACGACACTACCACATATTCCGGGAGACCGGTCGGGAGCTTAGAGCTTGTCCCGGCTGGGGCGGTGCCTCGCTGGTGGGAGAATCCTGATTAGGGGGAACCCCACTAGCCGACGGTCGGTCGGCGCCGGATCTCGCCATCCAGCGGGGGAAGATCACCGCCAACTCCCGAGAAAAAGCATGCACTGCACTAACGAGACTAATGATCAAAGTAGTTGACGCGCCCGGAAACACGAAAAAAAAATCAATCAATTTACGTTAAGAGTACATGAAAAGTATCTTAGTGCGCGCGCGGTGGAGAGAGGTGGCACGGCGGCTGAGGAGTTGGAGTAAGTGGCGAGCAATGAACCATGTAGGCCGGGAGCCAGCAAGAAAAAACACGTATTATAAGTTCAAAGCTGAAACTTTGAGAAGTTAGCCAGTGTTATGAACAGAGACCGGATTTTTAGGTAATTGCATACTTTTTGTCTTCCTACTTTCCGGTCTCAAAACTGTAATCTTGGTGAATCGTCGCCGTCCTATCACAACACCATATTTTTTCGTTACATATTTAGTACTATATTACATATTTTACATATTTTTCTATTTTCACAAAACAAATCTACCAATTTTCGTACAACTTTCTATGAAAAGTAATTTGTATAAAAACCATCATATTTTTTCATACAGTATTACTACGTGCTGTCTACTCTCCGTAACGCTACGTGAAGACGCCGTCAGATGTTCTGAGAGTACGGCGCGCCTGATTCAGTTTCCTCAGTGCGCGCGGGCCACGGACCGCGCGCGATCGCGACCGGCCTCTCGGAATATATGCTAGTGTAGTGCATGTTAGTGTAAGTGTGTGTATGTGTAAGAGGAGAGGATAGAACAAGGAAGAGGAAGGACAGATCGCGCGCGGTCCGTGGCCCGTTTGGTAGGGTGCTGCTCCGGCATTCGCCTGGTGTTGATCGGAGAAACCACGGAAAACTAGCGATGAGAGCAGCCGGCCACTAGAATTCTCCTCCAGACAGCGACTGAATTCGACCTAGCTGAAAAGCTAGTACTAACTATTAAAAAAATTAAAGAAACAAGTCTTTTTAGCAAAAAAATAAAAATATTGTTTTTTTCTTTCCGACAAGGACGACGCTGTCGCTGCTATAGACCTAGTAGACTAAAAGAGCAAAGTCAAAAACACTTTGTCAATAATTCTAATTATTTTCAAATTATTAGATTACTCATAATTAGTAAATTAAAAATCACCCAGGCCATTATTAAAAGATGGCGCAAAATAACTATTAACGGCTTACTTTTTCCTGAAAGCGTAGGCTTCCGCGACCGGAGTCAGTAGCTACTTGGCTGTGGGAGAGACGCCGCGCCCTAGGCACAGCTGTCAATGTTTCGGCTGCTTAACTGCGACCTTCGTCAGGCATGTCGCCCTGAGGAAGACCACATAATGGCGGCCAAATCGTTGGCACCTGTGCCTAGGACGCGGCGTCTCCCTGACAGCCAAGCAACTACTCAATTTTTCCTTTCTATTTCGCATCAATATGTCTACCTGAAGCATATGCTTTTTAAAAAGGTCTACAAGGAGGATATCCTACAGGTCAGATGTATCATCCATTTGTTCCGCTCATTACAAATTTAGCAAATCTTGGAATAACTTTTTAAAGAATCTCTCAAAGTGGTTTCAAAGAATTATCTATAACACTATTTTATTAATAAGAACCATATTTTTCGGTCATGTCTTTCAATTTTGGGTCAGGCAGGGCCGTTAAAAAAGCGGTGTAGCGAAAAGTATTCAAAACGTATCTTTCGAGCGTGGTTGCGTGGCTATGGCCCCCAAGAATGTAGCCGACGACACGGCTCTTCTAGTCATAAACCTGCAAGTTTAAAAAAATATTAATAGTTTTTGCTTAATGTTCAATTCCTGCATTTGCTTTTTTGGCTGCTGGCTGAAGCGTTTGTACAGTAGAGGGTACAACAAAATATTTCGTAACCGTTATCAATCATATGAGAAAGAATGTGCTCTTGAAACACCACTAACACTCAGTTTGAAATAAAGAGTGTTTATAACTTGTCTTGTTTGAACACACTTAAATTACATGTGTTTGTTAAATGTAATGCAATGTATTATGTATGTATCATATTCCAGCGAACTGTGTGGCAGAGTACACACTACTTGCATTTTCCCCTTCCCCCCCCCCAAAACGCTCTCCCCCCCAAAACGCAAAAAAATATCCCATTCATTGAGGCAGTCAGCGTTCCCTTACCCACGTGGGCTTGCTTACATCTAACCTCTATGCTAAATCGTAAGAGATTGTGGATTGTGGTGTTGGATTTGTGTCCAACTGTAGTATCCAACCAAAACGCAAGAATTCATAAAACGACTTTTATTCAAGAGCAGGTACAATTGCTGAAGTTCCGTATTACCAGAATAATGTACCAAAAGCGAAGCCGTGTTATCCGTAAGCCGTAGTCCAGAAGAAGTCCCCAAATCAACCGAGTCGTAAAATATCCACAAGAGAGTTCCACTTTCGTTGCACAGGTCGTCGTCGTAGCTGATCTCCACTCTTCTCTCACCAAGTCACTCGCCAGGATACAATCACTAACACCGCCGCTCGCTATCTGCCCTTGCGTCGGGGCCGAGCTCTCTTATAGCCCGCTAGAGCTAGCGGCCCGCCGACTAGCTGCGGAGTAGGGGCGGTGGCGAGTCCCTACCCGCTTGCTCGGGCGTGACGGCCGCGCGCGGACAGGCCAGGCCGGCTCGCACCGGTCGCCTTCTTCTCTCGCCAGGGGCGGTAACGCCCCGCTGACGTCACTCGGCGGCGGCTCCTTCAAATGCGTGCGGCCGGTCAAGACACCAACAATTCCCGTTTTTTCGCAACAATGTTTTCGTCGCGTGGCACCACGGGCGGCGACCACCCATCAAATTCCACCGGCGGAGGAGGGCACCCTCTCTCGGCGCCCCTCCGAACTACACTCGCACACCTCCCGCAGCCGGAGCACGCCGCGAAGAGCAAGCGCCTGCCCCGCCGCGCCCCGGCCGCGATGGGCTGCCACATCTCAGTCACCGACGACACCGTCACCATCGGAGAGGAGTCCGAGTCGGAAAAGAGGAAAAGGTACCGTCGGTTAAAAAGAATACGGAGGAAACTGGACGAGGAAAGAAGGAAAATGCTGGAGGAGCAAATGAAGAAGAAAGCCGAGGAGAAATCGGGGAGCGAAGAGGAGGAAGACACGAAGGGGAAAAAGGGCAAGGGAAAGGTCAGCGTAGGTCCGGGGAAAGGTGAGGGAGCAGGAGAAGGCGTGGGTGGAGACGGGTCGGGAGCAGACGGAGGCCCCGGGGGCGGCCAGCAAGAAGGCGCAGCCACGGCGGGCAGACCAAGTGATCGGAAAGCCTCGACGGGCACTGCACTCGGACCTGGCGCAGGGGAAGCGGCCGGGCTGGATGATGCCGGCTCAGCAGGCGGTCCGGGTGGTCCAAGTGGTCCTGGCAGTCAATATGGTGCCGGCCCAGGAGGCGGATCGGTTTATCAAGGTGGTCCGGGCAGTCAATATGGTACCGGCCCACAAGACGGACCAGGTTATCAAGGTGGTTCGGGTAGTCAATATGGTACCGGTCCAGGAGGCGGACCAAGTTTTCAAGGTGGTCCGGGCAGTCAATACGGTGCCGGCCCAGGAGGCGGACCGAGTTTACAAGGTGGTCCGGGTAGTCAATACGGTGCCGGCCCAGGAGGCGGATCGGGTTATCAAGGAGGTCCGGGTAGCCAATATGGTGCCGGCCCAGGAAGCTACCGTGGTAGTCAGGGCGGGCAGTATGGTGCCGGTCCGGGAGGCTATCCAGGTGGTCCGGGCGGTGAATATGGTGGCGGCCCAGGGGGTCGAGGTGGTCGGGGTAGTCGCCGAACCGCTTCAGGCCGAGGGAGCGCCAGGAGGAAGCGGCCTTGCGACGTGTGTCCCCAGGACGGCTGGGACGCCGACGATGAGTTCGGAGGCGTGGCACCGCCCCGCCGCAAGAAGAGGAGGACGAAGAAGAGAAGCACGTCCAGGACCAAAAAGGGCAAAATGCCAGATTGTGGCAAATGCACAAGTGGAGGCAAACAGAAGCAGACCAAGGAAACATCAACAGCATAACTTTTACATTAAACACACGCCATCAAATTAACTTACCACAGAAAGGATGATAATATTCGTCGATCTCCTGAAGTAAGTAATTAAACACACCATGGTACCAAACCGTTTCAAGCAACATTCTATTTCGGTTGATAAATTCTTTCTTTTTAGGTTTCGGTATGAGTACAACTATGTGCAAGTTGCGTACATGACACTGCTACATCTACATAGAGAATGAATTTGTGTCTGTGAATTCCGAAAATTCTAGGAATGTGATTGGTGGGCAGACCATAGATTCCAAATTAGGATCCGCGGATGCGTAATTAATGCCACTCTCCGATTAACTATACAGATGGAATACGTAATATATTATTAAATGGTCGCCGAGAAAATATTTATTACGAGAGGCAACGGGCTCCTTTGAGAACTTTCAAGGGTTTCCACGGCCCCTGACCCTTTCCTTGTGCGCATATCAACGAGCTAGAATATACTACATTTTTACACGAGAGTTTAAAAGATTTTTTTCTTAAATACGACTCCAAATTTTTTCAAAAGAAAATTTCCACATAGGACGAGGTTATAATATTCTTTAATATTTCAAAAGTAATATTTTGAAACTACCATTAGGAAAGCGAAAAATTGAAAAAACTCCAAAAATGTAATTTGGGCAGCGATGTAAGGCAGCTGGCAAGAGGATGGGGCAAGACCGTAAAGTTAGTCCACACCAAGGAAATTAGAACACTTTACTATGGAAAAAGTCTGTGCCATTCTGTAGCTCACTAGTTCAATATATCTTTCATATTACATTTAAATCATATTTTTAAGGGAGATTATAATCATAATTTCAATTAAGGTTTCTGAACTGATTGAAAGAAAATACACCAATACATTGATAATACAAATTTTAGAATGGAGTAAATATCTAATTCATATTGGTTTTCCAGTAGTAAATTATAATTAAAATTACATTAATTATTTTTCATTTCCTTTTATTCATTCCTGATCTCGAAGAACTGTTATCGTGGCTCACAGTTGGCGAGAACTTGAATATATTTCATTAATTTCCAGCAGAAATTACAAAAACAGTACTAAATTTTTCAAAAAATTGTACACGACTTATTTTTATTTTGTTTTTGTTTGACCGAGTTCCTTAAAAGCAAAAAATACCTATCTTCTACTTTGTAATTTCTAAACGTTAAAATTTTGCTATTTTTGAAAATACAGTGTTTGCTGGAAACAAGAACAGCACAATTTTCTACCATTCTTTGATATATTAATGGAGAATATTTAAAGACAAAGTTTGGGCTATTTTTGAAGTATAAGAAAATATTTCACTAAGGAAAAAATCTCAATCTGTAATACTTTGGTTGTAGGAAGATACAAAAAAAAAAAAATTCTTGCAAAATGAGAGATTTAGAGATGAAAATGAGACCTGCAGCATTCTCTTAAGCTATCCGAGTACAAAGTTACAGCTTTACAGTAACAAATTTCGGAGAAAACAGCTAAACAGTTAAAGTAACCACAGACCACCATTGACCACAGACAGACTGTTTCTGAACGCTATCCGAGGGCAAAAATTAATCAAAAAATTTCATGCCATTTTTTAGCTAGTCCATAAGGGTTTTTATGACAAGAATTGGACATTTTCCAATGCACAATTACAATACATTCTCTCCTTATGAAGTAAAGGCAGGTAAGTAACAACAAATTGCAGCAAAAACTAACATGCAACACTCACGAAGCCACGATGTTGGCCACTGGGATTTTTTAAAATCTTAACCAGCAGATAATATATAATCGAAAACAAAAACAGCAAAATTTGTAAGTGCTTTTGAAAATTAGAACACAAATTCGAAAAAAAATATTACAGTTTGTGCGGTCACCACTGGCTGTAATGTGTGCACAATCAGGAGTGGCTATCTATCAAGGCTGATGAAATTAGTGGTGGAGGACAGTAAGTCATTCGTTTCTATAGTGGCCAATGACATAAAGTCATTGTTATACCTTCTGCCTCATAAAATAAATATCTTTTTACTTAATTCCTGAATGTCCTTCTCAACAGGGAACGTGGCCCAGAAATGTGCTTACCGTTGTGAAAAAGATTCCTTTTATGAGGCAGGAGGTATAATATGACCTATGTCATCAGCCACTACAAAAAAATCCAAGTATAGTGCAAAAATCAACTTTCAGATTGGTTGAACATTTAATACAAAACCATGTTTGCAAATTCTCATTGTTAGGTACTCATTACTAGGGATTTCAAAACCACTAGGATTGAAAAGGCACACAAACTAATGAGTGAATTTTAAAAATCGAGAGAACATTGAATTTGGACTCAATTTTTTTGAACATGCATTATGATATTAACTATATAAGAAACAAACGATATAATGATACCACTGTATATACAATATTATGGTACGTTTTCTGTATATTATATTAAACAATATTACATACATGTAAAATGAGAGTGTACAAGTATGAAAATATCATGCTCTACTTGGTGATTTGATTTGATTTTTTCATGTTTCCGGGCACGTCAACTGCTTTGGTTATTAGTCCCGTACGCGTAGTGCATGTTTTTTCTCGGGAGATGGCGGTGATCTTCTCCCGCTGGATGGCGAGATCCGGCGCCGATCTACTGTCGGCAAGAGGGGTTTCCCCCTAACCAGGACTCTCCCACCAACGGGGCACCGCCCCAACCGGGACAAGCTCTAATTTCCCGACCGGTCTCCCGAAATATGTGGTAGTGTTGTGCATGTTAGTGTAAGTGTGTGTGTGTGTGTAAGGGGAGAGGATAGGACAAGGAAGTGGAAGGAAAGATCGCATGCGGTCCGTGGCCCGTTTGGTAGGGTACTGCTCCGGCATTCGCCTGGTGTTGATGGGAGAAACCATGGAAAAGTACCGATCAGAGCAGCCGGCCGCTAGAATTCTCCTCCAGGCAATGATTGAATTCCACCTAGCTGAAAAGCTAGAGTCGAAAATCCTGCCGCCGTGGGGAGTGGGAAACTAGGACCTCCCGGTCAGAGGCGCTGCAGTGACATCAGTTGATGCACTGAGCTACCGCTCCCGGACTCTACTTGGTATCCCCTGCCCAGACAACTATGTGGAAATATATTTTCGCGTTGTGGGTGATGAGACTCTGCTGCCAATGGTCTAGGTTGATCCACACCTGGGGGAGGGGTGGGGGTGGGGGGAATCCAACAGCCTCCTCCACTTTCGCTTGTGCCACACGAACAGCCAACATAGACATATTTCGACACTTGCTCATAACTTGTGCTCATAATTGTAAACACTCTTAAGAATGTAATTATGAATATTTTCGATTATAAACTATCTGCTGCTAAAGTCTCATAAAAATTCAAGTGTCCCATTTTATGACATAGCATGTAAGTATTGCATGTAAGAAGGTGAATATCTCAATTTATCTTATTCAAAAAGCTTTCTCTTTTTTAGATCCTGAATATACACACGACATACAATACTTAGAACATTCAAGCACAATCTGGACCAACATTCAAGAATACGAAGGTATGTAACCAAACTCCCCCAAAAATCTGCGAAGATTGGAGTATCATAGACAAAAGAAGGTGAATCTATTTACACCACTGGATAGAAGAAATATTGTTATGCTATTCATGAATTTGATAAGTTGTTTATTCAACATGGTGATACGTGATCAAGAGGTCATGCTATGAAACTGAAGGAGAGAGAACTATCACACGCCAGCAGAGACATCATCACAAACTTGTAGTAAATGTGTGGAAAGGTACTTTCATCAGCGAGCACTGGAGCAAAGATGATAAATTGCTTCAAAAATCAGTTAAACATTAATACGAAATTATACTCTATTACCATGTAAACACGTGTAGATTCTCATCTTGTTGCCACTACCATTTTAATATTAATAATAAATGTAATAATAATAGTAATAATAATAATAATAATAATAATAATAATAATAATAATAACAAGAATATTAAAAACGTCCTTTACATAGGATCTCTAAAATTTGCTGTGCATTTGCTGGGCCAGTTCTGGTCTACTGTCCGGGACCGAGTTCTCCAACCGCGGTGCAGAAGTAACGTAGGTGTGTTCCCAGAAACGGAGCGGCGGTGGGGAGGACATCCAGCCCGTCGACGTACTACTAGCCGCACGAAAAACATTTTTTTTTTACTTCACGATCAGAGACGCTTTTCTTGCATGATTGTTTCAGCATAGAGCTTACCTTATTCAGAATCTGATGATGACCCGCAGGCTTCACTCTCTGACGAATCACTGTCGGAATCCAAATTAACAATTAGTTTGTCAATAATGTCCGGCACAATGCCATCTTTCTCCCAATAATCATTTTCTATTTTTTCCACATGGCAGCAAAATCCTTTCCAGTCCTGCACGGTGACTTCTTGAATTGCAGTTTCAATGTTTTCTTGCAATTTAGTAACTGACATATCACCCGTTACATTTCTCTCCCTAAATATTGAAGAGCCAATGGACTTGGCTCTTCAATGCCAACTGGACCACGGCCTACCAGCCAGGAAACTTTCACTCATATTGACTCCGGCCGTGAAAGCCTACGATGCTATCGATGTTTTAGTTTTGAACATCGATGTTTTAGTTTTGAACATCGATGTTTTCATTTTGGACATCGATGTTAAGCAACATCAATGTTTTGTTGTCGATATCGCGTCACTACTTTGTTTGCGTTGCCGAAACAACGAAATAAGAGTGACATTGCTGTAAGGGTCAATGGGATGTCACGTTAATATTCCCGGCCTACATTCATAAGCGAATCCTATCCATCCTCCAACGACCTTTTTACATTTTCGATATTTTTTTGGAGGGTAAATAATTCCCACAATCACAATTTTGTAAAGTAGTAATAATACATCTGTATTCCCACCTCCTGTCAAATTAAATTTTGTTGCGCACAAATTTGTCGGAGGACGCTAAACCAGCTTTAAAGCATTGATGGTTTTTGGTCGATTTTTTATTTAGTCGAAGCTTTAATTTAGAACATCGATGTTTTAATTTTGAACATTGATGCTTTGGTTTTGAACATCAATGTTTTAATTTTGAACATCGATGTTTTATGAGTGAAAGTTTCCGGGCTGGTAGGCCGTGATCCAGTTGGCATTGAAGAGCCAATGGACTTGGCTCTTCAATGCCAACGGGACCACGGCCTACCAGCCAGGAAACTTTCACTCATATTGACTCCGGCCGTGAAAGCCTACGATGCTATCGATGTTTTAGTTTTCAACATCGATGTTTTCATTTTGAACATCGATGTTAAGCAACAACGATGTTTTGTTGTCGATATCGCGTCACCAGTTTGTTTGCGTTGCCAAAACAACGAAATAAGGGTGACATTGCACATGTGCCCAGTGCACGCAGGTGGTTCCACTTGAGCGGCGAGAGCGGCTCGCGGCTGCGCATTGTCGCACCAGTCGCCTAGCACCGGAAGCGGCTGCCACGTGCGGCCCGTCGCCCGCCCGCCCGCCCGCCCGCCCGCCACCGTCACTTCCGGCGCGGCCCTCGCACCACTCGCGACCAACGTAGTACGTAATTGACCGCTTTGCGCTGCGCCGCACTCCACGAGCTCTAGGAGCAATTTGCTCGCTTTGATTGCATAAAGTGAAATTTAACGAAATTGAGAGAAGTTTCCATTGGCGTGCGCAAGGCGGGTGGGTGTGGGGTATCTTGTTTGGGTGGGGGCGAATATTATGAAATGGCGGCCGCGCAGACCTGCGTTGTAAAACATTTTATTTGCGTAAATATGTTCAATGTCTGATTTCGCGTTTTTGACCTGGCCTGTTAAATTTGGAGGCTTGATTTACGACATGTTTATTTCCTATATAACTTATCTACAGACAATAAAGGCAAACAAGAGAAAGTTGAAATGAAATACCTTAAGTGTAGATAGTTCTTTTTTAGGGAAGATATCCATTCTAGGACAGCCATAATGACTTCTCGACACTAGTTTCAGTTGTAATAGTTTTTTTTTTTCGCCTGTAAAATATGACTTTTTGACTTACGTTCTTTGTAAGATGACGACGTGGGCCATTTATCAGGCATTGAATAACTAGAGACCGGAAAAATATGTAGTATGAAACATGAAAATATGTACATAAATATCTAATTAAAACAGTAAGAATATGTAATAAATATGTAAAATCTGATATAATACGTAATATTAAAAAAATATTACAAAACACGGTTTACATAATACGAAATTACATTTATAAAAATTTTCCTAAACAAATTTTTAAAATAATACAAACGTTTTAACAATTATTTGGAGAACAAAAGTTGATGCACACTTTGCACCAAACAATTTTCCCGTCAGTAGTAAAAACTTCATTCATAGCTATTCAGGACTGTACTTTAACAGCCAGACTAGACACAACAGAAGCCATTGTACAAACTACGACCAGCAAATAATCGTTGCAGCGAGCAGCATCCTCATCGAAGTGTTACACGTCGGCAATCGTCAAAGTTGCTCTAAAAGGTCACGAAACACGATATCAGTGATACTTTTCACACCTAAAGGTGAAAACGATCTCAGTCACTGACGTGCACTTCCTGCCACTGCGAATAACTGAAGCAGGCATGCCGGTGTAGGAGAACATCCGACCGCGTATACCTAGAGTAGACAGCACGTCGCAATAGGGTAAATAAGAGCTGATCTTTGAAAAATACTTATTTTTATACAACACTTTTAATAAAATTAAAGAAAATTGATAGAATAAAAAATATTTTGTGAAAATAGCAAAATATGTAAAATATAGAATGTTGTACTAAATATGTAAAAATACGTAACGAAAAAATTGGATATTTTGTTCGTACGGCGACGATTTGCCAAGGTTACAATTTTGAGAACGGTAAGTAGAAAGACAAAAAATACGTAATTACATAAAAATCCTGTCTCTATTAATAGCACCGTGAGCATCATAATAAGGCCTATGAATCCAACGTGGTTTGACGATTGCTGCAGTTCGAGATCGACGATGTAGCACGAACTTGGGCCGGCAAACTGTTGTCATGGGGTGCAACGAAAGTGTTCACTCCGACCCCGACACACACACCTACGAAGAGAGCGACGGTGGCCTCTTCAAGGACAGGGTACGCCCACGCTAGCGAGGCTAAATGTACAGGTACTAATTCAATTTGTCACCACCACTTGAGAGTGCCAAAATATGATAAAATTACATTACTTACTACGATAGAATAATTGGTACATGTATGTGTACACGGCATTCGACTCCTTGTCAATACAGAATTCATGCCAAAAAGCCAAAATTCATTTTTGAAATTGCTTTTGATACTTGGGGTAAGAAGTTTTAAAAAATGCGAGCTAAGAACGCGATGGAGACTTGCTTCTTGAATTCAGTGCCATGTCATCCGTCCAAATGATATGATTAAGAGCGTCGTAAAATGAAAGGGTACTCCCAGATAAGATGGTAAAAAGTTCGCCTAAACCACACGACGTATGAGTGGTTAGATTATTATTCTAACAAAAAAATAATATTTTTGAAAGTTTTTTTAGCCGCCGGTCCCACCACCTACACACCTCTACAACCAAAAACGTGTTTTTTAAATTTTAATTTTTTCGGCTACATAACACAATTTTACCAAACGCAACCAATCCAAAATTAAAGGCTAATTTTAGGCTAAATAAATGCTCTATTTCCGAGTTTTAGGCTCTTGTGTATTTTCCAAAATTTTGGCACTGAGAGTTTTAGTCTAAATTTAACAGCGCACACATTAAAAATACTTCTCGTAAATGGAAGACAATGAAAATACATACAAAATGAAATGCTTATTTAAAGGTTGTAGCAAACCAAAAACTATTTCAGCCCATATTTTCCAAAAATCAGGACAGCACAAAAAGAAACAGGTAAATGCGTTCTTAAGGGAAATATACATAAAAACTGAAACACCTCAGAAAAAATACGAAACAGTGCCCAAATTAAAGGGTAATTAAAGGTTATGGGCAAAAATTATTCCGGCCTTCAGATTCCAAAATTCAGGGTTGTACAAAGCAAAACCAATGACATACGTTCTTACGGGCTAATATATTAACTCAAAAAATTCAGAAAAAAATACTCAAAAAATTCAGAAAAAATATCAAACCCTACCTAACATTAATGGGTAATAAAAGGCTCTAGGGGAAAAAATGTTCCAAATCACATTTTTCAAAAATGAGGGTTGTACAATGAGAAACTGGTAACATACGCTCTTATGGTTTGATATACACGAAAACTCAAAAACATCAGAAATGTATATAACCAAGCCAAATTAAAGGGTGATGAAAGGCTCGTGAAATATTGCGGCGTTGACATGAAAAGGTAAAAAGTCATTGAAAGCAAATTTTACAAGGAATACAAAAACACTTTTCTCACTATTAAATAAAAAGATTTATTTGATAAATAGTTACAGAACATTATCTGTACAAAATATATTTAAAGAAAGATATTCCCTTTTATAAGGAAAATAACATTTATGAACAATGGTGAAATGCATGGTACTAGATGTCCATGAATTCCAACACTGACATGAGATTTTTTAGGGTCGCTAATGGTTGGCTTTCGCCTAACTGATAATAAAAAATCAACTTCAAAGATATTCTTGACAGAATTACCTCTTTTCAAAATGTAGTGTTCCCTCCACTGTTCTATTTTACTGAGCGAACTTCTTATTTCATTATGGCAGATTATAGAAATGTCAGTTCGAGGGCGATGGAAAGTTTGGGAAATGATTTCCTGAAAACTCTTTAACAAAATCGCAGTTTCATGTTTAATTCAGGATGAGCTTGGGTAAGCAACTACCGTGGTTAATTTTTTTGAAAGTCATAGCAGCCGAATTTGCAAATACAAGCAGCATGATTAAATGAAATATATACATTTAGATCGTAGAAATAAAGATTAAAGATGCAACCATTGAGTATAAATACAGTAAATTTCATTGCAAGCAAAAAGTTTAAATTACCAGTTTGAATCGAACGGATTTAGGAAGCCTATCGTTGACAACACCTATTACTCTAACGGTTACACAGCAATGAACGGCTGTTGTTTGTTTACTATGCGGTTTCTTGACTTACTCCCAACTCCATGCGAACTCATCAGCAGTGCAATTTTGCATCACTCTTTGAAACAATCTCTCATCCTTTTCCTCCAGTGCTCTTTCTACGCTATTGACAATTCTCCTTCCTACCTTTTCGATGAAAAATCTAAAAACGATGTTTTTGACTTACTACATTTCCCATGACGTCCCAATAGTTCCAAGATATATTTTCCAAAAATCACGGCTGTACAAAGAGATTAGAGGTGCTACAGAATGGCACAGACTTTCTCATAGTAATGTTTTCTAATTTCCTTGCTGTGGACTGCCTTTACAGTCTTGCCCCATCATCTTGCCTGCTGCCATCTATCGCGGCCCAAAATACATTTTTTTCACATTTTCTCCACTTTTCGGTTTCCTAATAGTAGAATCGCAATAATATTTTAAGAATATTAAAGAAGGCTAAAACCTCGTCCTAAATAGCAATTTTCATTGAAACATTTTGAGCCGTTTTAAGAAAATGACATTAAGCGTTACTGTAAATGCGAAATTTGAAGCACTTTTTCACAGGAATCCATTAAGTTCTCGAAATCTTCATTTTAAGTAATTTGAAGCACGTCCACTTACATATGCAATAATGTATATAAATTGAAGAAAATGTGCATATCAATGGCGTGAGTCATATTTAAAAAATTACATTTGTGTAATTTTTGAAGAAACAAATGAATACACCAATATGAACTTTAGGTCATTTTAAAATGTGACATTACCACTATCCGTTGCAAAAGTTTGAAAAAAAATTTGGAGCCATTTTTGAGAAAATTGCGTTTGAGTGTTTCTGAAAATGCGGAATTTTGAGCTCAGTTTCACAGAAAACTATTGAGGTTTCAAGAAACTTTATATGACATTATTTAAAGTACATGCACTAACAAATATAATAAATTGAACAAATCACCGCTAATGTAAATATTAATGACGCGAGAGACACGTCAAAAAAATTAAATTTTTGAAAAAACAAAAGAATAGGGGACTATGGTTTTTATGTTATCATATACAGTGAATTTAGCACTATCCATACCAAAAATTTAAAAAGAAACATTGGAGTCGTTTTTAAGAAAATCATTCAATCATTCATCATCAAGTCTTCAATTTTGTAGTTGTAGGAAAACGCCCAAAAAATTTAAACTTCTGCAATTTTCGAAAATTCAGTTAACCGTGAAAAGCGGACCAATGCCACCTTTATAAATGGATTTTACTCTATTCTTACAAGAAATTTGGAGCCTTTTTGAGAAAATTTTGAAAATATCCACAAGACTTCGTGTAAAGTACCCCCAAATTTTAAAGGATTTTTTTAAAATTTCAATGCTTCAACTAGAGCGAGATCGATAGTTTTCTTCAATTTGGAAAAGATCGTACGTGTGGTTTAGACGCCAGTAGTGTTCACAGACTGAAGGACAGACAGACGGATAGACGGACGGACGGACGTTTTGAAAAAAAAACACCTTTTATGTGTCAGGGGACACAAAAACTTGTATTTCCGTTGAAATATCAAACTGTTGCAATATTCAAAAATTCAGAGTTAACCGTGAAAATGGGACCTATACCACATTTATAAGTGTATTTTGCTATATTCTTGCAAGAAATTTAAAGAAATAATTTGGAGTCGTTTTTGAGAAAACTTTGAAAATGTCCGGGGAGCTTCATGAAAAGTATCGCCAAATTTGAAAGAATGTTTTTCAAAATTTCAAAGCTTCAACTAGAACCGGATGGACAGGGATTTCTTTAATTTGGAAAACATCGTACGTGTGGATTAGGGGCAAGCAGTGTTCACAGACGGAACGGAGAGACAGACACAGACAGACAGACGGACGGACGGACGATTAAAAAACACTTTTTCGGTATCAGAGGACCCCAAAACGTGTATTTCCGTTGAAATCTCGAAATCGATTTTCCGCAGCATTACATAACTTTCTCTATACGTATGTATACGAGAAAGTAAAATGGAATATGTCGTGGTAACCGTAATAGGTCGTAAGTCAAACCTATCGTTCTTACATCGTCTTGGCAATAGCTTTCACGAATGTAAAATCATGATATTCGGGTTTTCATTAGTTCGTGGTCTTTCAACAACTATTGCAACTGCTACAGTTCTCTAGATTGATCACAATGGTGTAATAAACAAAAGGATGTGATTTTTTTACATGCGACCTATTGCGGTTACCACGACGATACACGTTCTTTGGGGATAATATAGACAAAACATTAAAAACCTCAGAAAAATGTGAAACCATACAAGATTAAGGCTTGTTGATTAAAAAGCACCAGGAAAAAATCCGAATTTTATAATCAAAAATTCAATGTCGCTCTCTTCCCTTTTTTCCGTTACTTTTATGTTCACTCTGTTCCTGTTACTCATATTACAGCCCTGATGTTAAAAAAAAACGGGCTGGAGCAGTTTTCTTCCGCAGAGCCTTTAATTAGCTATTAATTTTGAGTAGCAAGGCGACTACAATCCGGCCAACGCAACGGGAGAAGACAGAGACCTCTGGGACGTCGAGGAAGAAGGCGAAGAAACGTATGAAGACGCTGCGGGCAAACTACTAATTGATCCGAGGGCCACGTCGGCCTCTACAGACGAACCGGGCGCAGGTGAAGCGGTCAGTGGTCCGCGAGGTGAAGAAGGTCCTGATTCGGGCCGTCTTTGTCCTGTCTTAGCAGCCCTAGCAGACACACGGGGTAATCAAGGTGATTCGAGCGGTCCAGCACGCTACGATGGTCGTCCGGGCGGTTCTGTAGGCTACAAAGGTGGTCCGGGCGGTTCTGTACGCTACAAAGGTGGTCCGGGCGGTTCTGTACGCTACAAAGGTGGTCCGGGCGGTTCTGTACGCTACAACGGTGGTCCGGGCGGTCCAGGAGGCTACAAAGGTGGTCCAGGCAGTCAATACGGTGCCGGCCCAGCACGCTCTCAAGCTGGTCCAGGCGGTCCAAAAGGTGGCGGTCCAGCCGGCAGCCGAGGTGGCCCACGCGGTCAATACGGTGCCAGCCCAGCAGGCTCTCCAGCTAGTTCTGGCGGTCAAAAAGGCTCCGGCAGTTCAGCAAGTGGCCGAGGTGGTCCGCGCGGTCAACACGGTGCCGGCCAGGCGGGCGGTCGAGGTGGGCGCAGCGCTGGCAGCCCGGCGTGCTGGCTAGGGGACCGAAGTGGCCCGTGCAGTCGGGCGGGGTCTTGCAGCGGAAGGGCATCACGATCCGAGCGCCGAGGCGCCAGGAGGAAGGGGTGTACAGAGCCAGGCCGGCCGTGCTCCCAGTGTGTGTGTCCCTTGGAGGAGGGCGAGTGCAGGCCGCCGGCACCGCCGCCCCGGAGCAAGAAATGGGTGACGAAGAAGAGAGGCGCATCCAAGAGTAAAAAGTCCGAAGCGACAGATACTGACGTATGCAAATGTGGAAGCAGCAAGAAGCACGCCAAGTAAACATCAGCAGTGTAACTTTTTCATTGAACGAACACGACCAATTCAATTACCAAAGGAAGAAAGGATGGGAATATTCGTCAATCTACTGAAGTAAGTAGTAAAGTATATCAACGTACTAAACCGTTTCAAACAACGATTTCTGTTAATAAAAACTTTTGTTTTTGGTTTAGGCTTTAAAATAGTTCCAAATGGTTTTCCTATTTTGTTATTCAATAATTTATAAATTAATATAAATGCAACATACTGAAGTTTTTGACAATACATTTCGCTCCCAGAGCAAAATCTTAGATAATATAACAAAAAGAAACAAGAAGTATCTGCTCTTTCAAAAACTCGAGACGCATGTCGTTTACATTATATCACCTCTCGAAATGTGAATCCAACGCAACAAAAACGAAATTATGCAGATATTAAAAACCGACACAGATTATTCGTCTCAATTTATAGCAACAAAAGATTAAGGAATCGGTTTCTCACTCACTATTGAAACTTTTTTACGCATTCAGTTCGTTTTCGGTTTGATGATTTAAAATATACCTCTTAAATCAGATCAAAGTACTACAGAGGCGTTTTTCAATAAAAGATTTTAATGCTGTTATAACAATATTCAAGTATGAAAATTATGTCAAATAAATAATTGTTAAATACTACTCAGACCTCTCAACAGATCAGTGACGTACCTTTTGTTTTATGGAAAAAACCTTCAAGTTGACAAGGTCGCATTTGCAGACGAACTAGTGGGTTTGCAACAGCACGTACTTTCTTGCGTTAGAAATGCTTCCATAAAATTATAATTACGCAATATCTATCCATACTCACACATCTCAGTTATCCCTTGTAAAACTCATTTGCTCTCGTAGCGCATTATGCGGAAGAATTTAATTAATTTAAAGGTAATATAAAAACACAATTTCAACAATCCAAGACTCCGTTCCATAGACCCAGAATCACCGCCCAATATGAGTCTTCTGAGTCTTTCAAACAACCGTGTTGGGACGTTCCCATTCTAGAATTACGTGTATTGCAACTCAACTCCACAGAGATTCTATTCAATGAAGTGCAAGGAAATCAAATTTGCAAATTCGAAAATTTGCAAAATTATGCTAACTATTCATATTTTGAAAAAATGAATTATCTTTTCGTAGAACTGATATTTTGAAAAAGATTTTATTTAACAAATAAATCTCTTTTATCAATATTGTCTTTTTGTAATATTTTTTTTGCAATTTTCGAAAATACAAAAAGTTCGTTTGAAAATAGGACCAGCATTTTCTTTATTCCTCTTTCTATGAAAAAAATTGAAAGAAAAAATTTGGAGCCGTTTTTCTAATAATTGCCCATATTTTACGCAATGTTACTAATATTTTCGAAAAATTGTTCATGGATTTATATTGAGATCTGTTTTTGACACATAGATTTCATTAAGGGAAAAAATCTATATTCAGTATTGTAATTGTACGCAGTCGCTGATATAGTTTGAACTTTTTCAATTTTCGGAACTTCAGAGTTCCACCAAAATATGATCTACTCCATTTCTTTAAACGTCTTTAACTCTATTCGAGGGAAAAAATTAAAGAAAACACTTTCAGCCAATTTTGAGAAAATTTGGAATGTTGATATTTCATGTAAAGTACCACCAAAACTCAAAATATCCGTGTAAAATTCACAGGGCTGCGTCATCATCGAGATCGATCGAAAAATCCTGCTAACGGTTTAGTCATTAGCGTGTTCACAGCCTAACAAACCTACTGTTTGCGAAAAATTGATAATAACTTTTTTAAAGATCTTTTTTTGATGAACATATTTCATTAAGAAAACATCTCTATTTTCATTATTGTAGTTATATGTATGACGCCGAAGACTAACGCAATTTTTTAAAAAAATCAGGAATTTCATCGCAAATGAGGCCCGTAAAAGTTCTTCACACTATCGGGGAACAATGTTTAATCCAAAAATTGGGAGTCATTTTTGAGAAAATTTTGAAACTGTTAAACGGTTTAGGCGCTAGAGCGTACATCGACAGAGACAGGCACATGGACGGATAGTCGGACAGACGTTATGGAGCCAATCGATATTTAGGTATCAAGGACCCACAAAACATGGGTTCTGACAACACCATGTTATATTTGGTAAAATAAGGTTTAGCCACTAGCGTTGTTAACGGACGGACAGACGTATTGATGTAATCTAATGTTTCAATGTCAAGGATGTTGATCAAATGTGGACGTTCACTACACAATTTTCTATATGCTACATTAAATAGCATACACTTCCCACTTAAAGACGGGGTAACTATGTATATTCTAGGCATTGTCGGATCCCGTGGGTTCCCTAGACTTCCCCACGGGACCAAGAAGTTCATTTTCTGCATTAACTGCCAGCAATGCTACATTGCTCCATCGTAATTTACAAAATGTGTGTAGAGCTTAATAGAGCTTCTGAGAGCAATAAACGAGATAGTCAGTAAATCGCCTCGAGACATGATCCCCAACGTCTTGATAGCACTGACTGTTGCTCATGGCATAGCCCCAGAGGTTCCAACCACCACAGGCAGGATTCTGGCGTTGGGTACTCCATGAAGTTGGGCTGCCAGGGGAATGACTGGTTGGTACTTCACCACTTTTCCTCCCCTGCTTTTAGAAGGTTAGACCCATCCTCGTGGCGGACAGTCACATCGACCACGTGGACCCCCTCCCGGCTTTTTATTACCAGGTCAGAAGTAATGTTAGAGGAAGTAATTTACTACTTAGTATACGAACAAGATTTATCCACTTTTCCGTGGGCTGGCAATAAGAGTTCATCTTTCGAAAAATCGCAGCTTTTTTTCCAGCAGCTTACAATACCTACTTCAATACGGCGTAGCAGTACACGAGAAAATAAAAGTAAGATCTTTCAAAAATGTCATGAGCACTCTTTTGAAAAAAAATAGTTTTCGTTAATGAGTTAATTCGTGCTAAAATTAATGCTAATAATGAAAAAAATATTTTTCTGAAAAACCGCACAATTTTCTTTTGTTTCCCACGAATTGAACACGGGGCGCATAAAAGAACTGTGCAGGACTCATTGTCTTTGAACTCTCTGAATTTTCGAAAATTGGAAGTTAGAAATAATGTGATAAAGTATGTGCTGTTGTAGCACATCTAGTTCGCATAAAACCATATATGATTTTACCCCAAAAAGTTTTGGGATTGTGGCTATCATGTGCAATTTATTTCCGAGGGGCCTTTTTCATTAATCTGTTTTATTTACTTACGACATATTTTACTAGTAAATAAATAAAAGTATATTCTTCAACGAGCGTATAATAATGGCTATTATTCACATGGCTATTATAATGATGTTTACAACAGGAGCGACATAGGAGAAAATGTTATTTCTACGAGTGAATAAAAGCCATGATGCACGAGTAGCAGGCTATACTTCTCTGCGATCTCGAAATATCCAAGTCAAGTTTCATAAATTTTTTTTTTGCAATTTAAAGTAAGCTTCTACTTTTATTTCATTGATTTATTTCATTCATCTATGTACAGTGTCCTTAACATTGTATATATCTTTCGTATCCTAGATGTATTTTGCTGTTGAGAAAGTTTTGTAAAATAAGCCAAGAAAACGCTCTCGCTAAGATACGATTTTAATGTTAGTTACTAAACTAGCTTGAAAACATCCATGTTCAAAAACATCGATGGTATTTTGTTGATGTATTAACATCGATATTTTAATTTTCAACATCGAAGTTTAGTAACATCGATGTTTAGTTATCGATGACGCTTACTACTCCACATAGATTAGAATTTTCACAAAGAGGATTATGTTGTGTGATATTCGTACAGTGACAGCATATCACAAGAGTCAATTTGTAAACTGCCCCATTTAGTAACATCCCTGTCTCGTATTATAAAAAGGTATATTGTGATATTTGTTTCATATAAACAATTATGAAGCAAAATCGACAAACAACGGAGAAATGAAATATCCTAAGTGTAGATACTATTTAAGGTGAGACCACATACATTCTACGATAGAATGTATTACTTCCTGACACCAGTATCCAGCATAATTCTGCGCTTAGATGGCAAAATGACAAAAGTCACATTTTCAGGACATAAGTCACATTTGTTTGTTAATATTTAGGAGGCAAAAGATGCATTTCTCTTATAGTTTATGAAAAAAATGGTGGCAAATTGCAATATCACAAAAGCCACAGAGTAATTTTTCATGACATTTTAACTATTAAAATTGCTTTCACGGAAAAATTTTAAAAAGTGACTTATAACATTTTGTCATCTTAACACAGGATTGTTTTTCTTTTTATTTTCGCTACTAAAAGATGATTTTCTGACTTCTGCTCTTTACGTTTTTTGTACAGGAATGTAACGTTACGGGCCACGTATCAGACCAAGACTCGAATTGCACTGAAAGCGCCATATTAATTGCACTGGAAGGCGGTTGAATCCAACGTGGCTTGATGCTTGCTGCGACGTAGCACGAATTTGGGCCAGCTAAAGTTGCCATGGGGTGCGGACACAGCATTTACACCGACACCGGCAGCGACGAGGACGCCAGCAGCGGCATCCTCAAGAGCAGGGTACGTCCGCACTAGCGAAGTGTCGTATTGTATTGCCATAAGCAGGAAGACCGGCGCGTGGCACGATTAATGCAGGCCGAGAATGCCGGTAGGAGAAAGTAAAGAACAATTTGAATAGACGGTAGCTAGGAGTGGAGGCACGCCGAGGTATTTTGGATCTTCCAGAAATCCATGGAGAGGAATGTCCAAAATGCGTGGCGGCGCCAGAGTCACGTGGCGTGAATTGCCACGCGAATGCAAGATTACATTGCGTGTCACGTGGTTTGAAAGTAAATAAGCGAGAGCGCAAAGCGCAGGGGTGGGTTTTTGAGCTGAGTGAAAACCTCGTGCGAACGCACAAAACTTGCGCCGAAGGCGGTGCGGAGACGAGCGATGGTCGTAGGACAACCTATGTGTTGGGACGTCGCTGGGGAACATTTTTTTCCACGGGTGACTGTGGTCATGGAGCTCTATGCTGAGTGCGTAAGCTCGCTGAGAAGTGACGAGGGCCACAAGTCAGGCAGATCTTGCATCATTTAAGGATCGATCCTGTGATCAGGGGATAGGGTTTATCAGAGCTGTAAATAACCGATCAAACTATTTATTTGTAAATAATTAATTATTAATTAACCAGTAAATATCTGAAGCTCATGAGCGTCATTGCTGTTGTGTTCCCACGACGTCACAGATGGAAGGCTATTAAGGCTAACCGTACAGGTACTAATTCAATTTGTACCCTCCCTCTTGGGAGCACCAAAATAAGCAAACATTACATACCTAATAATGTTTGAACAAATGGTCCGATTAGTTATGTTTAAACGGTAACTGATTCCTTATCAATATCGAATTTTCGCAATGAAACTATTAAAAAAATAAAATTCATTTTTCAAATTGCTTTCGTACTTTAGGGAAGAAGTTTTTAAAAAATGTGGGCTGATAACGCGATGGCGACATGCTTTCTGAATTCAACACCATGTCATTCGTCCAAATGACATGATTAGGAGCGTCGTAAAGGTAAATTTGGAAAAAACAATGGCCCCCTCTCCCATGCCGCACCGTTGCGACACCCGCTGGATGCTGGGCGCAGCATTAGACCCTACCTGAGGGACAAAGTTTACGCTTTCGTTACTATTTGGATTTCAATATTATTTTACCCCCACAAATCAAACTAGTGACACTATTACAGAGCAAACGTCATATCCTCTGTAATAGTAATATAAAAACGGTAATAATCTTTGCCATTGTAGAATTCACGACCATTGATGAACTAAGGAATGGATAGTTCACGGGATTGGTCAATTATAGACAACGAAACGATTAGTTTGACGTTTCGGAATTTATAATTTCTTCTTCAGGGCCTTCATCACTCCTTCATAGATCGTAGAATATTTTACAATCATGCAAACGTCCAATAGGCATATGATCCGATTATTAATGAATGTCATTAATCAAAACTGGCCTAATGAATTTAACATAAAATAAATAACAAATTCACCGAAAGTACAACCCCACAACACATCAATTACATTTTTCTGTCCAGTAGAAGTCTCGATAAAGTTAATAAATGATAGTTAAATGAAATTAATTTGGTCAATATATTTAGCAGACAGACTATTGTTTTCCTCAGTGTTGAGTTGTCTGGTTATATTGCTATATTAACACGTCGACCGGATACGCATGGTTTTGTGCCATGGAGTGAATGTAGGACATAGTCCTGACACTACAATACGTTTTCATTCATTTACATTCGGGCCGTGGCCGAATTCATTTTCGGGATAGACCTATGTGCTGCAGCAACTTCATGTTGGAGCTGGTTTGGAGGTTGGATATGAAGCTTGAACTTCTAATATATTAGGAAGGTGTGTACATTTTATATTACTTTATTTTTGTTTATTTGGTGTGTTGTAAAAAAATTTAGATATTTGTCTTCACGCCTTGTTTTTTGGTTTTTGTACTTTAGCCCTGATGAAGGAATTATAAATCCCTAAACGTTGGCAAACTAATTGTTTCATTGTCTATAATTGACCAATCCCGTGAACAATCCCATAATAATTTTGATAAATACACTTTTTAAAACTATTTATCTTGCACAAATATTTTCGCCTTCCGTAGAAAACCTATATGAAATTGTTTGAGGTATTACTTAAAATATCCATTCGGATTTGGAAGTGATTTCAAAAAGAAAATTGAACTGCTTGAACTGAACTCAACTCACATTGAACGAAATTCCATCACATCACATATTTTAAATACAAATTTCCTCTAAGAACTTCCGTTGCCATGCCACTGCCAGAAATAATTAGCATATTAATGAGCTCTCCTATCCTACGATTCGATATGAAATTTTGACGTTTGTCTCATTTTTTAAATTCATGATGTATAGTTTTCTTTTCAAATAAAAAAGCTGGAGCACACTCTTTAATGTTTTTCGTTCTTTTGGACAGACCTGAAAAATTGGTCAAATACCGTGCTGATGCGTTGCAGAATGGAGGAGGGGGACATTTAATTTTGCCAACTTTCACTTTATACGACGCTCCTATTCATCGGATTCGGATGTCGTCATCATGCTTTCAGTCTACATTTTTTAATTATTCCTTGTTAAGTTCGAAAAGAAATTGGGAAAATGAGTTTTGGCTATTTGCTTGAAAAAAAAAAGAGCTTAGAGCGTTCATTCTACATCAAGGAGTTAAACGCCATTACATAACGAAAATCGAACCATTCGTTCGTACGTTATTGGTGATACAATTTTCTCCTTGATACAGATGCGATCTATTGAATTTTCCCACAGGTATTTTACGATACATTTAGCATTAAAATATATATTAATGTGTAATCCATTAAATTCATTTTTCTAATAATGTGCATCGATTCATTGTTCTGAATTTATCGATTAATCTAACAGTATCTAACATCTAACATTAATATTTTATTTTTCATATATTTTAAGTAATACAGGAAAGATCAAAATCATTCATTTTTAGTTTCCACATATGACAAAATGTCTTTTCAAGAACAGAAACCATCAAAATGTAGCTCGGATAGGTATAGGCAAGAAAACATAATTATGATGTAGCACAAATTAGCGACGAAGAAACAGTTACAATAGAAATGCGATTGGTTGAAAGATGTTAGGAAAAATGGAAATTATGCTCTGGAAAAAGTGACCAATCGACGTGGAAAATGGGGAGCGGAACTTGTTTCGTAGCAGATTTATGACAAAAAATCAAGTTGGCAGACTTGACAAGTTGTTGACAAGACTTGGCAAGACTTGACAAATCAAGTTGGCGGACTAAACAGTGGCTACAGCAGACATGCCTGCAACCCGCAGCGCATGCCAGGCGCTTCCCTTCGACACTTGAAACAAACCCAGGGCTCAACTGGAGTTGTGGGGTCATTTTCAATACTAGTGAAGCTATTTACCCCTGATATTTGTTGAAAACACATTTATCTCTTTTTCTCTCAGTACCCTTCAGTCGGGCGGAGATGCAGGTTTGTCCTTGCATTGTCATGAAAATGACATCGAAACATCGTCTTGACCCTCAGGTCTCCGCTAGCCTTCGAACATCGATTCTGATCTGATACACTCAAGTGAGCATTTCCGATACTGAAAATTAGTTTTATAGACAGATTTCAGAGATATTAAAGTGAGCGAGTATCTGTTCTAGATTCTAATTCTGAGGGGATTTGTGAGAAACGGGGTTGGAAAGAATTACGAGGAAAGCGATACAAGTGACCACAGTGATTTCAACTCAGTACATGACAAGCACACAACAACAATTGGCCCACAGTCTGCAGAAAGGAACCAACCCTCAAATTTGAAGAAAAAAGTTAATGCTGTATTATATTGTTCCTTAAGTGCCACTCGTCCTGCAGAAACGATCCAAGCGACCACTCGCCATCTACTAAATTGATTGACGTCATGAGTCGATTACAAAGGAATAGGTTTTCTCATGTATAGGAATAGGGTCTTTTCGTCACTAGAGACCCGAAAAGAAAAAAAAGAAAGAAAGAAAAAAAATGAAAGAAAAAATCTGTGGCGCGATTCCAACGCTGAGGCGAGGACGTGCGCGTGCGGGCGCAGGACGTGGATTGATTGATTGATTGATTTTTTCGTGTTTCCGGGCGCGTCAACTGCTATGGTCATTAGTCCCGTTAGTGTAGTGCATGTTTTTCTCTCGGGAGATGGCGGTGATCTTCCCCCACTGGATGGCGAGATCCGGCGCCGACCTACCGTCGGCTAGTGGGTTTTCCCCTTAACCAGGACTCTCCCACCAGCGGAGCACCGCCCCGGCCGGGCTCCCGAAATATGTGGTAGTGCAGTCCATGTTAGTGTAGGTGTGTGTAAGGGGAGAGGATAGGGCAAGGAAGAGGAACGACAGATCGCGCGCGGTCCGTGGCCCGTTTGGTAGGGTATTGCTCCGGCATTCGCCTGGTGTTGATCGGAGAAACCCGGAAAACTACCGATCAGAGCAGCCGGCCGCTAGAATTCTCCTCCAGACCGCAACTGAATTCGATCTAACTGGAAAGCTAGTGTGGAAAATCCCGCCGCCGTGGGGAGTGGGAACCTAGGACCTCCCGGTCAGAGGCGCTGCAGCGACGTCAATTAATACCTACCGCTCCCGGGCAGGACGTGGAGTGGACGGCGCGGCCGCCGTGGGGGCGCACGTGGGGCGACGACGACGACGAGGAGGACGAGGACGACGAGTCGCGCCGGCGCCGCGAGGAGCGCGAGCGCCGCCGGCTGCTGCGCGCGCGGGCCCTGCGCAAGGCGCAGCGGGAGGCGGCGCTGCGGCGCCGGCAAGGCCCGCCCTGCGTCGTCTGCAAGGAGGACTTCTACAAGTGGTGCGGCCAACAGAACATCGACGGTTTTTAAAACATCGATGTTGTCCAATAGAAATCTATATATATAAAAGAAAGTCGTGTTAGTTACACTATAACTCAAGAACGGCTGCACCGATTTGGCTGAAAATTGGTGAGCAGGAAGCTTACAGCCAGGAGACGGACATAGGATACTGTTTATCCCGTTCGACAGCGTTCCTGTGTGAGAACGCACGTTTTTGCACGTTTTCGCGTGATTTCGCATGTTAGCGGTCATTGTTGCCTGTTGTAACTCATTGTTGTAACGCCGCACTGGTAACAGAAGGCGATAATGATAGCCGCCTTTCGTTCGCCGTTATATCTATATATAGTCGTGTTAGTTACACTATTTATAACTCAAGAACGGCTGTACCGATTTGGTGAGCAGAAAGCTTAGAGGCAGGAGACGGACATAGGATACTGTTTATCCCGTTCGACAGCGTTCCTGTGTGAAAACGCACGTTTTTGCACGTACGCAGTGCAACAAGGATAGTACAGTTTCTCACAGTGAGTGCGACGCGAGAAAAAGATGGGACCGGCTGTTAAGGCGGAACAGAGTTCGCCGGGTCAGCTAGTATCGATATATTAACATCGATGCTTTGCGTTTGGTGTTTTCTTCACATCGATATTTTGTTGCGAAAATATAGATGTTTTTAATTTCCATTTTTTAATTTTTTTAAATAAAGGGATTTAAGCGTGTTGTAGAGTAGCAGCAATCCACACCAATATTGTTGTTTTGCGTCATCACGCTGCACATTTTTCTCCTGTGCAATCTGAGGAAGTTTGGGAGCTGCTCGTGTTAGAAATGTATGTTATCGCCAGGCGTTTCATTGCCTGAATCGACAGTGAAACACGAAATCGGTAGCAAAACACTATGTTCTTTATTATTAATTTTATTCTTTACATTCTATAATTTTTACATACTGCTAACATGCTGTTAACCAAAGAATAAAATATATCCCAATGTTTTATACATCGATGTTTTCTCGTCGATGTTTCCATCGACATCGATATATATATATTGTACATATTAGAAACGAATGATCATTGTTCCCGAAACAATTGAACCTATAAAAAATGACACCACTTCCGGGGTGCTTCGGAAGTTAAATTACACAACCAATAAGAGGTTTTCTACTGGAATATGTCTCACCAGTTCGTACACATAGTTCAGTTAACTCCCTCCACTGAGAGTGAATAAATTAATGCGCTTAAAATGTAATAATATCGTGTTTTTTGCAATGCTTCATACCAGAAAAACATTTATGAATAGGGGAATGAATTTGATCCGAGAACATTATTTATGTACTAGTTTTATTGGGCATTATGACGACTAATTTCTTTATAAGTAACACAAGTAGTAAGCCTCTATCAACGGTAGTATGATCGAGTAAGTAGATCGATGCAGAGGCCCAATGAAAGGGTTAAATCTATATCGTTCGTTCTACGTAATAGGGACATCGATGTCAATGTTTTCAAACCTTCGATATTTTTATAAAATAATCGATGTATTTAACGTTCAGATTTTGTGTTCGACGTTTTTACTTGGTTGATATTTTATTTTTATAAATATGAAAATGATGAAAAATACACTGTAATAAAATATTGTATTACTTTTGAGATATCCGTAAACTGGACATTCTTCGGACCAAAATGAAGTCTATAATAATTTCAATTACGAAATCAGATTTTTTTACTTTTATGAATTGTCCTGATGATTTTTTGACTTCATTTTGTCAGAGACATCTGAATGAAAAATGTATAAACACGGCCACAGTCAAATTATTCTCCCGTCATTATTAAGAGTTACTAATCCAGCTTCAGAAGCATCGACGTTTAAAAACATCGGTGCCGATCGGTTTCATCGTAGAGAACGATCGGGACTGTGGCGTCGTGTCTAGCTCTATTATCTACCATGTATCGATCTTGGAAGTATCGAAACTTCTAATATCGACCTAACGATGCTTTCCTTTGTTCTTGGTCGGTTGGTAGGTCACGTGATGTGGGTCCTACACATGATGAATAATTTCTTCACGAGTCGTTTCGATTCAATATCGTTTCGATTCAAGCGTCGCACTTTTCCTAGGTACCGCGAGAACTATCTCCCGGGCTGCGAGGTCGTGAAGTGCCATGTGACGAAGGAAATGAAGTGCAGGGAGGAGTGCGTCGAAGATGAGAATGAGAAGGAGGAAGACAAATGCCCCGGAGCCAGAAAACGCACGATTTTATCTCGCCCTCCCTGTGACGGCTCCTGTCGACTATGACCATATCTTCATGATGTACGTATGTAAATAATAATAATAATAATAATAATAATAATAATAATAATAATAATAATAATAATAATAATAATGTATTTGGCGTTTTGGGGCCGGTAGTCCGACTTCGCCGGCCAGCTACCGGTGTCCCCCATGCCTGGGCCTAATTAAATTCCCATGCTTGGGGGTAAGAGGGAAAAGGCGACCATGACGTATTCTCTTCACCATAACTAGCAAGATCTGCCTGCTTGAGCTTTCTTTCGTCACTACAGAAACTGGAACCATTTTAAAGGAAAGCTACAACTCTATATTTGCCTCAACCGGGAATCGAACTCGGGACCACAGCCCGGGACGCTATAATAATAATAATAATAATAATAATAATAATAATAATAATAATAATGTATTTGGCGTTTTGGGGCCGGTAGTCCGACTTCGCCGGCCAGCTACCGGTGTCCCCCATGCCTGGGCCTAATTAAATTCCCATGCTTGGGGGTAAGAGGGAAAAGGCGACCATGACGTATTCTCTTCACCATAACTAGCAAGATCTGCCTGCTTGAGCTTTCTTTCGTCACTACAGAAACTGGAACCATTTTAAAGGAAAGCTACAACTCTATATTTGCCTCAACCGGGAATTGAACTCGGGACCACAGCCCGGGACGCTATAATAATAATAATAATAATAATAATAATAATAATAATAATAATAATAATAATAATGTATTTGGCGTTTTGGGGCCGGTAGTCCGACTTCGCCGGCCAGCTACCGGTGTCCCCCATGCCTGGGCCTAATTAAATTCCCATGCTTGGGGGTAAGAGGGAAAAGGCGACCATGACGTATTCTCTTCACCATAACTAGCAAGATCTGCCTGCTTGAGCTTTCTTTCGTCACTACAGAAACTGGAACCATTTTAAAGGAAAGCTACAACTCTATATTTGCCTCAACCGGGAATTGAACTCGGGACCACAGCCCGGGACGCTATAATAATAATAATAATAATAATAATAATAATAATAATAATAATAATAATAATAATGTATTTGGCGTTTTGGGGCCGGTAGTCCGACTTCGCCGGCCAGCTACCGGTGTCCCCCATGCCTGGGCCTAATTAAATTCCCATGCTTGGGGGTAAGAGGGAAAAGGCGACCATGACGTATTCTCTTCACCATAACTAGCAAGATCTGCCTGCTTGAGCTTTCTTTCGTCACTACAGAAACTGGAACCATTTTAAAGGAAAGCTACAACTCTATATTTGCCTCAACCGGGAATCGAACTCGGGACCACAGCCCGGGACGCTATAATAATAATAATAATAATAATAATAATAATAATAATAATAATAATGTATTTGGCGTTTTGGGGCCGGTAGTCCGACTTCGCCGGCCAGCTACCGGTGTCCCCCATGCCTGGGCCTAATTAAATTCCCATGCTTGGGGGTAAGAGGGAAAAGGCGACCATGACGTATTCTCTTCACCATAACTAGCAAGATCTGCCTGCTTGAGCTTTCTTTCGTCACTACAGAAACTGGAACCATTTTAAAGGAAAGCTACAACTCTATATTTGCCTCAACCGGGAATTGAACTCGGGACCACAGCCCGGGACGCTATAATAATAATAATAATAATAATAATAATAATAATAATAATAATAATAATAATAATGTATTTGGCGTTTTGGGGCCGGTAGTCCGACTTCGCCGGCCAGCTACCGGTGTCCCCCATGCCTGGGCCTAATTAAATTCCCATGCTTGGGGGTAAGAGGGAAAAGGCGACCATGACGTATTCTCTTCACCATAACTAGCAAGATCTGCCTGCTTGAGCTTTCTTTCGTCACTACAGAAACTGGAACCATTTTAAAGGAAAGCTACAACTCTATATTTGCCTCAACCGGGAATCGAACTCGGGACCACAGCCCGGGACGCTATAATAATAATAATAATAATAATAATAATAATAATAATAATAATAATAATAATAATAATAATAATAATAATGCCTCGATGCGTTGGCTTCGGGATGGGTCTCTCCTTGGGGACACTCAGGGATTTATCCATGCCATCCAAGATCAGGTGATTGCTACGAACAACTACAAAAAATATATTGAAAAAACAGTCGTCAGAGGTGAGTGTAGGGTATGCCAACAAGCACGAGAAACAACACACCACATAATAACGTCATGCACAAACGTGGCAAATACAGAATATCTAAGCTAGCACAATCTGACAGCAAACATAATCTATTAAGTCTTTGCTGTGGAGTATGATCTAATATCACCTGACACCATATGCCCATACTATATGTATAAAGCCAACCCAGCAGTGGAAAACAAAAATTACAGAATGTACTATGATATCCAAATACACACTGACAAAACCATAGCAGATAGTCCAGATATTGTAATTCACGACTTCACAGACAGAAAGGCCTTCTTCATTGATATCACGCATCCATCAGTTGACAAAATTGATAAGGCAGAAAGAAAAAAATCATAAAATATACCCCCATCGCTACAGAATACAGAGAAATATGTCTTAACTCAGTTGAAGTTATACCATTTGTTATCACAGCAATTGATCTGGTCAATGAAAACATGAAAAAGTATATACAAATATTACAATTAAGGGGAGGTGTTAGGCCCTATCTCCGCCATTTTAAATTCGGCAACTTTAAGTACATTTTTCTCAGAAACTATTAGAATTACAGCATACCACATTTTTTATACACATATACATCAGTTTTATTCATTTACTGAGTTACTTTGAAGTTGATATTTCAAAAATACTTTTATGTAGATAAAAAATTCAACATTTTTCTGCGTTTTAAGGTATATTATTATTAAACTAATGTCTTTAAACTTAGATAGTTTACAATGACTCAGTAAATATGTTATTATAAGCTTAAAACGTGGTACAAATTTCAGATACATCCTGTTAATAGTTTCTGAGAAAAATGGACTTTTGCACAAAAAATATAAAATTTCGAATTGTGGGAATCCTGATGTGGTGGTGTTTCTTCTCATAAAATTTTGGGAAACTGGATTTAAATTTTCAGAGTAATCCAGCTCCATATTCTATATTGTCAGGATCATCATTTGTATTCCTCTTTAGTCTATTATTTTTCTTGCTTTTTTAATAGATCTGCTTCCATATTTATTTTTTTGACACGCTGGTTGTCAATTTCCTGTAGAAGTTGTGTTGTAGTCTTTCCCGGGGCTATATCAAAATGTTGCAGAATTTTAACTCTGCTAATATTTCCCTCATTCAAAGTTATAACTGCATTATACACACCCAAGTTCAATGTATCAAAAAACACAAATACAGTTTTGGGAACCCTATTCCAAACATTGTTGAAACTCTTTTGGGTTTTGTGTCTACCATGTAAACAATTGCACCTCATTGTCAACTAAAATAACTAATACCCACTACACCGCAAAAAGCACTCGAAACCATAAAAACCGCCCAAATCACACCAAAATATAGCGACTTATTATAACCTGGAAACAAAAATTCAATCTCAAACAGAAAGGGGAAAATTGAAAAATTACGAAACTTAAGCATCATGACATTAGACATGGGCGTTGGCCTGGAATGGAAGGTGGCCTTTTCCGTGGAGACTTCCTGTCGCATGAAGTCAGAAGAGTCTTAGGCAGTGACACACTGAGAATTTGAATCCAGTCCGTACGCATATTATGAGAAAAGACAGGAATAACACAGTCAAATATTTTCATTTTGCAGTCACACTCTAAACGATTTCATTGTTCAATGGTTTCATTGTTTTTGTCTTTTCCCGAGTTCCTGGGTATCTGACGAAACCATAGGCACCTCTCAATGGCCGAAAGCTGCATAGTTTTCTTTCAATTTATGAACGCATTATAAATTAGTAATAAAGTTATGTTTTTGTCTGTTTTCCGAGTTCCTGAGTATCTGACAAAACCATATGCACCCCTCAATGGCCGAAAGCTATATAGTTGTTGTTTTTCAATATATGACCGCTTTGCAAATTAGTAATATGCGTTTCACCAATTGCGCCACCTTGACTGCTCGTGTGGCGTTTCCCAGGGCGGTCGGAGAGCGCGTTCGGCGGAGCTGTGGCCGCCACCGCCCTGCCACACCCCGTCCGCAGACCTCCAGCCGCACCTTTGCAAGCGGATGGTTCACGACTCCTCCAAGATCATTCCTCTGCACCTCTATTTAACATTGTAAAAAAATCGAAAATATTAAAGCAAATATTAAAAATAGTAAACAACACGATTTTTTTTGTTTTTCTTCAGAAAATTATATAAAACGTGTCTACAAAAATATTCTCTTACTGTCATTTCACATTTGACAAATCAAACACAAAATGGAATTGTGTAATAACACTATCATGTTAGAGAAGAAATCAGTGGTGATACTATACCGGCGTCGTATACTAACACCGGTTACGTATTAGTACATTATGAAACGAAGTAATGGTGGGTATTAACGCACGAGTGTGAACTATACGAGCGAGGAACGAACGAGCATACACAAGAGAGTATTAATACCCATTAATACCCATTAATACCCATGCGGTGCTTTTTCTAAGGTACTTAGATTAAGGTACTAAGGATTTACGGTAACTTTTATAAGTTTACATTGAATCGTTTCGTGGCAGTTGACATCCAGGATTCACCCAAGGCCACCTAGCGGACAACTCCCTAGCCTACTTTACAGGAGATGGCTTTAGTTTACCCGTCCGCCTGCGAGGGAGAACAAAAGTTTAAGTTTTAACTTTCTAAAGGAATGATTCACGAGACATTTTAAACTAAAGAATTGGCCGGTTTTAAGAACAACCATACAGCAGAGACATAAGACAAAACTTGCGTTCTGATCTCAGTGTCAGTCAAATCTTCCTTCCAATAACTACCACTGCGTTAATCAAATAGGATCAAAGTGAAATTACCATCCAATTTATTTTAAATGTTCCACGTAAACAATTACTAATAATACAAGAAATTAAAACTGACAAGCATAATGTAATATTAAATGCAATTTTTATGTACACAATCGAACGACACATTTATTAGAACGGTTTTTCAATCATTAATTAAATGTCAATATTTGGTTTGTAAACTTCTTTAAGATTGGTTGACAACCTGTACCATAATAAAAATCTGTATCGTAATGAATATCATTACGCAACGTGTTACAACCATCAAATGGCATAATTATACAATGTGAGTAGAAAAAAGTAAATACCTCAATTTCTCACCTTATTAACACATCGCAGTCATCACTTCTAAATTGGAATTGAAACTTGATTTAAAGAATTTTATAGCCGAAAAAAATATGGTCTTTCTTGCACATTTTCATTGGAAAATTTGGAGCTGCTTTAAGAAAATGTCGTTTCAGCGTTTCTAATAATGCGCAATTTGAAGCTTATTTTTATCTAAAACTTTCACTTTCTGGTGAAATTTCATCAGAAATTATTTTAAGCAATTATACTCACAAATGCGATAATATATAAGAAATACTCGTAATGTAAATATTGATGACATGAGAGATATTAAAAAAAAATACTTTTCTTTAGTATTTGAAGAAATAAAAGAATACATCAAAGTGGCATTTATATCTTGTTATTCATTCTAGTTAACAAAATCCGTTCAAAAATTTAAAGAAAAAAATGGGATCCGTTTTCAAGAAAATGGCATTTAATCATGTCTAAAAATGCGGAATTTTGAACTCATTTTCACAGACAACTTTAGATTATTCGAGAAACTTTACAAGACATCATTTGAAGTATACGCACTCACAAAGTCAGTAATGTATATAATTCGCCGGTAATAACGATTTCAACAACGTGGGAAAGAGATCAAGAAATTCCATTTATATGTTTTGGAAAACAAAAGAATACACCAAAATGACGTTTATGTCAGTGCACTTAGAAAAAATCACAGAAAATATTTGGGGATGTTTTTGAGAAAGTCTTGTTTTTAATAATTTTTTCCTATATTTTACACAAAACTGCTCGAAAATTACAAAAATTTCCAAAAGAGTACATGACATTACTTTCAGAACCAGGAATTGTGGAGAACAAATTTCATTTGAAGAAATAATTGCTTTCTTCAATATTGTAGTTTCTCCGACGGCACTCGTTACTCCTGCTGCTAGCGTTTGTGAACTGGAACCGACAAATCATTCGAAATGACTTAATCTTTTCCGTTTTGGCATGCGTTTTGTGTGATTTTTTGGTCTTGGGTTAGGATACTTCTTAAAATTTTTTTTCTGGTATTAGACAATGAAATTATTAGAATTAAAAAAATCCTTTCGGTTCATGCCCTATCGAAGAAAAACTAGATATAAAGAGACCTAGAAAACCAAGTCCATGTCTTCAAAATTTTATTGAAAGTGAAAAATCATTTAAAAACGCGTTTGATCGAAATTTCAAAAATTATTTTTCAGAGTAAATACAGGTGGATATGTGGGTGTGATTCAAACTTTTTTTTGCTTTCCCAGTAAATTGTTTGGAGGTCAGAATACTTTGACAAAGACTGGGATTAAAATGAAACTAATAACGTAGCGAGTCTTTTCTTTTAATTATATTTTAAGATTTAAAACGCATAATAGAAAGACCAAAAAAACACTATTGCTCTGTAAAGTACACGAAAACAGTTTTCTGCTACCACTATTTTGCACTTCAAGTATAGCAGACTAATTAGATACTAATGGATTTACCTATAATAATTTCCGTCATTCGTTTCAGTGGCCACCTTCATTTTTGGGGCCACCAGCCGCCCCTGGGCAAGATGATCACTATTCTTTGTGAACACAGAGTCCTTGCAGTGTCAAGTCTTTTTTCTCTATATAGGATAACAAGGGCGCCTCTGCTAAGGCCTGGCCTTAAAGCTATCTAAAGATACAAATTAAAATATACATTAATTTAGCGGAAAGCATGGTAAGACAAAATATGCACTATAATTCAACAATATCTAATTATTTTATGCTTTTCATTAATTTGCGTGTTGTTGCGCGAAGAATGACAAATGCCAAACGTTTGTTATTTATCATTGCGGCTGTTCATCAGCTCAACATTTCTGGACTCGAGCTTTACTTTAACTCGTCAATTAAGGTGTTTCTATTAACGAGATACACTACTGTAAGCAGAAGAGATCGGCTACTGAAAGCACAGGGTGCTTTGGCCGCCTGGGAGCAGTGCCGGAGCTAGACAGTTTTGGGTCCGGGGCAATGCTGAAACGCAGCCCCTCCCCAAAAATTTAAAATGTGAAAGTTGCAGGTGTCAAGAAACTATGAGTAATTTTATTTCAAAAAATAACAAAAATTACGTTTAAGCTAGAAAAATTGTTGGAAATAAATTTTAAATAATAGTTTTATGTAAAAGTATTCAGTAGTCAAATAATACAATTTTTACGGTGAGCTTAAAACGTTAAAAATTGTTTCTTTAGTGATTAATAAAATAACTTGTTAAATAAATTAAATAATAAAAATGAATTTCAATAGAACCGATTTTAATGTTGGCGTCATTTGATTCATTTCATAGAGTCCTACCAAGGTCGTCTAGAAGAATAGAAGGCCTGAGCCAGTGCGAATGTTATAATAATATATTATGGAAGTAGAAAAAAAGTAAATACCTCAATTGCTCACCTTATTAACACATCTCAGGTATCACTTCTGAATTGGAATTGAAACTTGACTTCAAGAATTTTATAGCCGAAAAAATATTATTATAAATAATATTAATAAATAATATTACAAATATTATATATATATATATATATATATATATATATATATATATATATTGTAATGATTTACACGATCCCCGATAGTATGCGTTTGGATAATAAACAATTTGAAAACATTTACAGCAAAGGCGCCATAATAAAAAAAACCGATTGGGGAAGAAAATAAAGTGAACCCGATACTTGTGCAAGTTTTGACCATAGACATTAGATCCGGCTTTAATTTAGGAACATTTTAAAAGTTATCCGAGTAAAATCGCGTCAGGCAATAAGAAGTAATTGAAAGTCTGTATTTAGTATATTTGTGTTAAGGAGAATATTAATGGAGTCCATTGTTGGAGCGATGAAACGCTTATAAAGAAGAGGGTTTTTCGAATAATGCAAGAGAACGCGATAAGATATCAAATTCAGACTTTCGGGGGGAAAAAGAAGAAAATTAGCGGCATCATGCAAAATTTATCCCATTTAAATATCTTGACGGGAAGTATCAAAATTTTAATAAAACAAATAAATTAATTCAAGCAAAAGTTTAGCAAGAAGAAGCAATTAGCGAACAATTGCAGTGCGTTCCGTTTCACATCCAAAAACGGAAAATAGGGAAAATAAAAGGAATTTAACCAAAGGAAAACAAGAGGAAAACATCGAATTTTAGGAAATTGCCAGGAGAATTTTATTAAAACAAAAACGTAAAGTGTTTCGGGAAACGTTAAAATTAAATATTTTGTGAGAACCAAAGTGACGCGATCGTCAGTTATCAAGCGATCGGGAAAAGTGTTGAAGCAAAAATAACAATGCTAAGCTGGAAAAATTTTATCAGTGTGCCTGGACTTGGTGGAGGCAAGACGTGTGTTCGCGTAGGCGATGTTTGGAAATCTTTTTAAAGTGCGGAAGTAATGGACAGAATTTGCAATAGTAACTGGGAATACTTCATGTAAATTATTTAATATTTCGTGAAAAGGAATTTCATAAAAAAAAGGAGTTTTCGGAATTACTGTGAAATTCGGCAACGCCCGTTGGACTCGCGAGAGCGGGCGATAATGAGCGTGGCCATATGAGAAATTTTGCAACGGTGGGGAGCGCGACGTTGCATTTACGATTAGTGGCGCGGAATTCAATTCGGGACTCAGAGATTTTTCAAATAACTTGGAATATTTATGAAAAAAGGTGGCAGCGTGAATTCCGACATGTTGCGTGAACAGTGATGCGTACGCGAGTGTGTTCCGGAATTGGTGGCGACAACGGGAGGCGCTGTTGTGCGTGGAAAATCGCACAAAACACCCGGATTCTTCGCGGAAGCAGCATCATACGTGAGCAAAAGTATTTTGACATTTGTTTTTTTTTTTTACGAAGTGAAGAACGCTCTGTCGAAGATCAAGTTATGTGATTAATAGATTTTAATACGTAAATTTCGACAGAATGCATTCTGGGGTTTTAATCATATGTGTGAATGGCATTTGTTTTTTGTTTGTTGTAAATAATCTGTGTGAATGAGAAAGTATATGTCCATGTTTCGTGTATTGTGGGAAGAGAATTACCTATTTGTTGTTGTTTCTTTTGTTGCTGGGTTATGTCAATGTGTGCCGTCAGAGGCACCAGTGCTATTACAGCACTAGATATTGTGAATTGAAGGAAAACACGAGAAAAGAGGAAATTTGAATAAATTTCATGGCCATCTTTGGGGTCATGATTTGTAAAATCAATATGTGTTCGTAGTCATTCACGTAGCACTAGAACTGATCCACGCACGTGAGCGCAGTACCTTGCTCGCGTCTGTACAGACGCACCGCAGACCACGCCCAGGTGAGTCAAAAGGCCAGGTAAGCTAGCAGACGGGCAATTGTGAGTAGGAGAACGGGAAGATTATTATATGTGGCAACCCAACGCGAGGCTAGTGTTTGTTTGTTTATAAGAAGGGCTAGAGCAGGGCAATCTATTACAAGTAGCAGTTTAACGTGCCGGGCTTGTAGAAAGTATTACAAGTGGCCGCACAACGGTGGGCTCGGGCTAGGCCGGTGTACGGACACGCCGCCGCCGGCACCCGTTACAATATATATATTGCGACGGAACACACGTCGTGGCCTTCCCTCCGACGCGTCGCGCATAATTCAACTCTGTTGCGAGAAGGAGTCGTTAGCCCTTAGGATGTGTGAGATCGCGTGGGCGTTACCGGCGTCGTTCGACAGTCCACTGCCGTCCCGACGTCGGACCTCTCGAGTTGTTTCGAATCGCTTGCCTGGATGAGGCTTCTGCCTGAAAATGCACCTGGGTGGGGAATACGGGCAGGTTTATACTCAAAGCAAAACACTTGTGGCTCTGGCATACAAGGCTGTATATTCTACAATCAAGGAATGACAAAAACAAAAACAAATATACACACACAAATTCAACAAAAATAGCCCTTGACAAACAATCACGTACAGAACGCGACCTTCGTGCTCGGAAATGAATATTCGGAGCAATTATTGCTACCTCTCTTCACAATAAATCACCTTATTTCATTATTCATTTAATGAATTGTACTTTATACACCATTTGGTGCAGGCATGCCTTGGTCTTAAGGACCCAAAGAATACAAAGTTGAACCTTCCTACTCTGAATTGCTTTCATTCCTGACAAATGGTTATTAATCCATAATACACTTCAATCACTCCTTCTTAAACAAAACTCGGCACAGAGCAAAATTAATCGAACTATTTACAACACCCCTTTTTAACACTTAATTAATTGGGTGACTTGTTTAAAGTGAATTAATCATTTCTGTTCTTAACATGGCTTTCATTCAAGAGTTCCACACATCAACGTTCACAAATGTGGCTTGAAATACCTAATATTTGAAAGCTTTTAAGAAACAAACAGTGTGGTTTAGCGTCGTTCAATTACATTTCTTTCGTTTCTGCAACCGTCTGTCGCACGGGTACTCACGCTTCTCCAATGGGGTTTTACGTGAACTGGCCTAGTCGAGTGCTGCGAGCGGCGCCTTGGCGCCTCGGCGTTTGGGGACGTGACGATCGCGCCCTACGCGACCTCCGGGGCTCTCGCTGCGCTGGCCGCGACGGCTCGTGCTGGCGACGCGTCGGGGTAGCCTGGCCTCCACGATCCTCCGCCCCTCCTTCCGCTGCGTCTCCGTACCAATTTTCTCGGCCGGGAAGTGCCTCGGCCTCGCCTCTGCGCCCGTCTTCCTTCCCCAACACAAATGCTTCTCTGGCGGTGTTTTCAGGAATGGTTATCGCTTGGGCTCCTTGCTTCGGTGATGTGACGTAGCGGCGATGCAGAAAATCGTTCGGCGTACGCCGGAGAAGAGTCCGATTCAGCCCTCACTGCATTCACATAATTCGCTCCCACTGATACACGTTTTTTTTTTCGTTGTGAGTTATCAACAAAAAACGAGTACAATGTTCGTTCTCTTCCCGTATTCGGATGAAACAATCTCGCGTGAAGTTCACTGCTAGCGACTCGCGACCGGTTTCTCTTCACTAACCGTCACTTATAACGGTTTTTACGTGATTTGTGAGACGCGTTCCGCAGCGATCCGTCCTCCTCCGAGATTTTTCTGAGACCCCTTCAACTTTCAACGGAAAAAAATTTCTTGCCGTTGGCTTCCCTCGTTTTTCGGATACCGGCCAATCACAAGATCTCGTTCCCAAGCTTATCTTTCGAATTTCTTATTCGTGGACAAGCGTTTCGCTCGACGCGGCCGCGGCCGACGTCAGACAGTGACGGGGTTCTCGCGCTCCGTTCAAATTAGCGAACTGCCGAAGACGGTATTTTGGGAATTTTTATATATGGTCTGGTCCGTTACCAGGGCGTATATTCGAGCTCGTCTCATTATATATATATATATATATATATATATATATATATATATATATATATATATATATATATATACACACCTCTAAATTGGAATTAAAACTTGACTTCAAGAATTCAACATATTATTTATTAATATTATTTATAATAATATTTTTTCGGCTATAAAATTCTTGAAGTCAAGTTTCAATTCCAATTTAGAAGTGATGCCTGAGATGTGTTAATAAGGTGAGAAATTGAGGTATTTACTTTTTTCTGTACTTCTTTCTATTCTCTACTTTCTCTACTTCTTTCTATTTTATATATTGTATATATATATATATATATATATATATATATATATATATATATATAATAGAATATTCTAGACGGCCTTGGTCGTACCTTATAAGTAATGACTATAGTTAAATATTTAAGGTAAAAAAATAATTGAAAGTTTTATGAAATATCAGACCATCGTACCGCGACTTATAAAATTACGACAACGATTTTCTAGAGTTCTAATTTCTTTTTCAATTTTTCATCAACTTTTCCCTCCATCGGGCTGCTTTACTTCCGGGGCCCCGGGCGATCGCCCGGTCTGTCCAAGCTTAGCGCCGGCACTTCCTGGGTGGCTGGATTTTATCTGGTACCCGTTCGCATGCCTCACCTTGCAGTAGGAAGAAGATTTTGGAAAACAAAAGCCCCCATCCCCCAAGCGGACACGATTCGTGCTAGTGGGCGGAACGCATGTTCGTTTCCCGTTACCTCCAAGACAATTTGAATATAATTGCTTTGCCAACTGTTGAAGAATGAAATAACACTGTCTAGCAAATTAAACAATATAGAAGGTATAATTAGAAATACGAATTATAAAATACCCTCAAAATGGGGAAAGTACTATGTTGTTATTATTATTATTATTATTATTATTATTATTATTATTATTATTATTATTATTATCATTATTTTTTATTTTAAAAAATCTTTGTTAAAGTTACAGTACTACCAGATAAAAACAAGTATGTAATACATACATGGATAATTATTTACAAGTCAACGAGACTGTTACAAATATCGATCAGTTATTATATTGCGATCAAGAAAACCGAAGGCAAACTAGACTCGCGAAATGAGGGGAAGAACGAATGAGGGGTCGTCCATAAATTATGTAACGCTGTAACGCTAAATGATATGTATTTTAAAAATTTTTCAACGTTTGCTGAAATAATTCCTTTTATTCATTCTTATACTAAAGCAATGAAATGCTAACAAATAAAAGTAAAAAAAATAAATTAAAAAGGTCAGATGACTATATTGTTACCATAAATGGAAATACTTTTTCATCAATAATACGATTGAATCTATTAGGTTATGAAGAATACATTCAATACTGACCTATATTCTTAAATTTAATTAAACCGGCGCAGTAGACTCGGGACCCATGCGTCATGCACGATGGCGAGTGCACAACTTTCCAGAAATTTTCTTGCCTATGCGTCCTTCTTTCATTCAAATATTGTCTTCAATCTTATTGTTGAGTTCTGTCATTGTCAATTCTGACTTCAATTATCTTAAATTTTAATATATAACACACTTATTAATATAATTCGTTACTGCTTCATAATTTATTTTTTCATTTTGTTAATGGGGAGTTCTTATCGCAAGCGATAGTTATTTAGGAGGGGTAGCACACGATATACATGTGCGTTTTAAGGGGAGAGATAGTATTCAAAATACTCAAAATTTGCGTTACGTAATTTACCGACGGCTCCTTGAGAAATTAATGAAATTCATTTTACCCAAGTGCAATTGCCTTAGCCATTCCTACACCTGTTTTAGTGAGCCCTGGTGATGAATTTTAAGAACACAAAGAATATTGGATTTTCCTAGAGAGGAGAAGGACTAAATTTACCTTCCAAAAACGGAGACGCGTGTGCTTTGCGAACGACCACGGTAATAAAAATGATTGTGCGTGTCATATATTAATTAGTAAAAACAGATAAAAATTCTCCCACTAGTTTTGTTTGATTTTGCTATGGTGGTGGTGGTGGGGTCAGCTTGATATCAAGGGGAAACTCCGTTTTGGAGGTGAAGATAAACTGTAAAAATAGTTGCGGTTTAATAAATGAGGAATCAACTAATTAAAAATTCTGGAACTGGTTTTGTTTGATTGTGTGGTGGGCGGGCCGGCTGGCTCTGGAATGGTGTTGGCAAGCGACTGTCGATGCGCTGCTTCAGCAGGTGGACTAACAATAGTGAGATTTGTTGCCGTCGTCGCGTGGCACCGGGGGAGGCAGCCGTCCACAGGTCGTCTCAGCAGATGGACGCGTTCTTGTAACCGCTCACCCCTCTCCTCCCCCTCCAAGCATCCCTCGCCTTCCGCCGCCAGAGGGGGCGCTGGCGACACAGTCGCGGCGAGGAGGGAGGCTCGGGCCGGGCGAATAGTCAAGCAACGCCGTCGAAACGGGGTGCGGTAAGTCCAAAGAACCAAATTACGCGGGAGGGCCATATGGAGGGTATCCGGGCTACCAGGCATATCCAGGGCAAGGCTACCCGCCCGGTCAGGGCCCGCCTGGTGGGTACCCGCCCGGTCAAAATGGCGGACCTGGTCAGGCAGGAGACAGGATTCCGGAGCAGGCCGGAGGCTGCGAAACGACGTGCCGAGGAAAGGAGAGAGATCTTTGCCTTCCTAAAACTGTGCAACCCAAAAAGAAAGGGAGATGTATTTCTTACTCGTGTAAATCCGATACGAAAGAAACGGAAAAGAAAGAAAAGAAAAGTTGTCTTGAATACACGACTGACACGTCTGCGTGTCTCTTAGACTCAGGGTCTGATACGATGGACGACAAGAGACTATCAAAAAGAAAAGATTCCCAAAGAAGAGGTACTCAAAGAAGAGATTCCGAAAGCTCAGATTCCCAAAGAAGAGATTCTAAAAGAGATTCTCAAACAGATTCTCCAAGAGAATCTCAAAGAGAATCTCAAAGAGATTCTCAAAGAAGAGATTCCGAAAGAAGAGATTCCGAAAGAAGAGATTCCCAAACCTCAGATTCCCAAAGAAGAGATTCTCAAATAGAAGATTCTCAAAGAGGGGATTCCCTAAGAAAAGATTCTCAAAGAGGAGATTCCCTAAGAAAAAAATCGAGTTATCGAAAAAGTTTAAAGCGTTCGCGTAGAAAAAGTTCCTGTGGGGCGTGTTCGTCGCCTTCACTATCAGAGTCTGACTCAACAGAGTCGGAATCGGACTCGGACGATTCAGACCGCTTGCCAATGAAACGATCGAAATCAAGAGCATCGCGGAAAAGAAAAAGTAAGGCCACCAAAAGCAAAAAGAAACAAAAATCTTCAAAGAAAAAGAAAAAGGGCAAAAAGAAGAAAGGTAAGAAAAAAGGCAAAAAGAAAGAAAAGAGAGAAAAGAGAGAAAAGAGTGAAAGGAGTGACAGGAGTGAAAGGAGTGAAAGGAGAGAAAGGAAAGAAAAGAGAGAAAAAGAAGACCGACCCTGCCGCGTGTGTGTCACCGAATTGCTCAAGCAATTCGGATTTACTAAAGGGAAAGAAAAAAAGTCATGTCGTGAGATGGAACAAGAGACCTTCCAGGTCTGTCGGAGAGGCAATAGGCCGTGCCAAGACTTCCCGACAAGACCGAGCGGCACAGGTCCTCAGGCAGCACCGTGGGTCGGAGCAGGTCCTCAGGCGGGGCCGGCGGATGGAGCAGATCCCCAGGCGGCGCCGGCGGACGGAGCAGATCCCCAGGCGGCGCCGGTGGACGGAGCAGATCCCCAGGCGGCGCCGGCGGACGGAGCAGATCCCCAGGCGGCGCCGGCGGACGGAGCAGAACCTCAGGCGGCCCCGAATGGCAGCGCAGACCCTCAGGCGACCGCCGCGCCGCCAGCGGACGCGTCGCAAGGCCAGGCGCGCGCCTCCCAATTCCAAACGCGTCCCTCACAAAACCAAACGCGTCCCTCTCAATACCAAACGCGTCCCTCACAGGTAGCGTACCACCTCTCCGGTTTTACATCGGAGTCTGCGCATTTCAAAATAATATTTTCGTTTATTTTTAATTTAAACGTAATTAAAGAATAGATTTCTACATATTTTTTAGAATTTTTTGTAAACTAAATCATTATTTTCTTGCTATTCAACACACAATCTTTTCAATAAGGTAGAAAAAAAATTGAATTTTCTTTCGTTTGTCTTAGAAAATTATTTCTTAAAAAATCGACATTGGCGTTTTCGAATTGTACTCCGGTTCACGTGAAATCAATATGAACACAATTTTTTGAAGTTGAGTGCTCGTTCATTTCTATTTTTTTATAATGAGATAGGAAAATCAGATTTCATTTCAGGCTGAAATTGAATTGATTTAAAAACTTATGTGATACTTGTATACGGGGTATTATGCTGAACGTATGTATTTCTGGCGCTAAATGAAGAAACGGATTCGAACTTGATTCAACGTATATAAAAACTTGTAGCTAAAACAGCATGTACTTTCTCGCCCGTATTTTCATGCAAAATTACTCAAATTTTCGAAAATTTTGTTTTTCAAATTGTATCTTTAGGGAACAAATTCAATTTTAGGAAAAATCTCTATCTTCATAATTGTAGTTGTAGGAAGACGCCGGAAAAAGATTGAATTTTTGCAATTTTCAAAAAATAAGAGTTTTAACGAAAATGAGACCTGTCCCATTCTTTTAAATGTCCTTCACACAATCCAACAATAAAATTTAATCAAAAGCGTTAGAACCATTTTTTCGAAAATTTTGAAAATGTCCCAGTGGCTTAATGTAAAGTACCCCCAAAACTAAAATATCGGTTGTAAATTCAAGGGGTCGCGACATCAGCCAGATCGATTGGGGAATATAAATTTTGGAGAAAATCGACGGAACGGTTTAGACGTTAGCGTTGTTCACAGACAGACGGTCGGTCGGACGGACAGACGTTTCGCCGTCAATCGATATTTCGATATCAATAACCCACAAAACATGGATTCTGACTACACCAGGTGTTAGAGGATTTTCTCTAAATTTAGTAACTGGATTGTTCCCTTTTTCGTTACCAGGGCCTTGTAATAAGAGATTTTCTGCCAAAATTCGCAGTTTTTTCGCGCAGCATTGCATAATTTTCTCTCTACTACGTAAGTGGTAGTGAGAAAGAAATAGCTGAAAAAGCACATGAATGTTCAGCTACAAAAGTAGCTGAACATTCATTTTACAAACAATTTAAAATAAATGTAAAAAACTAATAGGTAAACTTTACATACAAATTGGGATATGTACCACATCCTGGCATGAGTCTCCACTATTTTGACATCGGCAAGGTGGCAATCCTCCTCACAGATGGCGCAGCCCTACATGTCTGACCAACTGGCCGGGTCCCGGGGCTCCTGCGTGAAGCCGACGCCATCCTGCAAGATCTGCGTGGACGAATTAAAGCGGCAGCTGTCGAAGAAATACCTGAACCCATGCAAAAGGGCCTCGTCCATCCCAATGGATCCCCCGAGAAGTGGCGATTGTCGCAAATGCGAAGAGGCTGCTCGAGGGCAGGTCGATGAAGATGAAGATAACGATGAGTGCCGTAAATGTGATTACTGAATGTAAGTATGAGGAAAGCACGTTTTATTCGGACATTTGTTTATCCTTTCTCATCGGTACATAACAGTGACGAACGATACTGATGTAATCTGTACAGAAAAATTAAACATGCGGTATTAGGCATTCGGACATACAGGGGCGTATTTATAAACCTCTGCCAGGCCTAGCAGGCTGCCGGTGTTCGGTTTTGAGATTTATGAACGGCCCCGGGCCAATTGCAGTCGCCCTTTGACCTCTCAGCAAGCCCCCAGATGACAGGCCTCTAAGAGCTCTGCTGGCAGAGCTTCATAAATACGAGCCATAACTCCCATTGTAACTACCGCGAGCCTGGCGTCAATTTTCCAGAACTCTTTCTCCCTTACTATGTTAAAGGTGCGATTTGTTCCTTTTGTGCAGTTTTGAAAGCATTCTAATGTGCTGAATTATACCGTGATATTGTGAAGTGATTTGTAAGGCGACCCCAGGTAGTATTTTCGACATTATTACGTCCAGAAAACGAAATGAACATGTACGAGCTGGTTCCGTACAGCGCTAGTTCTCGTTCATCCAATTTCGATCCCGAAACACTACCTAGAATACCAGAGACTTTCTCATACTAGTTAGTTTGCTAATCTTTTTTCTCTAGGATAGGTATTCCGTTTTGGCTCACCCTCTTCCCAACGGCTACCTAAAGTCATTTTTGTAATGTTTTTGTTCCCTAATAGAGTTGAAAAACGCCTGCCTGCCTGTTGCCGTGCCCCCGTGTTGCCTTGAGCAGTCGAAGACCCGACCACTTCGCCTCTGCCGGGCCCCTGTGGATGAAGCTCCCTTGTGCCTTCGGGCGCGGCGCCCCCACGCCGTTGCCCATTCCTCCGTGCGTCGCGTCCATTTGCTTCCTGGAACTGGAGGACAATCCAATAAACTGTGATTGAGCACAAGGAATATCGCTGTTTTATTTCAGACTTTATTTTGGAATAAAACCTTAAGGTAATGTTGCAGGGCTTCTAGAAAATCCGTAAATTCAAAAGAAACGTCATCCTATATTTTTTTTTTACATATTTTAGATTGCCTTTCAACTACTAAAGTCATAAGCGTAACATTGGGGGTAACCGTTACGGTATAGGGACACACACATTCATCCATGTCCCGGACGGGATTCAAAACCGCGACCCTTCAGGCACGAGGTAGCTACGTCTCTTCAGCCTTAGCGACGTCCGCTATCCAGGTCGGATATATGATTTCTTTTTAGCGCAAAGAAATGAATTTCTCTCGAAAGCCACAAAGTGCTACCTCTCCAGTGTGTAGTAAGCATGGAGTTTGAAGTACAGGCTGCAGATATGAACAAATAGGTAGATACAACTGGATGTGCTGGATTTAAACTAATATATTGTATCACAGAGGGAATGTTTTAGGAGATTAAAACCAAGGGATTGTCAGAGTGACTGTCAAACGTACGTTTCAAAATGGAAGAATTTCTAATGTACTGAAGTCATTTGAGTACCTATCTTTCCTACATTCAGTAGCAATCATCGTTAACACCAAACTTAACTTTTATTGTACGAACTATAACACCTCTTCAAACAAGTCTTAATATCTTAAATAAAAACATTGAATATTATGTACAATTATGATTATAAACCGAATTATTATCAAACTGTGATACGGGTGAATAAAAAGTAAGCATGTGCTAGTAGTATTAAGTTAAACAAAAGAAAGCTGCCAAGCATTTAGTAAAACAATAGCATTGGCTGAAAATTGTGTGAATAATCTTTTGCTAATGTTATGAAGTAAATGCTGGAAAATTGAAGTATTTGCTTGTCCTATCATCCAAAAGAGTTCACTGCCTCTTTGAGGTTTTGGAGCCTTCCGAACAGCATGAGGAAGGATAATGTCGTCCGATATAGTGAAGACCACGTACTAGGCTGCACTATATTCTCAATGTGGCTGCTTAAACTATTTCCTGTCGAAATAGTCGACTTACGAAACTATCATTCTGATCAACTCACTCGCTTTTGTTTTGTTTGATGACATTCACTTCTCGCACGCTTGGGAGACTGTTAACAATAAAATAATGGATGTTTCGTTTTTCTTTAGAATTAAAAAAAATTCTTCTGAAATCGAATTTTAACTCACTGAAAAAAAGATGTTCTTAGAGAGTTTTCGCAAATCGCGAACTTGAAAGACGTAACATGACAGTTCTGGGGAGAATTCTACTGCGCATCAAGTGACGGGATTTCGATTAATGGGTCCCATCATTCTTCCTGTTTTGTCGTCTGCGACGAATGTGTTCAAAACTTACACTTTACGTAGTTTTCATTGCCACTACTGAACACGAATTCAACACTGAATACACAATGAGCACGGAAGTAATGAAAAATACAATTTCCATAGTACTAACATGATATGGCAGGAACTTAATGGTTAATGTTTACTTAAGTTAATTCAAGTGCCAGTAATAAACTAACGTAATTGTTCAGGATTTGGAGGTTATGTATATATTGAGGCTCCTCTTATTGTCACGAAATATTAGTTATTTATCGGCAGGGCGATATAACTGTCATACATTTCCCATTCCTAATTTTAACAATAGAAATATATTACAGTCAAGTTGCGGATTTACATTCTAAGACTATCTAGGAAGCTATAGTTTTCTTTGAAGATAAAGACATGCAACGGTATGATAAATCATATTTCATGTCTTATACATATAAGTCTTACATACATGTCATACATGTCTTATACTTATACATATCTTGTAATCCTTATAAAAGCAAAAATTGACTCAGAAGATACACAATGTTCAATAAAAGGTTTTGGGTCTTGTTAGAAGTTTCCAGTTCCAATTACTTCCTAGTTTTAACGTATGTTAAACTAGGCACTAACGACATGCAAACACTCATTTTTCTGAAGATACGGTATTTCCTACTGACCATAATGTTAACGAACTACGACATTTCCCATCTTGCAAAAACTCTATTATTATCAACGTGTGTACGTGTGAGAAACGTTGACGAGTGTTAAGTACAACTAAAAAATAAGTCTTAAAAATTATCTGTGGCCAGACTTCTGAGTTAACGAAGACATTCATAATACTACCATCTCTTACTACCAACTTAATAATGCTTTATATTGGAACAAAAAATAAATACTACTATCATATAGTTTTTTTAAAAAATTATATAAGGTATTTAAAGTGATCTAATAAATTTCCACCAGTTCAATGATACAAATACCAATGCAAGGTGTTTGGATATTTAATCATTCATTAGGTTTGAAAGTAAGAAAAATCTTAAAAAAATATGAAATCGAAATCATTAGTATAAAACTTCAGTAACTCGACTTTTATTACTATAGTCTTTCTCTTCATGTCTGTATCTTCTTCATTTAAACATATTATATGCTACAGTGATATTTAGGGTAATAAATAGAACATTTTGATTTTTTATTAAAATTATTTATTGAGCCAGGAATGTACACCATCAATATATATGGCACACTAAATTTATTAAGTTCCAATATATTATTGCACTCTTCTATTATCAGGTATTGTGACTACATTACTATAAACTATTTCCTGATCATGCTGTAATTACATAGTAAACCCTCTCATTAATTTGTTAAACGATTCAAATGAGAAAACTCACGTTATATTCCAGTTTCCACTACATAAGCAGGCTAAATAAGCAGCTAGAATGTATTATTGGCGATTCCATCCTTTGTGGACTTGTCAACATTAATGATTGAACACTCTTTTGAGGATCTTTTTGGATGTATTCAGAGCTTCTGTTATTTTTTTGTTGATAATGGTTTCGACAGACTTCATCCCACCTGTAAACAAACTATAACTTGAAAAAACAAAATTGGATTTATTACTATTATTAAATGACATAATAATTAAAAGTTAAAGGCAATAAACGAGAATACCTATCACAATTTCAATTAGGAAAATTACGTTTGTCAGGTTTTAAATATCAGGTTCAAAAATTTAAAAAATATCATCTTATCCGTAATAATATTTCCACTCATCTGACCAAACATGGATGGGTGACATGGATGCCCTTCTTCCTCTGATTCATGCCATAATCCACAAACTAAATTTACAGAGATCTTTGAATTAATATATTCTTGAATGTCGATATATTGAGTATAGGATCAGATGTAGTCGTGCTATCCAACAATTTTTCCATTATTCACTGAGTTCAGAAAAATCAGTAATACATAAACAAAATGAATTTTAAAAAGAATTAAAAGCAATTATTGTACTACTAACACAATTTCAACTAGCTTCACTACGCTACTGATCAAAATACTTGGAAAATAAATAAAAGTGAAACATGATGAATTAATAAATCAAGTAAAACGTCTAAATACAGCCATAAAAAAGCAGTGCAAACCGCAAAATGCCCATCGCGAGTAGACGTGGCATCGTGGCAGTTAAATGGTGAACAGCCACGAGATCTATGTAAAACCAGTTTATGTACAATATGCAACAAGTTTGTACAGGTCTGGGGTTCCTTTCGCTATTTCTACCTGCAGTTATTGATACGCTCACTGTTCCCCGTATCCTGGCCAGTACAGATCCTCCACACGGGCGCTTTTCCGCGCAGTTAACCGCACACCCAGTGCAAAGCACCCGTGGAGTACACGTCCGCCTCTCTGGGTTCGAGTCCCGACAGTGGCAGGATTTTTGACACTAGCTTGTCAGCTAGGTTCGATTTAGTTCCTATCTGAATTGAATTCTAGCGGCCGGGTGCTCTGATCGGTAGTTTTTCGTGGTTTCTCCGATCAACACCAGACGAATGCCGGAGCAGTACCCTAACAAACGGGCCACGAACCGCGCGCGATATTTCCTACCTCTTCCTTATCTTATTCTTAACCCTTACATTAACACGCACTACACTACCACACATGCCGGGAGACCGGTCGGGAGCTTAGAGCTTGTTCCGGCTGAGGCGGTGCCCCGCTGCTGCGAGATACCTGGTTGGGGAAAACCGAACTTGCCAATGGTAGGTCGGCGCCGGATCTCCCCATACAGCGGGAGAAGATCACCACCACCTCGCAAGCAAATGCACGCACTACACGTACGGGACTAATGACCATGTAGTTGACGCACCCAGAATCACTGGCAATCAAGCAATCAACGTCCGCCTCTCGGAGCGAGCAGTGTGTGACCATACGCGTAGGGAGGCTGGAGCGATGAAGTGACGGCCACAAATATGCGAGCCCAGGGAGACGACACTTCGCTTTCTGGTAAGAAAGCTTTCTTCTCTCCAGCATACCTATGAAGGTGAACGCTCGGCCCTTACATTCACGCACTTGCGTCTGGGAAGGTCACTCTACTCCCCCTCAGTTGGCCATTTTTTTGCGGCGCCCTTGGATTCCCTGATGGTCGCCGGCTTCTGCGAAAGCGTTGCTCCCAACTGATGAAGTTACACAAACAGGTGCAAACGATTAAGCAAACAGTCACCCCTCTCGGCAGCCTCCGTAGGTTACCCCACGCAACGTACTGGTCTCATCCACTCAGTCACCCCCCTCGGCGGGTATAGTTGCGTCCGTTGCGTGGCACCGGGGACAGGGTCACTGAAGTTGACGAATTCGCTTCCCACTAGACACCTCGAAGAGCACCCCGGGGCCACGCCTCCGGAGCCTCCGCCGACACCGTGGGATCATAGCACACTCGATTCAGTGGTTGGGCAAAGTCGAACTCTACGAACCGCTACGGCGTGCCATAAACAAACCCATTGAGAATTTCACCGGGTTCGCGAAATGACGCTGCAGAATGTGGGTTGAACGTGACGACATCGACTCCTGTCCGATGCGCGATGGCCAAACGAGCGCACGTGAAGATTGCGAATATGCAGGGCAGAAATGACAAGCCAACGCCGAGCGTTGTTTCCAAGCTCCACGTGTAAACTACTGCGCCAGATGGCTGGTGGAATCGTGAACGTGACTACAAAATAGTCGCATTCCATGTTTTACACAGAGCAATCGTGGTGAGTTCTCCATGTATACCGACAACACAATTTACAGAAACCGCCAGTAGATAAGGCTATTAACCAAATAACTGAATTGAGGTCATCACTTCAATTTTACAAGCAGTTTTTTTGTGTAAAATTGGCCGTTTGAAGACATCCCTTTTCTTTCTCTCTTCTTATGGATTGTGTGTGCAATTCTCTTCCCAGCAACAGGGATTTTTGGTTGTGAGTTGTGAATGCAAGTAGGTGATAGACATTTTATTGTTTGTGTTGTTTTTGTTGGTGCTGTTGCTGGAATCCGATAACCTTATTTTCGGAAACTAGAACGTTTTTGTACTGTATGAATTAATTTCCGGCAATTATGCCAATGTAGAACTAATAGAAATACACGTGTGCGCGCTAGAAATAAAAGCAAGAACTATGTGCGCTGGAGGCGAACATACTTGACACGGACATTACGCATAAAATAATGCAAGTTATGTTTGTATAGACTTATTAAACGTAGTTTTAATTAATTTACACAAATTGCTTACGTTTTATTAGACTATATACTACTCGTATTACTATTATGAGTTTTGGAAATCCGTCATACGATGCATCTGCACCCCTTAGTTTGATGAAACACCAGCCGCCGCTGGTCAGCTGTTAACTACTGCCTGTGCCAAATACTGTTGTTAAAGAAAAGTTGCCAAGGGGTTGTCCATAAATTACGTAACGCTACAAAAGGGGGAAGGGTTTTGAGGGAGCATTACGTTGCGTTACATAGGGGTAGAGGGTTTTAGTTTATTGTTACGTAACATTCATTTTTATTTTATACATTTTCAACATTTCTTGAAATATTTCTTTTTTTAGTTTTATACTAAAACATTACAATTGTAACTAATTAATGTTATAAAAACATAAATAAATTAAAGGTTTTAGATGTAAATTCTTACAATAAATGGAAATAGTTTTTCATCAACTTTTTATTGAACCTTTTAAGATTACGAAGAAAATATTCAAAATTGATGTGAAGTATATTCTAGAACCCAATTAAATTGGGGCAATAGACTCTCGTCTTCGACGACGGTGTTTGCACGGCTTGTGATCAAACATTTTAGCGCGCGTTACGAGTGCGTTAGTGGAGGAAGAAGAGGAATTCAAAATACCGCAAACTTCAGTTACAGTTTTGCGTATTTTTACGTATTATTTTACGTATTTTTACGTATTACTTTACGTATTATTTTACGTATTTTGCGTTACGTATTCATGTCCGACCGCTAATCCCGCGTGTGCTCGTCAGAGGTCGCCGCCGCCGCCACGGGGTGCGTGCAGGGCAAGGGCTGCGGCGGGGGCGGGGGCGAGGGCGAGGCGTACGGGCCGCCGGAAGGGTGGTCGTCCGCTTGGCTGCACTCGCGCCCGGGGGAGGGGGACACCCTCTGCCTAAAGGTCAGCCAGAAGCCCGCCCGCAGCCCGTGTCCCCCGACCCCGTCCTCGGGCGCGACCTCAGCCGCGTCCTCGGCCCCGGCCCCGGACAAGACCACGGTCCCGACCAAATGCATCTCGGAAGGCAACATCTGCAACACCGCCCACTCCACGCCCTGCTCCTCCGCCACCTTCACCAGCCTCACCAGCTCCGCCGTCACCTCCGCCGCCTCCAGCGCTGACCCCTCGGAGGTGAGGGCTCACCAATTACAACCATGAAATTACGCAAAGACTCCACTGATATGAACTCTCTCGCATGTACCCACCCTCTTTTTTATACTTTCCATTTCCATTTTAAGCCTGTCTATCTGTATATTTTTATTCAAAACCCTCTTATCCGCCGTCACTTGTTCTATACGTCTCGTTGTAATTGATAACAATACAATACACCCTTGTCAATACAAAATATTTTTATTTAACTTTATTACCGAGCGGAGAGGTACTCCCGTGTAATTCAGTCGCGTAGAATATTCAGAAATTAGTTTAATTTCACATTCAGTGGCAGATTCTGCACGTCTCTAAGCAGGTGGAGTAATATCGAGAAGTGCCGGACCAGCAAAAATATAATAGAATGTTCAAGAAGATTTCATCCCTTAGATAACGGTGTGAGGAACGCTTCTTTTAATTAAAGCAACAAAATAAGAAAACTGAAAACTTAATAAGAAAATACTGATACATTTCTTCACTTCTTATTATAATTAATAAATTGATATTGAATTACACAAGGAAAATAAAATATATTGTAGAGAATACAGTTTGTACGTACTTCCGGTCAATCATTTGTTGAATTTTTTTTAATGTTTGTGTATTTTTTATGCAAGGCATCCAGGCGATGCTAAACAACTGTTTGATAACGTGCTAATAACCAAATCAAATGATTTTTTACATATACATACTAATTCATAGATTCTTCATTGGTGTACAATTTACGAAAGAAGTAACTGACATCATCGCGAACATGGCAAATTAAAACCCATAATGTAATGTGGACATAAAGAACACAACAGACTACTAATTCAACAATAATTGTAATAACCAGGAGATACCAGAACAATTTCAATAAAATGCGTGAATTACCAAAGCAATCATAGCCGGATTAGCCATCTTTTACACAGATTAAACAAATTTATTTATTATTCAGCCAAACCAAAGAAAGGCACCATGAACACGCACAGCATAGTATGAAATGATGACTTTACTGTTAAACCTGATTTTACTCTTCTTTAAATTTCTTAAAATCCTATATCAAATCTACAATTACAGATCCAGGTAGATGTTGAGAAAATTTGAAGAAAAAAAAAAAGCTTTGGTTTTAGGGCATTTTAAAAAATGTTTAAGAGCATTTTATTGATATTTTAGGCGATGTTTTAGGTACTCAAAATCTGCCCCTCACTAATGACAATTTCATGCACTTGTCCTTCTGCTTCATGAATTTACGCCTTAAGGACTGTTTCCACACCAAGAGAGTGAGTCTCTCCATCTTGTTAACGGGCGGCCAACATTTCTTCTTCCTTTAGGATTATACGTGCACATTATTACAGGAATTCTGTTTGGGGGCATGCGTTGGATATGATCATGCCAGTTGCTCCTAAATGATTGAATTCTGTCCATCAGATTGAATATATTCAGTTCGGTTTTGATATCATCATTATATTGTCTATCTAGATGGCAGCCCCATCACCAAGCTGGTCCCGCGCAGTGCTCGTAACACGGCCGGGAGACAAACCCATTACTGATGACATCAAGAGAATAGCCGGAGTATTTTGATGCCTTACCACGTTTTCGTGAGGCCTGTAAGGGCCCAGTGCCAGTGAAGGGCCGCGTGTGGTTGTGTTTCCGAACCAAAAGCGGTAGCTCAGTGCATCAACTGATGTCACTGCAGCGCCTCTGACCGGGAGGTCCTAGCTTCGAATCCTGACGGCGGCAGGATTTTCGACAGTAGCTTTTCAGCTAGGTCGAATTCAGTTGCTGTCTGGAGAAGAATTCTAGCGGCCGGCGGCTCGGTAGTTTTTCGTGGTTTCTCCGATCAACACCAGGCGAATGCCGGAGCAGTATCCTAACAAACGGGCCACGGACCGCCCGCGATCTGTCCTTCCTCTCCCTTCTCCTCTCCTCTCTCCTTACACACACACTTACACTAGCATATACTATTCTCTCCCCTTACACACACACTTACACTAACATGCACAACACTACCACATATTCTGGGAGCTTAGAGTTTGTCCCGGCTGGGGCGGTGCCCCACTGGTGGGAGAGTCCTGGTTAGGGGGAAACCCCGCTAGGTCGGCGCCGGATCTCGCCATCCAGCGGGGAAAGTTCACCGCCATCTTCCGAGAGAAAAACATGCACTACACGTACGGGACTAATGACCACAGCCGTTGACGCGCCGGGAAACACGAAAAATCAATCAATCCATCGTGTTTCCGTCGCAGAAAGAGTGCGTGCGCTGGCCCAGCAAGGTGTGCAGGGAGCAAGGGCACCCCTGCACTCCGCTCCCGGCCCCGGCCCGGCGCCAACAATGTAAGCGGCGGCGCGGGCGGGGCCGCGCCAGGCCCCGCAAGGGCGAGTGCAGGGGCGTCTGCAAGTACTACCCCCCCGGCCGAGACATCATCTACCACCAATACGCCGCGCCCTGCTTCGGTACGGCCGCTGCCCTATGTACTGTCAGACTAGGGGTTCCTTAAGGGGTTGGTATCGACTCGTGGGTGTCGATGAAATTTTGAATGGAGTCAGTGATGATCAAGGGGTGATAGAAGGCCTATAACCATCAATGAACCGGCAATTAATCAACACAATCAAGATCCCATTGATTACAAGAAATATCAAATCAACTTTATGGTTAATTTATTTTTCATATAGAGCAACAAATTAAATAAATTACAAATTCGCTTATCTCCTTTCGTCGCCGTTGTTAATCACGACTTTCACGTTGTTAATCACGACACGTGGTTGACTTACAACCACGACGTACACAGCAGTCCACAGCACCGGTGCGCCGTCCGAGTATGGGAACCTTAATTACGACTCGGCGGCAGAATATCTGCAAAGAATGAAACAAATTGTACTCTATGCTAATTTTCTCCATTTCACCATTTTATTCCGGTATACCAATTACATTAAAAGCTCTTAATTTCACGTTCAGTGCAGATAGTGGCCCCATTTCGATTTTCTGCGCTGGGGTACCCAAACTCTAGATATGCACCTGCTTAGTATGTTTAGAAAACTGAAAAAATACAAGCAGGTTTTCACAACGATATTCTCTTGTGTAGAAGAGTGAATTTGTAATTTATAATTTTCTATTTTGTTGCTCTGTATTAAAGAAAATACTGCCTCCTAGAGTACTGAAAAAAAAAGCTTTTTGCCATTTAAAAACGCATTTAAAAAAAAGTAAAGGGAAATATACTAGTTAGTTGTTAGAATATTGGTGTAAAATATTGTCATTTTTAAGACATTTTTGTTCAATTCTTTGTGTTATGATTATGTACGATATATTATATATAATGAAGTTTAATTATTATTATATATTATATAATATAAGTTATATTATATATAATGAAGTTCGGGAGTCAATGAAGCCAAGAGTTCGTTTAAAAAGGGTGGATGAATGTAAAAGATTCTGTGTTAAACCAGATGTACGCGCACAAGGGGATTAGGGACAAAGGTCCCCTTTTGTAACTGCCAATTTGAGGAATTGCTATACAACTCTCGGAAATAGAAGCTCCCCTATCTGGAAATTCTCTAAATGAAAAATTGTATTATATTAAAGCTATGATTTTATCGTCCTTGTAGTATGTTTGAATTATTTATTCATGAAATAGGTCATGTATAAAAAAAGTCAATGGAAAAAGAGTTCGAAAAATTTAGTTCCCCTTCTCTTCTTTTAGGCTGCTGCACACATCGTTGCTTGCAACTTTTTACCGCTCTAGGTGGTTCAGGGAAATAAGCGTTGCCTCCGCACTGTCTCTGATCGGGTGGTTCTAAGATTCGAGTCCCAATGGGGGCGGAGTTTTGACACTAGAGTAATAATAGGTCGTTAGCTGAGTGTAATTCAGTCGCTTTCTGGATAAAAAGTCAAGCGGACGGCTGCGAAAATTTGTAGATTTCAGTATGGCTTCTCCGATCAAATATCAGGCGTAGCAATACCATAACTAACGGGTCAGGGGACATGCGCGACTTTCTTTTCTCATCCTTATATAACTTTCTCCACTTACACACACACACACACACACTCACTAATCGCACAACTTTTCTTGAACGAAGGCTTGGATTGATTGATTGATTTTTTCGTGTTTCCGGGCGCGTCAACTACTGTGGTCATTAGTCCCGTTAGTGTAGTGCATGTTTTTTTTCTCGGGAGATGGCGGTGATCTTCTCCCGTTGGATGGCGAGATCCGGCGCCGACCTACCGTCGGCTAATGGGGTTTCCGCCTAACCAGGACTCTCCCACCAGCGGGGCACCGCCCCAGCCGGGACAAGTTCTAAGCTCCCAACCGGTCTCCCGGAATATGTGGTAGTGTAGTGCATGTTAGTGTAAATGCGTGTGTAAAGGGAGAGGATAGGACAAGGAAGAGGAAGGACAGATCGCGCGCGGTCCGTGGCCCGTTTGGTAGGGTACTGCTCCGGCATTTGCCTGGTGTTGATCGGAGAAACCACGGAAAACTACCGATCAGAGCAGCCGGCCTCTAGAATTCTCCTCCAGTCAGCGACTGAATTCGACCTAGCTGAAAAGCTAGTATCGAAAATCCTGCCGCCGTCAGGACTCGAACCTAGGACCTCCCGGTCAGAGGCGCTGCAGTGACATCAGTTGATGCACTGAGCTACCGCTCCCGGTACGATGGCTTGGAGAAATGCGTAGAGTGGCGGTATTAGTTAAGACATCAGCCACTAAATTTTATGAAGCAATGCCTATCTCTGGAATATCAGTCACACCTTCGCAACTTTCTCAATAAATTGAGTTCTAAATTTTCCAGGAGTTCGATGTATCTCCTGCGTTGGATCTGGATCTGCTATGGCCATTTCTTTAGATATTCTTTAGAAAATTATGACCAGGAGTTCTTGGTTTCGACAGTAAATATATTTTCTTGCGCACCAATGAAGATGTGTTCGGAATGTTGCCATCAGTGCTCACAGCGAGCTTTGGTCATCAACTGCTTTTTGCTCTTGGGAAGCGGTAACAAGGTCATCGTTCAAGGAAAGTTGCGCGGGTAATACTGCACTTTCCTACACACCTATCGCAGGCCAGTCCTAGCTCTGGCGATGCTTCAGTTGCGGAGATACCTGGAAGCGGAAACCCTCCACAGACCGACGTATAGTCGACCGGATTTCAAGTTCGAGTTGAGGATTGATTGATTGATTTCAGACGCGGGGGCTGCCAAAGTCATTAGTCCAGTAAGTGTAGTGCATGTTTTACTGCCTGAGGTGGCGGTGATGATCTCCCGCTGGAGATCCGGCACCAACATACCCGTCGGGTTGCGGGTTTTCCTCCAAACATATCCCCCACCATTGCCCCAGCCGGGACAAGCTCTAAGCTCCCGATGGGTCTCCCGACATGTGGCTGGTCCCGAGGAGCAATACCGTCTCATGCCTAGATACATTTACAGAACTAATGGCCATAAAAGCAAATCAAGCTAGCGGATACAAGAAATATTCAATCAATCAGGGCCAATGTTTTAAAAAACACAGTTGAAAAATAAAGGGCAATATGGGCATAAAAGATAATTAAGCTCGTTTAGCTCGGGACGCGTTCGACAATACCCCGCGCGAACATCATAGCTACTGATCTAGGTGTGATTTTTTTAAGATGGCGAACCTCTTATTTTTCTACGATCATTTGACTTGTTTATATTTCGATTTTCATCAAAATTGGAATTGTGCCTTGCGTTGGAATCATGCCATTTTCGAACAGCAAATAGTGCAAACAATGTCAAATAAACTAAATAAAATTAAGCCATCCTATTGCCTTTCCTATTATTATTATTATTATTATTATTATTATTATTATTACTATTGCTGTGTATCACAGCATTTGTGCCCACGAGGTTCGATGAGGTGGGCACATTATACCGGACAGTATAGTTGCGGCTCACTGAGGCCGCTGCAGGGTTGCGCCAGGGGGCGGGGCCAGAGAAGGAATGAACAGAACGGGAAGACGCCACCAGGAGCAGAGCGCTTTTCCGTGGGCACCGGACCGCGTCGGCAAGGCGGTCACCGGAGGGGCATTTCCCCTCTATTCCCCGCCACGGAGGCGGGAAGTGAGAGACTCGCTCCGATGCCTCGGGGCGTATATATAGGGCCTCGTCCGGGGCGGTAGACAGTGACATTTCGGAAGCAGTAATAGAGTGCCTAGTAACAGTAGTAAGTTCTGGTTGACGTACGTGTGCTACGGTGTGTGATTCCTCTGGCGGACTGAAACTTGGCTTCGCGTAGGTACATCTTCTGGAACTTTGGGTGTGACCTGGCTAGTATTATGGATTGGATTTGGATTGTGGCTTGACTGTAATAAACTGATTGCAAAAGAACTGTTGTTTTTCCTTGTACATAATTATTATTACTGTCGCTTTGTGTGTCGCCCAGGGCAAGCGCGCTACGCGCAGTACCGCTGCCTGGACTGGATGCGCGGCTGCTTCCGCTGCGTGAACGGGCAGATAATGACGTGCGTCAACAACATGGCGCCCGGCGGCCAGCTGCGCTGCGTGTGCCGTCCCTGCTGCCCCGGCGCGTTCGGCGGCGTCGCGCCCGGTCCCTGCCATCACTGCTGCTGACTCCCCACCCCCCACGCGAACGCCTTGTGGAATAAATTATTTTATATGGCACTCTCCCTTCTCTTTTCATTCACGTACGTTTTCGGAGCCGAATAATGCTGACACTTTTCATGCTACTAAGTTTCATGAGCGCAAAGATTGAAAGGAAACTACACTTTTCAGCCAAGCGAAAGGTATATGGTTTGGTTTTGCTAGATACCAAGAACTCAGAAAAATCTAAAGCAATGAAACCTTCTCAGTTTTGACTGAAAAATAAAAATTCAGAAAAACCTGCCTAAGGTGAAACCTGGATAAGGCGGAAACCTGCATTCGCCGAAAAATAATAGGAGAGCGGAATTTATTTCAATGCAAAGTACACTGGATAATCCGGAAACCTGCCTTCCGCGGAAACGGAAATTTTAGTACGGATTATTTAGAATGACGGTATTAAAAATTCTGAATAATACAGAAAACAAATATTGTTTTAAAATTAAACATTGACTTGTAAGTGTGGTGACATCCTACCAAGACAGACTCAAAATTGTCCTCGCCCATTTGCTTTTTAAGCAACCCTCGTCCGAACATCCTATTTCCCACGCTACTCGTGCGAAAGCCACTGTTTATTTCACCATTGACCTTCACAATTCCGTTCTGACCACTTCAAGGAAGAAAAGCGATCCTTCCGCGTTTCTTGTAATGTCTGCTTCGGGATCAGTGGTTCTAAACCTTTACTGTTGTTAAGTTCAACTAGTTGCAGGTGTTGTGTTAAGTATTATCTTAATAACATGGAAACCTGTACAGGACGGAAGAAAGTGTTGGACCCAAACGATTCCGGCTTAGGCAGGTTTTACTGCATTAGATGGTGTTATTCCGCATAGTCTCATAATGCGCGTAACGATTGAATTCTCGAACTCAGTGCGTCACTGCTTACGTCACAGCTGACGTTAGGGGACGAAGAAAAAAGAAGTTTCAGTATCGCCGTATGCCGCTTCAGAACTGCCAATTTTTAATTGCCCAGGACACACATTGTAGTTTTCTTTACATACTCGTTCCTTTTTATCAAAATTTCTTACAGGTCCTTGAGTTGTCTATCAGAGTCCTTCTTAAATCTGCCTTTAAGTCGTTAATTTTCAAAGGCAAACATGATCTGATAGAATTTTATAATGACTATTTCTCTCATGTCTCGTCATGCCGTAGGCAACCAATGCTAAGCAAGAATGTATTCAAATTAAACCAATCCCAGATGTCGCCATGTGATTATCACTTTGTTTACTTTCCAAACTCCACTGTAATCACTTTGTTTGCCTTTTTAAGATAAATATAGCAATTAATTTAGGTCCATAGTAGCTTGTGATCATCAAAATAATAATAATAAAATGTGTCGTTTTGGTAATGTTTAAAACTCTGAAATATAATCTATTATTAAAGATTCAGAGACGAAAAACAGCTAAAGAAACAGAGAAAGTGTGTGGAAGCAATTTCAATAATTTTGTGAAGAAAGAAAATTCAACTGGACAGCACAAAGTACAAATGAAGAAATAACACGTATTTTAGGCAATTAATATGAGAAGATTAATGGTGACGAGTACAAAGAATAAAATATCAAAATTACCTGAAACGTAACAACCAAAATTATTCAGGAAAATACTTTAATGAGTACACACGTGTACTCAATCCCTTCGAAATTGACGAATCTCGCTGCTAATTCAGCTTGTACATCTTCCAGTTCAAATAGTCCCACGGAGTGGATGGAAAAATCAACTTCCGACAACTTTAATAATTGTGTTTGTAATAAATGTTTTAGTAAGTAGCTGTGTTATAATTGTTTTTGAAAGTTTTATAACAAGAAAATCGAAACATATTTGAAATAATTTTCTGTATTAAACTGTTCCTCATATTTTACTTGATTAAGTATATGTTATTCCAGGAGGCAGTGATAACTCGGAACTGAATGAGTTTCACATATTCCAGTAGAAATTTTGAGTGATTTTTCTTTTTCGTAATTTCTTTAGTTTTAATTGTCCATTCAATTCATGTAATGTCTTAATTGTGAAATAGACACATTAAATATCACTGGAAGTGCTGTGATAGCCTGTAAATTAACTCCTCGCTGCGCGAGTCGAGCGGGCACGAATGGTCCCGATATTAATCAGCATCTGACCAAGCTGTCCGGGAAAAGTGCTTGTTTTGATTTTGTCGTTTCTGTGATGTCTGCGAAAAAACCAAATCCTCTTCGGTATGGGAGAGTGCGATGGTAGCAGGAGTTAATTATAAAGTAGTGAACTCTTGCCGCGAGGAAAAGAAAAGGGGTTTATTAATACCATTAGAAAGACCTGTGGAAGGCAGCAGGGTTAGTAGGAAAGAGTTTAAGAACAGTTTATAATGTACTAAAAGATGTACGTGAAACAGAACAAAGTGGTCAAAAATTTGTAACTTCAAGAAAAAGAGATTGAGAACGAAACAAGAGTTTTAGATGATTCTGGTAAATGTTAAGTGAAATTTTTTTTTATTGAGGTCTTCTTCTTCTGCACTTCATGGATTAGGCTTGAGCCTGTTCCGTCTTCACAAGTTTTCCTTCCATCGTTTTTTGGGTCTGCCCACGTCTCTTCGTCCATGCGGTTGATACAGTAATGCTAATTTAGGTAGTCTTGTATTATCCATCCTTTGTGTATGTTCATACCAGTTGTTTCGGTATTTGGTTATTTTACTTCCAATTTCTTCGGCATGTAGTTTTTCCCTAATCTTCTCGTTACGAATATGATCTTCTTTCGTGCAGCCTAGCGTTCTTCTTAGAAACTTCATTTCAGTGGCCTGTATTCTACTTAAAATTCTTTTTGTTGGTACCCAACTTTCGCTGCCATACAGAAGAGTTGGAAGAGCCATAGTCTTATAAAACTTTATTCTTGTATCTTGCCTTGTCTTATTTTTTAATGTATTATGTATAGTACTACAAACTCTTTGGAACCTTGCCAATTTAATGTTGATGTCTTTACTGGTATCTGGATCGACTTGACAACCTAAGTAGTTGAAACTGGAGACTTGCTCTAAAATTGTTTTATCCAAAATAATTTTGGATCGTATCAGATGTTTTCCCCAAAATGCCATCACCTTTGTTTTTTGTTTTGAAATTTCAACATCGTATTTTTTACATAAATGATTTAAGTGAAATAATGAATACTGTAAATCATCTTCTGTTTCCTGGAATATTAAAGCGTCGTCTGCATAGAGTAAAATATTCAAAATATTTTCTTTTGCTACCTTAATACCTTTATAAATAATTTGCTTCCAATTTTGGATAATGTCATCAATATAAATATTAAAAAGTGTTGGTGAGACTGGACATCCTTGTCGCACTCCTCTGTTTATCAATGTTTTATCAGTTTCATTTATTCCTACTTTTATTACAATAGAGTTTTTGTACAAGCTCTTTATTGCTTCTATCAACTTTTGAGGATAGCCATTAATTTCCATTATAGACCAGAGTTTCACTCTATTTACGTTATCGAAGGCTTTTACAAAATCTATGAATGCTATGTGTGTCTGTTGATTGAATTCCTTTCTTTTTTCTATTATTTGTTGAAGTATGAAGATATTGTCTGTACTCGATCTCCCTTTTCTAAACCCATTTTTTTCTTCGCCAATGAGAGTTTCTGAGATACATTTTAGCCTCTTATTTAATATTCTAGCGTACAATTTGTATACTGAATTTAGAATACTGATTCCTCTGTAATTCTTACAATCTTTGCGATCACCTTTCTTGAATATGGATATTACTTTCGCTGTTTTCCAAGATTCTGGTATTTTAATAGTTTGCCAACAATAATTCAGGATGTGTTGCAGTCGCCAGTGGAGCATCATCCCACCATACTTTAATAGCTCTGCATTTATGTTGTCTGTTCCCGTTGCTTTCCTATTTTTAAGTTCTTTCAAAGCCTCTTGGATCTCGTTTATCGTTATGGGATCGACTTCACTGCATATTGCTTCACATTTTTCTTCTTGGGTTTCATTTTCGTTATACCAGAGGTTTTTATAGTGCGTAATCCATTCTGTCTTATCAATTACATCTATTCTCACTGTTTCCTTTTCATCTTTGTTCAAATGTTTAAGAATCTTATAGGCAAAATTTTGTCTTCCATGTATATCATTTTCAATTTGGCTTATAAATGTATCCCACGCTTGTTGTTGAGCTTGTCGAATACCTGTTTTTGCTAAATTACGTTTCTCCTTGTATATTTCTTTACTCTCCTCAGTATTTTGTTGTAGGTGCTGAAGATAAGCTGTTTGCTTGTTTTTTACTAGGTTTTCAATCTCGCTGTTCCAAATTTTCAGACCCTTTTTACTCCTTATTTTCTTCTTTCTGCCTATAGCTTCTCTTGCCGCATTTTCAATGCAGTTTTGCACATTATTCCATTCTTTCTCAATATGGTTCTCAGTTGGTGTTTCTAATAAGTATTTCTGCAATCTAGTTTGGTACAGCATTTTTATACTTTCTTCTTGCAGAAGATGTACTTTGTATACTTCTTCTAAATTACTTTTCTGTCGTCTTGTAGTCCTCCATATTTTCCAGAGATTGAACTTACTAATTAATATAAAGTGATCAGATCCTATATCACATCCTCGATAAACTTGCACATCTTTTATTTGTGATTTCAATTTCTCATTTATTAGGAAATAATCAATTATTGACTTATATCCTCTTGCACACCAAGTATATTTATTTACATCTCGTTTTCTGAAGAAAGTATTTGAGATCTTTAAATTGTTTGTGCTGGCAAATTGTATAAGTTCATTTCCATTATTGTTTAGTTTATTTTCTCCAAATGACCCAACTATTCCAGGTATCAGTGTATTACCTACTCTCGCATTAAAATCACCACATACTATGAGATGGTCATTTCTATTTGTTTTATCTATATGTTTCTGGAGTAGCTGATATAGATCTTGCGTTTCCTCTGTTTTCCCTTCCTCTGGAGCATACAGTCCTATTATGGTCAGGTAACCTCTGGAAATCCTCAATCTTAAAGATATCACTCTTTCGTTGATGAAATTGTAGCTTTCAATTCTTGATTTCCAACTTTTATGAATTATAATGGCTATACCTGCTCGTGCCCTTATATTTTGAGATACCCCACTATAAATCATTATGTATTCGTCCATTTCTTTTGTCCCTTTCAATTTATTGAGGTTAATCGGGAAATTCCGACTCTTCGAAAACTCTACAATACAGTTAAAGAACACCCAGACATTAACTTATCCGGAAAAAATACATTTTGGAAAATATTTTAAAGAAAATCGTTTTTAAATTTTAAAAAATGCAAAAATAGAAGATCAATTTTAGTAGAGAGAGGGGATATTATTGAACTCCGTGCAACGTTTCTTAGAACTCTCAGAGAAAACGAAAAACGTGCTCGAAAACCGGTATTTTACGCCGATGAAACTTGGGTTCATACTCGCTACACTGTAAATAACTGCTGGCAACACACTGAAATACTTGGTGTACTGAAGAATGAGAGCCCTGGACAGAGAGCATTCATGCAGGCGGAGAGATGGGATTTATCGGTGCAAAGTTTATTTACCATTCGAAATCGACTTCTGGGGGTTATCACCACGAAATGAACAGCGATAATTACATCAGAAGGTTAAAAGAGCGTTTAATACCAAATAATACAGATGGAAGTATTGTTTTGATAAAGCATAATATACCACCTGTGCGACAAAATATAGCTCCCAATTCATCAACATGCAAAATACAAATGCAATCCTGGCTTCAGACGCAAATCATAAATTTTAATCCTCATTAAATTAATCCTGAAAAAATTAAAATTAGTGAAAAGTCACAAACCTAAACCAATATGTACAGTATACAGGTTGCTACCTGAGCCTGGATTTACAGTATTACGCCTACCTCCATATCATTGCGACTTTAATCCCTTTGAACTTATATGGAATTTAACGAAACAAAAAATTGCCTCCATCAATGTCAGCAGTGTTTCTTTTCCATTCCTTGTACAATGAACAAAGACTTCAATAGAGAGGAAGACTGGAAAAAAGTTTGTGACAAGGTTAAAGAAATTATGGAGGAATATTGGCATCCAGACTAGTTGGCGAAAGAAGCTGTTGAAAATATAATAACGTTTGGTGTAGATAAATTTTTTAAGATGAAAGTTCATGAAGTGGTTTGGTGAAAGTTCTGAAGATGAAAGTTTATCCGACGGTGATTCCAGCTCAACAGAATAAGTCTGTCTCTGATGGCAACACAAGCACTACGGACACAGCTAACGAATTATGCCTTTCTGACAGTGAGCTAGGAGTCGAGCCCTGAATCTTTAAACGACAAGTCTGTGTCATATACGACACCCACCGCAGTTCTTTGCACACATGCCGGGTATTTCGCGTCGGTTGTGGATCTACCCCTTAATTACCCTCCTAGCCATTATTCAAGTACACTGTAGAAGTGTCGCTCTCAGTTCACTCAGTGATCAGTAGTGTTAAGGCTACGTTAGCGTGTACCACATGTGACAGCCTTGTTGTTTATGTTACAAATTTTACAGACTATCTAAAAATGTATTCGCGTTTTCTAACGGAAGAAACAATTCGAAATGAACTAATGGAACAAATTCTTGGTACCAATAAAAACGTGATGTTTGATAATTGGTACAGCTGTCGCGAATTCACAGAAGAGCTGACCAAAAAGTAAACTGACCCTTGTGTAGACAATGAGAAAAAATAAAACTGAATTTCCTCAACATCTTTTGAATTCAAATCGCCCTGTTGGAACGTCATTTGTGTATGAACCGGACAGAATGTTGGTTTTATACACTCCCAATCGCATGAGGAACGTGTTTTTATTACCATCCATGCACTCTACACGTTATATTAATCCCGAGACGGAAAATCTGAGATTATTTTATTTTACAATATGACCAAAGGCGGAGTAGATGTTTTTGATAAATTGTGTCATTCAAAAACAGCTACTTGTAAAACTAAACGTTGACCAATGAGGAATTTTTTGGTATGAAAAACTTAGTATTCTCTTTCACAAAACCACACTTAGAGAAGAAAGTGATGAACAAATCCCTTCCAAAAATAGTTCGAAGCGAAATTACAACCACGCTGAGGAAAAAGGAAGTTCAGCAATCCACAGATTCTGACCCATCAGAAAGGCCATGGAAATGTGCTTTCTGCCATTACAAGAAAATCGACGAGGCACAAGATCCTTTGTATTTTTCCTCCAAATAAATTTTATTTATGCAAATATTTTGTAGATTTGTTAATTTTTTGGAAATGAATAGCCTTCTAAATATGAAAAGATATGTTTATGATAATTAGAAACAATTAATTCATTGAAATACTGAAGCAATGCAATGCAATATGCAATATGTATGTGTCGTATATCACACTGCTTTGCCAAAATTGTCACTCAAGAGGTCTGTTTGAAGGTTAAATGATTAAGGTAAAGTACAACAAAATATATCACAACGCACGCTATTAAAAAGCTCACTTAAATATTTGTATTTCTTCTTTGCACATATATGCTACTTAAGGGTTATGTTCTAGCCCACACCGGGGTCCTGTGTCCTGCT